>CM076846.1:30767541-31150819 GCA_039519185.1 Astragalus membranaceus | reverse complement strand
TCCTTTCTTCAGAACTTAGAACCTGAAACCAAAAGCACCAACATATTAACACAAACGACACAACCCACCTTGTATTGGCTATAACCAAGAAGAAATTAGCTAAAGTTAAATTGCCATTGGAAGAAATTCAGAAAGTAAATACTTCCTATCACATTCTAAATATGTTTACTTACCTGAAGTTTTCTAAAACTGTCAGGCTATTGTTTCCTTGCTCTATCTCTTAATTTCTACCTCATATGGATAGAATCATGAAAAAGTCTGTACAAACGTTTCAACCCTATGCTGGATATGAGTATGAAACATTGCATTGATCTTATGTATTGATTAAGAAGAGAATATATCTAGACATAACAAATATACTGTGAATGTTTGGGCAGTGACAATACAATAGAACACATGTTTCTAGGATTGTTATTGCTTACTGTTATTGTTGTCTGGGTTAAAAAGCCATGCTTTGTGAATTAATCAATTAACTAAAGGATTGTTATTGCTTATTGTAAAGTAGTCGGACTCAAACAGCACACAGTTATTTTCTGAGCTAAAGCAGAAAAAGACAATAACAATTACAAACACAAATGTTTGGCAGTAAGGTTAATCAAGTAATAGAGCAGAAAAGACCCATAGAAGCAAGGTGAACATTGAGAATTGGCATTATAACAGATTAATAAATCCAAGTCTAAGAAAGAGTCTTACCAGTTGCTTCAATCATTGGATAATCAGACACTGTAATAGGTAAGCCCCTTTTAAGTCCATCAGTCTTTACATTGCACATGCTACCATCCTGAAAAATGAAGGTTTGAAACTTAAATCTACAGCCTAGCAGTCCATAACCTAAAATCACTTTCAATGATGGCTATGATAATGGAAATCAGTCCATGCAGTGAAGATACCAAAATAAGATGAATGCAAAAAAAAAAATAGTCAAGTCAAAGAAGATTGTCAATGGACGAATCAGAGGCATACACAAGCATCCTTTTCACTTTGCACTCCAGCGAAACAATAATATGTGCTGACTGTTCAAAGTAACTATTCTATTACTATGAGTCTATGATATTAATCAAACTCTAACATGCACTACAAGAACCAGAATACAATCCATATATTTTGTCAGCAATATTCAAAATGGATATCATGAAAGGAAAAACGAACTGATAAGGGATTTCATGCACATCAGTTTGTAATTTAGAAGATAAAATAGATAGACATGTGAATTGGTGTGCGTCTGTAGTATGTGCAACTTTTGACCAGAGAACAATTACCAGACATTTGATGAAAGCTTCATGACTTCACTCCATTCGGCTATACAGTTATCTTCCAAATTCAACAGTCGTAGAGAATCAAATCCCTGAACCATAGAGGCTGACACAGGCTGAACAGAAAACAAAAATTAGAAGGCTTAAAACTGTTTGTGATTTATTTAATAAAGTTGACAAGAAGTTGTAGAGCAACAAAGTATGAAGTGAAAACCTAAATACAAACCTATCATATTAACTAAGTTCCTATATTCTTAATGTCAAAAAAATAGTGTAGCAGTAGCAGATCCAGGCCAGTATCAGGAAAGAGAAGTGGGAGGAAGGAGGTCATTTGTTTAAATGTCGCAAATAGATACTTAAAAGGTATTGCCATTTTCCAACATATACTAAAATGTTCTCTAAGTTAGCCAACACCATGGGGGAAGACAATTAAGCAGCTTTGAATATATTTAGCAATGACTGTCGAAGATAGAAACTATGGAATAAGCTAACAAAAGATATTATACCAAAAAACAGTGAGACTATGGAATAAGTATGATATTATACCAAAAGATATCATCCTCACTTATTGAGAACAGAAACAATCAAAATGAACTACTAAACATCTACTAAACATCACCAAATAATAGCAATTAAGAAACTCATTAGAACAATAGCAAGTGGCCTCCAAAGAAAATCCAATAATGAGACATCAAGGCACACATCACCAAATGTGTGAGGAAAAAACGAAACTGAATAAATAGTATATATCATACTCACTTATTGAGAACAGAAACAATCATCAACACAGTCAGCAATCATTTGACTCATCTTCAGAATCCTTACCTTTAAAAGGGACAGCCTTCTGCCTGCCACCTCTCTCCGAACGTTCACGTAGCTGAACCCAGTCACTTGAACCATCAGGTGATGAACCCCTGAAGGCCTCCCCATGGCCTGATAATTTATCTGAGCTATCACTTCTATAATCCTCAAGGTCACTACAAGAGACATCCTCTTCCTGTTTCAGTTTGGTACAGGAAGTCAATGAAGTAGCATCAGTAGCTGTTTTTTCTGACCATTTTTTGCTACTGATCATGTCTCTTTCACTGTCCCCTCTACCCTCTTGATGAGTATCCACAATACTTGAGGTTTCGCACTCTCCAGCCTGCGTGTCTTTTCTCTCTCCAAGTTTCTGAAGAATAACTTTCTTGCTTCAACAATCTAATAAAAAGAGAAAAACATATGCATGATATTAGTTAATGTTTCCACTCCAACATACATTGAGCAACAAAGATAATCTTCAATTGTATATATGTTTGGAGCAATAGACCAAACAATCAGAACATCTATTACACAGCCAAATCATTTGGATGGAATGCCATAGAACAAACATCTGTATATATGTCAATGCTGCTTTTATAGTGCTTTGCTTAAACAATTTTTTGTTGCTGCGTGTACAATACATGCTCATGATGTAATAGTTTGTTTTTCAAGTCACAATAACATTCGACAATGTAAAATTACAGATAACATGTTTCAAATAGTATAATGACCGAATCTGAATAACAAGCATGATAAAAATGCACATGAATAAAAGATCTAAAGAAGGTTTTTCAATAACTGTATAAAAATCAAAGGTCTTGCTTGCTATTCATGTGAATTATTTGAAAGATAATATTGAATAAACATGGCTTGCCTTGGGAGTTGATAGACGCTCAAAATCATGCTGATTAACTCTTGGAATAATTAATAAAAAATAGATCATCCAAAACTTTTCCACATTCATGTAACTGCAAAGGTTCTGTCTAAGTGTAACAAATTCAGGCACCAACCGCTCTATAGCCAGTGCATGTTCTCTCTGAGAATTGGACAGGCTGAAATCTGCTGAAACAAATCAAATTTTTGTATAAGGCAGAGATACAACACAACAACAACAGAACAAAACAAACTAATTTCAGCAGTCAAAAAGAGAAAGAAAGGATCGATGGAACCTGGTGCTGTTTTGAGGAAACAGCGATGAAGATTGAACACAAATCCGAATCGAAGAAACCCCAAATCATCTTGTTGCTATGGAGTTCGTCCACAAAATTTCGAACCCCAGGTGATCAAGGGTTGTCCACAAAATTGCCAGGAGTTCGTCCTCTCTCTTGTTCTTGTTAAACCTCCTGCAAAGCATTCAAAACATATATCCTCTTTTGTTAAGCACAGAATCTTAGGCAACTAAGGTACACACAAAATCTTTTATATGATTCACATATTATCACAGAATCTTTTGTTATTTTGATCCTTTTTAATTTTTTATTTTAAAATTCCTGTAATATTTATTCATGTTTGAATTAAGGATTAAGAACAAAATGATTCACATATTATCACAGAACTTAAACTGACATGAAAGATATTTCAAGGACTAAAATAAAAAACAAGGACCAAAAGCAATTTTGCTATGATTCACCACTGAACATTAAAAACAAAAAAATCTTGTTACAATTCACAAACACACAAGCAATTCTGTTAAAAGAACAATTACAACAACAAAAAACAATGGCTTGTAATTCACAATTCACGCAGATTGGGATTTGGGGATTAATCAAAATTTTCAATCAAACAAACAGAAATTGGGGATTTCACCGAAATTAGGGTTTACCTTCAGTAGTTCAGCCCGCTTCTGCTTCACCATTTCACCTTCAGTTCGTGGCTTTTGCAGTTCTGCTTCACCTTCAGTTCGTGGCTTCTGCTTCATTTTCACAGAAATTGTGCGCAGAAATTTTGGCTTCTTCCTCACCTTCACAGCGCACGGGAAGAGAGAGAGAGAAGAGAAGAAGAGAGAAGAGGACGGACGATTGAAGAGAGAAGAGAGAGTCAGTCGTGGTGCGGTGGTGGTGGTCGTGGCGTGCGTGGGTGGTTGGTGGTCGTCGCGCAGCGCGGAGGAAGAAGAGAGAAGAGAGAAGAGAGAGTCGGTCACTGGCGGTGAAATGACGAGAGTGACGGTGGAGGAAGTTGGAGGACGGTGGATGCTGAGGGAGAGCGAGGGTAATGGTTTAGGGTGAGAGTTGCTGAAAGAATGAGAAGTCTGTGAGAACGAGAGTGAGAGTGGGAGTGAGGTTTGGGAGAGAACGAGAGTGAGCTTTGTTAATGAATTGGTATTGTTAATTTGCGACGGGGTTGCGACTAACCCTCCGTCGCAAATTAGCGACCAACATACTCTTCCGTCGCAAATTAGCGACCAATATGTCTTCCCGTCGCAAATTATGAGCGGGATTGTTACCGCCAATGCACAATTTCACTTGCCGTCGCAAACCCGTCGCAAATTAGCGACGGGTAGTTGTCCGTGGGAAACTTTTGCAGCAATATAAGCTTATTCTTGTAGTGTTATATGTCTACAAATTATCTCACCCAATCGCACCCAAAAGCTTTTGTAGTTCCATAAATAAACCTTCAGAAGCCAAAAACAACCATATATAGATCAAAAGGGAAGTACTTCATCCCTTAAAAAAAAGAGACCAGATGGACCATCATCAGGCAACAATGCTAGCCTCACAGGACATTCTGCACCATCATCAATACTTAAAAATCCTGTATTCTGGTTAATATCAGTCTTGACAAAATCAGGGCATAGACAATTTATGCGAAAATGAGGAAATTTCTTAGCTAGCAATCTCGTGTATGCATTTAAAGCTACTTTTGCCATGGTATAACCAGAAAGAGAAGGTGGCCAATTTTTGGTTTCCAATGCTCCTTGTTTGTAATCTTTTATAAACTCTCTTAGAACTTCACCAAGTTTTTCATTTGTAAGACTGTTGATGTCACTAAACACTTCTCTTGCCCAGTCGTTTGGTATATTCTGAAATGACAGAAAATAAAAAATGATTAAACCTTACCTCTCTTGTGGAAAAGTTGCTTTATTAAATCATTCACATGGAAAAATTTCAAAGAATATATGAAATCAAGATGCAATCAAGATATCAAGACATGTGTAAATACCATACCAAAAAATTTCTATTTTGTGATCGACTTTAGCAACCGATTTAGAGACTGAAATCTCAAATCGGTTGCTAAAGTAGTTCCTAAATATTAGTGACTAGTGGTTTAACAAGTTCACAAAATTAGTTTTTAAATATTTTAGTAACTAATTTATTAATCGTTTTGGAGACAAGTTTACAAAATGGGTCGCTAAATTATGTTAGTTTTACCTTCAATAATCCAGCTCTAGCAGAGACATTAACAATCCTTGGTGAAGCAGATAGTTGGAGTAGGGGAAGAAGAGCTTCAGTCACTCTTTCTGCACCAAAGAAATTAGTTTCAACACATTCTTTGGCTAATTCATAATTTTGACGCACTATTATATTCCAATCTGATATTTCACCCCTTTTCTGCAAAAAATCAACCAATCTAATAAGTCATTAGCAGATATATAGTTAAAGTAATAGACAAATGCTAGACTCATGCAAAACTTTTGTGAGAAAGTTTCATATATGTATTCCATTACCTTTCTTAGAACATTCTCCCCATTCACTATTCCCCCAGCAACACCTGCATTATTCACCTGCACCAATGATTCCAAATGTTTAAGTTAACTCTTAAGGAATTAAAATTAAAAAGAAGAAAGGAAATTAAATATCATATGTGCCTACCAAAATATCAAGTTTTCCAAACCGAGTTTTGATGAATTTTGCTAAAGAAGAAACACTGGCAGGGTCAGTGACATCAAGTTGATGATAAATCACAAAGTTTGAAAGACCTAACTCTTTCAACTTTTCCATAGCATCCAAACCCCTATTGTTATTTCTAGATGTAAGAACCACAATAATACTACCAATTGAGGCCAATTTCTTGCATATCCCATAACCTATCCCCTTGTTAGCTCCTGTTACTACGGCATACCTAAGCAAATGAATACATCGTTTGTTAGTTAACAATTTGTTACGATTATAATTACGATTACGAGCTTTGAAGCCTGTGGTTAATTGCATTGAAGAAATGAAAGGTACCTTTGTGTTGCTTCTGCCATTGTTCTAATAAGAGGGAAGTGCTGGAAAATATAAGTGGACTAAAAAAAACTGATATTTATGGTTTTTTTTTTAATTTTATATATCACTTGTCTTATGATATTCAAGAGTTAAATCTCTTGAAGGAGACCTTTGTCGCCCATTGTAGTTCTACTCGGCTCAATGGATTAGTTTCTGCAGTAGCACGCAGAAGATTCCCGATTTATAACAAAAAAAAAATAATCAAGAGTTCATAGCCGGCCAAAACAACAAAAAATATTGCTTTTAACGTTTTTTGATGTTAAAAGCCGGCCAAAAAATAAATATTCAAGAGTAAAACAACAAGAAATATTCAAGAGTTCATCATAGCCGGCCAAAACAACAATAAATATTGCTTTCAACAAAATCAAGTACTGTTGTTGGTCCACATTTTTTTTGTCCAAAAGGAAATAAGTGTCGCCACATGTTTATATGTGTGGACCATCATGAAGAGCAGCGTATACTTGCCCAAATCACTATAGTTTTGTTGAAATTAAAGCACACCCCACAGATTTGAAGGGACTAAAATATCCTACAAAAATTCAGTTTGCCCTCCTCCCCTTCATAGCTATACCGTAAATTAATACTTAAAGATCCTGTATTCTGGTTAATACCAGTCTTGACAAAATCAGGGCATAGACAATTTATGCAAAAATGAGGGAATTTCTTAGCTAGCAATCTTGTGTGTGTATTTAAAGCTACTTTTGTCATGGTATAACCAGAAAGAAAAGGGGACCAATTTTTGGTTTCCAATGCTCCTTGTTTGTAATCTTTCATAAACTCTCTAAGAACTTCACCAAGTTTTTTCCTTTTTGTAAGACTTTTGATGTCCCTAAACACTTCTCTTGCCCAGTCGTTTGGTATATTCTGAAATGACAAAAAAATAAAAATCCATAAAACCTGATACATCAAATCAAGTTGCAATCAAGATATAAAGATATGCTTAAATACCCCTACCCAAAGAAGCTTCTATTTAGTGATTGACTTTAGCAACCTCTTTAAAGACATAAATCTCAAATCAGTTGCTAAATCAATTGCTAAATATTAGCGACCAGTGGTTTAGCAACTTCGCGAAATCTTTTGTTAAATATATTAGTGACAGATTTAGTAATTGCTTCGGAGACAGATTTAGAAAATCAGTCGCTAAATCAATTGCTATAAGTTGTGATAGTTTTACCTTCAATAATCCAGCTCTAGTTGAGGCATAACAATCCTTGGTGAATCAGAAAGTTGGATTAGGGGAAGAAGAGCTTCGGTCACTCTTTTTGCACCAAAGTAGTTAGTTTCCACACATTCTTTAGCTAGTTCATAATTTTGACACACTATTATATTCCAATTTGATATTTCATCCTTTTTCTGCAAAAATCGACGAATCCAACAAGTCATTTAGCAGCTACACAATTTAATGTTATAGAGAAATGATAGACTTTTCATGCAAAACATTTGTGAGAAACTTTCACATATGTGTTCCATTACCTTTCTGAGAACATTTTGCCCATTCATTATTCCCCCAGTAACACCTACATTATTCAGGTGCACCAATGGTTCCAAATCTGAAAATTAACTCTTTTAAAAGTAATTAATTAAAATTAAAAAGAAAAAATGAAATTAAATATCATATGTACCTACCAAGATATCAAGTTTTCCATACCGATTTTTGATGAATTAAATGAAATTAAATAAATTACAGTTACACAACTCATAATTGTCTTCTATGCAAGTGGGAATGAGAGGAATTTATGTGAGTATTGTATGAGTGTGACATGAGTGCAAAATTATGGACTTCGGTGCAAATTATTTTTTCAGGGTATGCAATATTTTTTGTTTTTTATAGGAGGCCAGGTTTAATTTTATTTTTTGAGGTGCTTGAGCCCCGCACTTGAGGGTAGGTCCGCTCCTGCCTGTGACGCTTCGTAGATTGTGGATCGAGAGTGTGCATGATAATGTTGGAACTATATTAATGAAATTACTACGTATCAAATTTTTTACAACTTTGCCACTATAATAGATACATAATCTAATATCTTACATAGCATGTTGAGAAAAACCTAACTCTCACATCGGATATATATAGCCTGAAAAAACTTTATAAGTAGGATACATCCAGCTCTCATTCTACCCTTACCCTAGATCCATCAAGGCATCCAAGGATGTTGATTCACTGCAGTCAATTATGACTGCAGTCACAACAGTTAAGGGTACCATAATCATTAGATTGACTCATCTTTAAATCCTGGCTATTGGTTAATTTTTAATAAAAAATAGAAAAAAACATGTGAAGAGAGAGAGAGAGAGAGAGAGAGAGAGAGAGAGACTCATCGAATGCACAAAATCAGCATCCGGCATCCACCATTATTATTATTATGCACGCACCACACCCAGTAGTGCTCGACCTGTTTGGGAAATATTTTATAAGTCGGAGACACTCTGCATTACAATACCGTTTTGAAGGTTGAGTTGGGCCCGACCTATATTCCTCAATAGCATATAGCATTCAGAAAAACACAAGTTTATGAGAGTAACATTTAATTTCCTGTACATTTTTGCTTCTTCTCCCATGTTGAAGATATATGTTTTAGATAATTGATACACTTTTGCTTCTTCTCTACCCAATTGCATATATATATATATATATATATATATATATATATATATATATATATATATATATATATATATATATATATATATATATATATATATATATATATATATATATATAAATAAGGCAAAATTGCATTTTTAATGCTTTATTTTATATCAAAATTTCAGTTTGGTGTTTTTCTTTTTTTTACTTGATCCTTTATGTTTAAAATATTTGTCAAAGTGGTCATTTATCTTTTTTTTTCACTTTGGTCCTTTATATTTCAAATCTATGTCAAAAATGGTCATATTTTTCTCACTTTGGTCCCTTATATGTCAAATCTGTTGCAAAGTGGTCCTTTTTTTTGTCTCACTTAAGTCCTTATGTAAAAAAAGTACCACCTTGAACAGATTTGAAACATAAAGGAACGTAGTGAGAAAAAAAAAGAACAAACTAAATTGAAATTTTGATAAAAAAAAACAAGTCTTTTATAATCAAGGTCCGACCAACCTACCAAACAGGTCTTCGGCAGAAACCGTTGATCAAGAAGAACACGCGTCTTCTATAGTACAAATAATCGAAAACCTCAAAAACAAATAGATAAACCCCCTTCATAATTGATAAACCGAAAGTACCCCAACCAAACTAAAACTCGCTCAGATTTACCCCCACTCAAGGTAAATCCGCTTTGTTATTTTCCAAAGCGGATTTATCTACCCAATAGGTAAATCCGACTTTTAAATAACAAAGCGGATTTATCTTATGTGGGGGTACATCCGCTTTTAAAATTAACAAAAGTGGATTTACCTATTGCGGGGGTAAATCCGATTTTCTTTTTTTTTTAGGGAAATCGAATTTATCTTTTTTAGGTAAATCCGCTTTGTTATTTTCCAAAGCGGATTTATCTACCCAATTGGTAAATCCAACTTTTTAATAACAAAGCGGATTTACCTTATATGGGGTACATCCGCTTTTAAAATTAACAAAAGCGGATTTACCTAATGTGGGGATAAATTCGGTTTTGAAATTAAAATTAAAATTAATTTTTTTTAGATATAAAAATTAGATATGAATATATGTCGTCTTTTGGTTCTGTTTAGTGTATTGTTCGTTAACATGTGACGATGTTGTACGTCAGGTGAATAATTTAGGCTAAAAAATCGGTTTTCGAGCAACCTCCTCTAATTGTAATGAAACCATAGCCATTAAATCGGAAAAAAATCAGGGATCAAGACTCCTGAAGAAGTGACTTCTTGTAGGACAATGGAGCTCAAAATCTCAAATTCCATCGTTTACTATTTTTTATTAATTTTTTTAATTTTTCATAATCTCCAAAAAAATCTGAAAAACTTTGCATAACCTTATTTTGGTTTTATTAGATTTATAGTGGTGTTTTTATAATTTTTAGATTAGTTTTGACTCTTTAACGGATTTTTAGTAGTATTTTTATATCATTTTTTAAAAAAATTAAATAAAAAATAGGTATTTTTAATACAGAAAGCAGACGTAACCCCCACCTAAGGTAAATCCGCTTTTAAAATTAACAAAAGCGAATTTACCTTAGGTGGGGGTAAATCCGATTTTCTTTTTTTAAGGGAAATCAGATTTACCTACTAAAAGATAAATCCGATTTTGGGAAGAAACCAAAATCGGATTTATATTTTAGTAGGTAAATCCGGGCGAATTTGTTAAGTGAGGGGTATTTTCGGGTTTCACATTTATGTGGGGGTATATGGTGATATGATGAGGGTATAAAAAAAAAGACCCTAAATTCTCTTAAAGCCTAATAACTCCAAATCATCCAACCAACTTTCCAAAGGCCTAAAACCCAAACTAACATATCAAAACCCAATTTGTTCACGTAATCCAAATGGAACCAGAATTTTGGACCCAAATCCCAACAAAATTCTACAAAAAATATTCCCCCCAATGTTCCATTTTAAATCTACTTCTCCAAACAAAATTCAGCAATTTTATGAGTTCGCTCTTGTTGATTCAAACATGATTTCTATCAAGCATTATAGGGACTAAAAAGAGTAGTGTTGTGTTTACCTTGGACAGCAAGTTGCACATTTAGTCAGTTAGAGTAATTCTTTTTAAGTCAATGAACTAATTCATGGTACCATCAAATCTTTTCCTCTTGATTAACATGACACAATATCAAATTACTCTAACCGACTAAATGTGCAACTTGATACCTTCAACACCATGGTTTCTTAGTCTCCTCCACCTTTACAAAACTAGGAACTTTTCTTTAGTGTTTTAGTTTTCTTTTTCGATAAATAGGACTTAAGGAGTTTGCATACTTTGTTCTCTTGACCTGAAACTATACATCCTTCGGTTGAGTCATGTAAATTTCTTCTTTTAAGTCACCGTTCAAAAAAGCGTTTTTAACATCCATTTGGTGAATAACAAGTTTATGGATTGAAGCCAAAGCTATTAAAACTCTAATAGAAGAAATTCTTGTTACTGGAGCAAAAGTATCAAAGTAATCAATGTTTTGTTTTTGCGAAAAACCTTTTGCTACTAGTCTAGCTTTGTATTTATCAGTAAACCCATCGGGGTTATATTTTCTTTTGAAAATCTACTTGCATCCTATTGATTTTGCTCCAGGAGGTAAATTAACTAAGGTCCAAGTGTTACATTTGGAAATTGAATCTATTTCAGTTTTAATGGCTTCTTTCCAAAATTTCGACTCAGAAGAAGAAGTTGCTTCAGAAAAGGTTTCTGGATCCTTTTCGACAAGATAAGTATAAAAATCATTTCCGAAGGATGTTTCTTTTCTTGGTCTTTTACTTCTCCTTAATTCTTCATACGGTTCCTCATGAGTTTCATCATTAGTAGTTACTAATAGTTGTCTAGATATACTATCATGCTTCGAAGGAAAAAGGTTTTCAAAGAAACTCATTAGTAGTTACTAATCGGTTTTCGAGTAACCTACTCTGATTGTAATGAAACCATAGCCATTAAATCCGAAAAAAATCAGGGATCAAGACTCCTAAAGAAGTGACTTCTATTAGGACAAGGGAGCTCAAAATCCTAAATTCCATCGTTTACTATTTTTTATTAATTTTTTTAATTTTTCATAATCTCCAAAAAATCTGTAAAACTTTGCATAACCTTATTTTGGTTTTAATAGATTTGTTAAGTGAGGGGTATTTTCGGGTTTCACTTTTTTGTGGGGGTATATGGTGATATGATGGGGGGTATAAAAAAAAGACCCTAAATTCTCTTAAAGCCTAATAACTCCAAATCACCCAACCAACTTTCCAAAGGCCTAAAACCCAAACTAACATATCAAAACCCAATTTGTTCACATAATCCAAATGGAACCAGAATTTTGGACCCAAATCCCAACAAAATTCTACAAAAAATATTCCCCCCAATGTTCCATTTTAAATCTACTTCTCCAAACAAAATTCAGCAATTTTGTGAGTTCGCTCTTGTTGATTCAAACATGATTTCTATCAACCATTATAGGGACAAAAAAGAGTAGTGTTGTGTTTACCTTGGACAGCAAGTTGCACATTTAGTCAGTTAGAGTAATTCTTTTTAAGTCAATGAACTAATTCATGGTACATCCATCAAATCTTTTCCTCTTGATTAACATGACACAATATCAAATTACTCTAACTGACTAAATGTGCAACTTGATACCTTCAACACCATGGTTTCTTAGTCTCCTCAACCTTTACAAAACTAGGAACTTTTCTTTTGTGTTTTAGTTTTCTTTTTCGATAAGTAGAGAGTAATACTAATGAAAGTCCATCTTTACAAAATAAAGATGGTAAGAACGGATAATGACTTCTCATGAAACCTCATATGTCCCACCTCTACCTAAAATCATGTTCAATACCACCTACAGTGGATCTCTACACCTATTCCAGACAAATGATCCACACCTATTCTTTTTGTGTTTTAGTTTTGGTGCTCATTTCATGGTTTTTTGTTTGCCGACCATATAAAAGCACCTAGTGAGAATCTATTTCTATTTAATCACACAAAATATAAACGAATTCACTAAAATAGGCATATGAGAATCTTGACATGTGTACAATTTGAGGGTAAAAGGTTAATATTAAGAGTGCTCAACATTTTTCGGCTGAGAACTTGGAATACACTAGCTACATATCTATCTATCTATTTCTACTTAATCAAACAAACCACGATTGAATTCACTAAAGTAGACATATGAGAATCTTGATATGTGTATAATCTATATCTATCTACTTAATCAAACAAACCACAATTGAATTCACTAAAGTAGACATATGAGAATCTTGACATGTGTATAATTTGAGGGTAAAAGGGCAATAGTAAGACTGCTCAACATTTTTTGGTTGAGAAATTGGAATACTATTTTAACCATGAGATATTCAACATAAAGTAAACCGACTATAATTTTAAGATGATCTTCATAATGACAACTTTACCCATATGAGACTTAAATTAGTGTGACTAAAAAATGAGCAAAAGCGTAAATGGTCGGGCTATTTTTGAATGATTATTTTGGTTTGGTCTCCTCCACCTTTACAAAACTAGGAACTTTTCTTTTGTGTTTTAGTTTTCTTTTTCGATAAGTAGAGAGTAATACTGATGAAAGTCCATCTTTACAAAATAAAGATGGTAAGAACGGATAATGACTTCTCACGAAACCTCATATGTCCCACCTCTACCTCAAATCATGTTCAATACCACCTACAGTGGATCTCTACACCTATTCCAGGGTGTTTAAAGCAAATACATTTAGCATCGGGTGTTTAAACACCCGACGCTAAAAGTAGGCGCGAAATATTAACTCTTCCATTTAATTGCAAAAATGCCACCGGTTCAACATTTAGCATCGGCTGTTCAAACAACCGATGCTAAATGATGCTTAATAATGTCTTTTTTCCACTAGTGAGACAAATGATCCACACCTATTCTTTTTGTGTTTTAGTTTAGGTGCTCATTTCATGGTTTTTTGTTTGCCGACTATATAAAAGCACCTAGTGAGCCTCAACAGTCTGTATTATGACATATTATCCTTTTTGACTCAGGGACACAACGAAGGGTAGAAAAAGAGAGAAATGTTTGGTGATGAGCCCTATTTATACTACTCTTTCAGGGCTTCACATTATAAAATAGAAGGATATCTAGAAGCATTGATTACGAAAGAAAAATCTAGAGACATGAATACTCTAGTTCATATGGCTAGAAAAGTCTAGAGATCTTAAGGTGTACCTAGTTATTTATCTTTATCTATTGGTGTTCCTAGAAGGTTCCATAATATTCTCAATTTCTTGATACTTCCAAATTATTCTTCATCACTTTTAATCAAATTATGCATCCCACTTACCTGGTCATTATATATGCATGAAGCCGGTAAGACAAATTCAGTAGCAATATTATAACTTCAGTGGAAAAAAGACAAACAAATGACTTAACTTATTAGTTAGGTGATGCGATTTATAGAAACTACTAAACATTAAAAGCTCTAAAGTGATAAATCAATTCAATTAATTAAGTCACAATTGAAAAGATAAATTAATAGCCACATAACTCATAAGCCTTATTAATTCAAACTATACATTGGTGGCAACAAGCTGAAACCACTGGCTTGTAGGATCATCTAGACAAAGAGAATCATTATCTATGCAAATACATTTGAAGTCACAACAGCAGATGAGTTAGAATCCTTCTGCAAACAAAGTTGTTTCCCATCTTGATTCATGGTAGCCAAATGAAGTTTAGAAAGTGATGGAGCTTTCCAGAAGCTATTCTTACTTTGGCAATCATCAGAAACAGAAACAGAAAGCCCTTCACTGGAAGCAGTTAAGCACTTATTAGTGCCACTCAAAAGAATTTTAGACCCATCTTTACTATAAATCCATCTATTTTGATTCTCACAGCTTCCAATTTCAAGTTCATTCTTGTCATTAACTTGAACACATTGACCAGTAACTGGATGGTACATGATATATGTTTGGGAGACTTTAGAAGTAGGATCTATATTAAGAAACACAAGAAAAATATATAAGTAGATATTTATATTAGCATATGACATGTCTCCATAAAATAATCAACTGAATTATATTTATAACTCAAATTGCTAACTCACCTTGATTCTTCCTTTGTAAAAGTTGAAACTTGTTAGTGAAATTAGGGTACCTAAGATTGTGCCAAGTGGCATCCATAACACCAAAAGTCTCATCAAGTTGAACTTTGTCTTCTCTAACATAATAACTACCATGAAATGCCCACAAACCCCAATCCAAGTCTCTTTCAACAAGATAAGTTTGAAGACATGTCAAGAACCTTTTGTCTTCAACTGAAGAACCTGTTTGGTCAAAACCAAACTCAGTAAATATCAAAGGAGCTGCATTCTTACCAGTGGTCAGGAAACCAGCTCTTTGGTCTAAGGCCTTAATGTTATTAGCACATATTCTATTCAATGGTTGTTTTGTCCAAATATTTTTCAGTTTCAGTGTTCCAATTCCAGACCATGAATACAAATGTGTCTCAAATACCATTTTTTTACCCAAGTCTATCTTCAATGGTTTGTTCCTTAAAAATTGCAACTCAGTGTCATAGTTCAATCCTGAGATAACCACAAGTACATTAGGATTTGCTTTATGAACTGCTAGTGCTCCTTCACTCATGTACCTATACCAATCTCTCAGATTTTGACGTGGACCATGCAATTCATTCCTCAAACTCATTGCCACAACCTGCAAGTGATTAAAAACCAATCAATATCATGTTATGTTATCTATACTATAATAACTTTTCAATAATATCACACATGAGAAGTGAAAATCCCGAGTTCGAACCGGGTAATCACGAAAAATATTTAACCTAACAAGATAAGAATAAAAAGGATGAAGTTGTTGTTCAAGTAATACATACAGGATGATGTCCTGCAAAGTGTTGAGCTGCCAAAGTAAGGCCATTAACCCATTCCTTAGGATCAAAGTGTCTATCATGAAAGAAACCATTTTCATCATCATCGTCACAACACCATTTAGGTTCACTAACGTGATTATCAAGCAACACTTTCACATTCTGTGCACCAAGTTCATTAACAACAGCATCAAACACCTGAATATGAGTCATATTCAATATAGAAGGATTGTACTTAGAAATTCCTTCCACAACTTCTGGTGCATCCAAATCATTCATAAATAAATCATTCACAATTTGGTGACTATAACGTGTCCACATGTAAATTGCATATGTGAGACGAACGCAGTTGAAGTTGTGTTTGACAAGCTCAGAAACAAGCTCCTTCAATGGTCTTCTATCAAGACCTTCAGGGATCATTGGTTTAAGGTGACCAGCCCAATTGCCACATACAAGTTTTGCACGTTGTCCTGTTGAATCATCTATTATCCATTTTCCTTGAGTTGATAAAGGATATGCATTTGAATATTGTGATGATAAAAGTGTAGATATGGAAACAATGAGAAGGAGAATTAAGGATTGTGAGGGTTTTCCCAACATCGTGAATATTTGAGTGGAAGAGATTATATCCTGATATATGCTTTGGGAGCTTGTAGAGGAAGTATTTATAGGTGGAGAAGGTTTAAATTTAGATTGGCAGTAAATAATATCTTTGTTATGTGCAATCTATAACCAAATTCCAAAGAAGGTTATCTGTGTCTATCTTAAATCAGTTTCTATATTTAGAAAATAATCAACAAGTTGTTGTTGTCAACTTGTTGTCTTTTTTCATTTGGTGGTTACCAATTTTTATCTAATAGATTTCAAATTCGAATTGTTATTCTATGAAACGGTGTACACTGTTTAGAAATAATCTCTATTTATTCAATTTAACTCATTAAATATCAAACAATTTCGTAATTGTATAAAGTTTTATTTTTTTTTATAGACTTACTAGGGTGCTTCTAGGGTGAGGCAGCAAACCAAATCCCTCACCCGTGAATCACTAAAATTTACCGTAGGATATTGTGTAAAATACTATCAGTGGTTAAGATTCAATCAATCAATATTAAAATCTCAACCGTTGATGAGTTTTGATACTACATCCTACGGTTATATTTAATGGTTCACCGGTGAGAAATTTGATTTGCTCCATCACTCTAGAAGCACCCAACTTACTACTCGGTGACATTTTTTTAAAAAAATATAGATTCCACATTCTAATAAAGTTGAATATATATTTATATTAGTTTCGGCACCTCATTTGAAGGAACTTATATTTGTATTAAAACTCCCTTGATGACTAATATTAAAAATTAGATTATAAGTCGTCTTTCTCGAGAACAAAACCTAGTAAGAAAGCACAATTAAGTGTTGCGTGGACATCGAGTTAGAGAGAGGATTAATATAGAGGAAATTTTCAATGATAAATTATAGGCTGAAATGCACTTTTGGTCCTTTAAGTTATTTATTTGTTTCGCTTTGGCCTTTTAAGTTTTTTTTTCTCAGTTTGGTCCCTCAAGTCCCAAAATTGTTTCACTTAAGTCCTTTCCGTCCATCTGACTTAATGGCTGACGACGTGTCAGTTAATTGGTGACGTGACACCTGCTGACGTGGAATATATTTAATGACGTGTAATTTAATTTTATTATTATTTTTGCCTAAAAATCAAAAATCAAAAATGACGTGGCAATTATTTTTTCGTTTCGGTTTGGTCCTTTAAGTTTGTAATTAGTTTCAAATAGGTCCCTTAAGTTTTAATTTAGTTTCAAATAGGTCATCTGAATTTTCCTAAAGATTTAAAATAGATCCTCTATTTTTAGTGGTTTCATTTTGGATGTAAAGCTAATTACATGATCTCATTTACGTAATTCAAATGATGTTTTATTGGCTTTTGGAATTTTTTGGTTGACTTCAATCAATAACAACACAAAGGACCAAAATGAAACTTGATGAAATACTTAAAGGACCAATTTGAAACTAGAGGACATACATAAAGAATCTAATTGAAATTGTAGCATAAACACAAAACATATTTGTTCCAAACTACAAACTTTAAAAAAGATCCTAGATATTAAGTGTTGGCTTCTTTCCTTCGGGTTGGCATCTTTCCGCCTAGAGATGCAAATTTGGGTTTGGGTCCCAGGTTTGTTTTTTGGTGCATGTTTGGGTTTGGGTTGTTGTAGTTTGAGTGCTTGTAGTTTGGGTGGTGGTTGTTTGGGTTGTGGCTGGTGCAACATGTGTGGTAGTTTGAGTTGTGGTAGTTTGTGTTGTGGCAGCTTCTGGTGCAACATGTGTGGTAGTTTGGGGTGTTTTAGGTTGGGTCCTTGTTGTTGATTGGGGTGGGGGTTGTGGGGTTGTTGGACAAGATGACCTTTTATGACCCCTCTGCTTGCAGATGCTGCACTTATTTGGGAAGCCTTTTCGAGTGACATTTAGCGTGTCAATCTTTTCATTTGGATCCTTCTTCCTGGACCTCTTAGGCCTACCTTCATGTGCACAAAACCATACCAAAACAAAATGAATAAAGACACACATGAACAACAACCGTCAAAAGCTAAACATAATGAGTTATACTAACCCAGTTGCCTTTTTATTGGAGGAGGTAGGATATGGGGGTATGGTGTTTGAGGCCGAATATTTTCACCATTTGTGGGATAAATGAGGGGTTGATAGCATGCTTCATAAGTCTCTTTTCTGTAGTAGTTGGGAATTAACTCCTCAGGGTTTAGGAGTATATTATTGCAGCAACTTACAACATGGCACCCTCTGCTACCATTTTCTGAAAACTCCCTCTGCTCTAACTTAACCACAAATGTTTCTCCGCTATAGTTGATATTTCTAAACTCCATGTTGCATGTATGTGTATCAATAAGTGTCCTTAATTGCCATGTGTCTTCAATGGGCAGCTTAGAACAAAGTGCAACTCATTCACAACCTTCTTTGCACCCAACCCTAACCCTTTTTAAGTCATTCTTAATAAACTTCAAGTCTCTGCCATTGTGTATGGCATATGTTATTATTGCATCTTTAAACTCTTGCATCTTTGAACTCTTGCTTCACTATAATACTCATCATTAGAAAGTCCCCTATCCACCTTTCCACTCCTTTTTCTCTTTTCTCCAATGTTCAACCCTTCATCTTCATATTCACCATCTGAAATTATCAAATCTTCAACATTGTCATCTACCTCTTGTTTGCTTTTTTTTGGGACTGCCTCATTTCTGTTTGGTACTAGATACTTTTGTCTTATTCTTGGTTGGCCTACCCTTCCTCTTAGTTTTTTCCTCATCAACCACATCTGCAGCTTTTGCTTGATTGAGATCCTCAAAACCATCATTTTCTTCCAACTCACCATTTGAGTCCCCAAATTTGACAGATAAGGCACTGTCTTCAATGTATCCAATGTGGTCCTCTTAAACTATATCATCTATTTCTTGTTGATCCTCGTGTACTTGAACTTCAATGTGGTCCTGTTGAAGGGGTACCTCAGTCTCAATATGGTCTTGCTCAACAGTCTCATTTTGGTCCCTCAAGTCTGGTGTAGTTTCACTTTGGTCCCTAAAAATTGTTGGAGCAGTTTCACTTTGGTCCCTCAAAACAGTTGGAGCAGTTTCACTTTGGTCCCCCTCAGTTTAAACTTCAACATTAACTTCACCAGCATTTTGGTCCCCATCATCCACATATACTGGTTGAGAAACTGGGTGGATCAAATACGGATGTACAACTCCATTTAATTTCGCATAGTCACTACAAGAAAGACGCTTATTTGGGCAAAAAAAAATTGTATTTCCGGCGGATTTTCTTCCGTCCCTGCATTTCCGACGGATTTTTTAAATTACCAACAGATTTTTTTTAAAAAAAAACCGCCGGTAATTTAAAAAATCCGCCAGCAAAGTCAACAGTGGATTTACCGGCGAATTTTTTGAAATTTTTTTTTTCAAAAAAATTCACCGTTAATCTTAAAAATCCGCTGGTAAATCCACACAAACAAAAATGGACACGAAGTGAAAGAAAGAGAAAATATATAGAAATGGGTCCAAGTGTTTGATCATGAAAAAAATGACGAGCTCTTTACATTGACGTTAAGATATTGTTTTTTGTTTTTTTCCTTATTTCCAGCTTTATCGTTTGGGTTTTGTTTACTTTTTTCTGTCTTTTTTTCTAAAAATAATATTTTACTAACGAACATAGTACTCAACCCAAACCAACCTAATTGAGGTCGAGTTTGGTTGGTTTGAGTTACATGGAAATTTGTGTATCATTTTAGGGAACCAACTCATAAGTATTTGATTGATCGAGTCTTTAACGCATCAAACTCACCCAACCCATGCTCTCTCCCAGTTGTACGTCTTAATCCATTTGAAAAATGTTTGCACCGAGATGTGTAAGTTAATTAAATTGTAAAAAAACGCATCATTGGATACAATTTTGCAACTTTGTTAAATGCATCATTTAGATTTGAAATTTTTTTTTGACAATAGATTTGAAATTTTTATTTTTCGCCATTTGCTGTGTCATAATTTCTAATTTGGTTTACTTGAAAACAAAAATAAAAAAGCAAATACTTAACATAGGGGCGTGATAAATATCAATTTGCGTATATTTTTATATTAGCTTTTAATTTATTTTCTAGTTTATTTTATTATTTTTTGTTAACACCCAAAAATAACTGAGTCGTAGGCCGAGGACCGAGTGAAGGAAGGGAGTAGAATTGGAGTGCTGAGGCAGGCCACTTGACAATGGTTTAAGAGACAATTGCCAGAGAGAAGAACTCAAGAGAATCCCTCAGGACATACCACAAGACAACTCCCCGAGGAAGGGGTCAGCCCAAGGAGCAATAAGCAAGGCCGAGGGAGAGCAAAGCCTCGGCCTATAGAATGCCACGGCCGAGGTGGGCTCTGGTGCCTAAGTTACTGTCCGAGGACGAAAGCTAACTGGGTGAGCCAAGTGGCTGAGGTAAGGCAGGCTTGCTTGGAAGGCAAGTAAGAGGGAGCACGAAGACAGAACGTGTGAGCAGTTGAAGATCAAGCGAAGGAGCGAAGCCTTGAAAAGTGGAGTGAGGGAGTTACACCCCACTAACCGTGCTAGTGAAATCGTGGGCAGTGATTCCGCCTCCTTAGGGCTTAGGAACGATGATAGTCGTTGATCTTAGATTGATCCAACGGTAGGCAATTGTTGGCTATAGTAGTGGCCGACGAGGGTCTATGTATATAAATAGGAGAGTAATTGTACAGAAAAGACACAACATGGAGCCAGTAGGTGTTTCGGGGAATAATGCTGCAGCGGTTACTGCTGAATCGAATGAACCACCTCACCAAGAGGAGGAGCCCATAATCATGACCACATTATTCATTCGGCAACAAATAGACATGGGGATACATGACAAAATGTACCAAGTGTCCCAAAAATTGGCTGACATAGTTAAACCTTTGGTGCACAACGAGGTGCAACAGGCCAAGGAATTGGAACAAAGACATGTAACGCAAGGTAGAAACGCTACTAACCCCATTTTTCCTGGCCAGCCACAGAGAGAACATCCTACTTCTCTGGGACGCACGCATCAGCCCTTGCCATACACCAACCCCGTTGGACCTCAGCAGGGATCCTCCTATACATCTTTGGGAGGCATGCATCAGTGTTCACCGAGTGGGAGTTTGACTGGGCCTCAGAAGGCGTTCTCTCATCAGGTATTCCCTACTCCTGTAATTCCTCAGCCTGGTACTTTTTCCAATGCCAACACTGGAGGGCAGTTTATGGCGAATGTCACTAATACGGCTTCTCTTCAGCAGGGACAAGTGCAATTGGCCAGAAGGCCGCCCGAGGCAGTAGACTTTGTGGGTTTGCCGCAAGGACCATCCTATGGGTGTTCTGCCGCGGCTAACTACCCGGCCTACGCAGGGGGCAACCCTTTGTAACGCCCAAATAATTTAATTATTTATCTAATTAAATTATTTAGGTATTTTATGAGTATAGTCATATTTAATAATTAATAAAATGATGTTTAATTTAAACTAGGAGGTGGTTTTCAGTAATTAGCTGAGTAGTAGTCGGGGGCCCGTGATCCAAGAGCCCAAGGGCCTATGCGAATGTAGGAGAACTTTAGCTAGGGTTTTGGAGTCATTGGTGCATTCTTAGAAAAAAGAAAGAAAGTTGCGAAGAGGAGAAGAGAGAAAAGAAGGGGACGGCGCGCACAAGGGGAAGAGGAGAGAAGTCTTGTTGCGGTGGTTCTTTGGAGCTTACGTACAAGGAGATCTCGCATTCAGCAAACCTAAGGTAAGGGTGGGTTCTATCCTTATAATGGGGTAAATGATGGGGTTATGTGGGAGATAGGACCTATGTTGTTCCTTTGATCTTATTTGGTGTTGATTGATGATGTTAGAACATATTCATGATGTTTGAAATTGGTGCTTGATGATTGGTCATGGTGAAATTTGGTGTTTGGTGTTTGGCGCAATTTTGGTGTTGTCTTAGTTGCTGAAAAAGGCGCCCCGTTGCTGGGCGCCATGTCCTGTGCGTGGCTGTGGTGTGTTTGTTCCCTACTGGAGGCGCCATGTTGCTGGGCGCCAAGCCAGTGTCGCCTCTATTGCTGATTTTGGCGCCCTGGGCGCCGAATCATGTTGTCTGGTTGTTGATGTTGCTGGAAGTGGCGCCCTAGGCGCCCAGTGTTGCTTTCCTAGTTGCTGGAGTTGGCACCCTAGGCGCCCAGTAGTGTCTCAGTGTTGTTCCTGTTGCTGAAACTGGCGCCCAAGGCGCCCAGTGTTGTTGCTGTCTCAGGCGCCCTGTTGCTGGGCGCCAAGCCTGATGTTGTTGTTGCTGTCTCAGGCGCCCTGTTGCTGGGCGCCAATTCAATTGTTGCTGTTTTTTTTCTGAAAATTGGTGTTGCTGCCACAATTCAATTATTGCTGTTTTTTTTTTTCTGAAAATTGGTGTTGCTGCCACAATTCAATTGTTGCTGTCTTTCTGAAAATTGGTGTTGCTGCCACAATTCAATTGTTACAGTTTTTCTGAAAATTGGTGTTTCTGCCACAATTCAATTGTTGCTGTTTTTCCGAAAATTGGTGTTGCTGCCACAATGAACAATTTTTGCTGTTTTTCTGAAAATTGGTGTTGCTGCCACAATGAACAATTGTTGCTGTTTTTTTTCTGAACATAAGGTTGCTGTCACAGTGAGTAAAATGTTGCTGTTTTTCCCCAAATAATGTTGCTGTCACAGTGAGTAAAATGTTGCTGTTTTCTAAATGAGTGTTGCTGTCACAGTGAGTAAAATGTTGCTGTTTTCCACAAACAATGTTGCTGTTTTCTAAATAAATGTTGCTGTCACAGTGAGTAAAATATTGCTGTTTTTCTAAAGAAAAGTTGCAGTCACCGTAACACAATTGTTGCTGTTTTCTAAACAAATGTTGCTGTTTTTCCTAAAAGAATTGATGTTGCTGACACTGTTGTCATGTTGCTGTTTTCATGGAAAATCACTGTTGCTGTCACTGTTTCCATGTTGCTGTTTTGCCAAAAAAATCACTGCCGCTGTCACTGTTTTAAGTGCTGTTTTAGAAGCCATTGTCGCTGTTGCTGTAAATTGGTATTTGTTCTTGGTGTTGTCAATTGTCGATGTCTCGGTGTTGTAAAAATTGTCGTTGTCATAGATGTTGTAAATCTATTGGTGTCCTTGATGTCGGGAGTCGTTGGTCAAATTGTTAGACTGTCCTATAGGTATAGGTGTATTGGTGATGATTGGTGATTATTGGTGATGATATAATAGGTGATGATATAATAGGTGATGATATAACAGGTGATGATATAATAGGTGATGACATAACAGGTGATGGTATAATAGGTGATGTTCCCATTCCATGGGCTAAGGTGATGGGTCTATGACCACTTGGTGATACTGGTGATGTTGTGTTAATTAAATGTCGATTGTTATTGATTGATTTTGGTGTGTTGTTCATGGTGTCGCATACATATCATATGCATTATATTTTGGGTGATGAAGGCTTCGGCCTTGGAGCTATAGGTGATGAAGGTGATGCTTATATAGGTGATGTTGCCCGTATTGGCTACTTTATTGGTGATGAATGGTACCACATGCATATACCCGTTGGTGTGGGTTGCATTTCATATACATACTCATGATGTTTGGTGATAAATTCTGGTGGTCTGAAATTGATGTTGTTGTGAAGCGGTAGATATAGCTGTCGTGACTCTAGCATATTGCTTATCATATGTGCTATTATAATGTTAGATATCTCACCCCTTCTGTTTGAATGTTACCCCTATGTTGGTAACGTGCAGGTGATTGCGAGTGAAGGCATGTCTACCTTCGCTAGTTGAGTCAGGTGTCGTCGCTCTGATACGTAGCACTCGGGGGGGATGAACGCTAGGCTTTATTAGTATTCCCATTATTCTAACTTTTGAGGTTTTATGGTGATGTAATAATTGTTTAATTGAACCTTGATGTTATTTCCGCTGCTTGATGATGTTATGACATGCTAGGTGTTGCACTGTTTTAATGGTGAAACTTCATTATTGGCGTGTGATGTTTAACGGTGTAAGTGTAGCATCCATTGTGGGTGTATTGAAAACGTTTTGTAAACTCTGATTTTTGTCGAAAATTTTCCGGGTAGAAAAGGGGTGTTACATTAGTGGTATCAGAGCAGTTTCGGTCTGTCCGGCCAAGATGTCGAGTTAGTGTGTCATTGACGATCATGTATTGTCAATTGGTTCTAACTGTTTTTTATGATTGTAGCGATTAGTTGAAATGGCTGGAAGGAACGATGCTGCTATTGCTGCTGCGTTGGCTGCTATGGCTCAGGCTGTGGAGGGTCAACAGAATGCTGGTGAGAATGCTGGGTCTCGGAGTTTGGCTACCTTTCAGAGAGAGAATCCGCCTACCTTCAAGGGCAAGTATGATCCCGATGGGGCTTTAGCTTGGTTGAAAGAGATGGAAAGGATCTTTCGTGTGATGGACTGCACTCCGGCACAGAAGGTCCGTTATGGTACGCATATGCTGGCAGAGGAGGCCGATGAATGGTGGTTAGAGGCTAGGCAGAGATTGGAAACTGCAAACGAAGAGATCACTTGGGCTGTGTTCCGCAGGGAGTTTATGAGAAAGTATTATCCGGAGGATGTCCGAGGTAAGAAAGAGATTGAGTTCCTGGAGCTGAAACAAGGGAATATGTCTGTGACTGAGTATGCTGCTAAGTTCGTGGAATTGGCTAAATTTTTTCCGCATTACAGTGAGGCTACTGCTGAGTTTTCCAAGTGCATTAAGTTTGAGAATGGGCTGCGTCCTGAGATTAAGAAGGCGATTGGTTATCAGAAGATCCGTGTTTTCTCCGACTTGATTGATAGCTGCAGAATTTATGAGGAAGACAACAATGCTCGCTACAAGATTATGAATGAGAAGAGGAGCAAATTTCAGAGTCGTGGTAAACCGTATGATGTTCCTGCTGGTAAGGGTAAGCAGAAAGCTGCTGTTGGCAAGAAGACTAGTGGGGGAGATGCTCCTGCTAGCATTGTATGTTACAAATGTGGCAAAGCTGGTCACAAGAGTAACGTGTGCAAGGCTGAAGTGAAGAAGTGTTACCGTTGTGGCAAAGAGGGTCATGTGGTGGCTGAATGTGAACGCAAGGAGGTGGTCTGCTACAACTGTGGTGAAGGAGGGCACATCAGTACTCAGTGTCCGAAGCCGAAGAAAGAAAGGTCCAGTGGAAAAGTGTTCGCTTTGGCAGGTGAAGAGCCTACTGAAGATGATGGACTTATTAGAGGTACGTGCTTCATTAATGGTACTCCTTTAAAGTCTATTGTTGATACTGGTGCTACTCATTGCTTTATTGCTGCTGATTGTTGTAAGAAATTGGGTCTTGTATTGTCTGCTATGAATGGAGAGATGGTTGTCGACACTCCAGCTAAGGGGTCGGTAACTACCTCTCTAGTGTGTTCTCAGTGTCCCTTGTCGATCTTCGACAGAGACTTTGTTGTGGATTTTGTTTGCTTACCATTGAGCGGATTGGATGTAATCTTGGGTATGAACTGGTTAGAGCTTAACCATGTTCATATTAATTGTCGTAGCAAGTCGGTGAGCTTTGAAGGAGAGGAGTCTGGTCTGTTATCCGCTAGTTAGTTGCGGAAGTTGATGAAGGAAGGAGTTCAGTTATTCTCGCTGATGGCATCATTGTCGGTTGAGAATCAAGCTATCATTGAAGAGTTGCAGGTGGTGCGCGAATTTCCTGATGTTTTCCCTGATGAGATTCCAAGTGTACCGCCAGAGAGGGAAGTTGAGTTCTCCATCGATCTTGTACCTGGTACCAAACCCGTTTCTATGGCACCGTACAGTATGTCCGCATCAGAATTGTCTGAGTTGAAGAAGCAACTTGAGGATCTGCTCGAGAAGAAGTTTGTGAGGCCGAGTGTATCACCGTGGGGAGCTCCTGTGCTGTTAGTTAAGAAGAAGGATGGTAGTATGAGGCTCTGTGTGGATTATCGGCAGTTGAACAAGGTAACAATTAAGAACAAGTATCCACTTCCGAGGATAGAAGATTTGACGGATCAGTTAGTGGGTGCTCAAGTATTCAGTAAGATTGATTTGAGGTCGGGTTATCATCAGATCAAGGTGAAGGACGAAGATGTTCAGAAGACGGCTTTCAGAACCCGTTATGGTCATTATGAGTATTCGGTGATGCCGTTCGGTGTTACCAACGCACCTGGAGTATTTATGGAATATATGAATCATATATTTCATACTTACTTAGATCGGTTTGTGGTGGTGTTCATTGACGACATTCTGATTTACTCTAAATCGGAGGAAGAGCATGCAGAGCATCTGAGGTTAGTATTGGAGGTACTGAAGGAAAAGAAGCTGTATGTGAAATTGTCAAAGTGTGAATTCTGGTTGAAGGAAGTGAGTTTTCTCGGTCATGTCATTTCTGGTAACGGTATTGCGGTGGATCCGTCGAAAGTAGAAGCAGTGTTGAATTGGGAGGCTCCGAAGTCGGCAACTGAAATTAGAAGCTTTTTGGGATTGGCCGGCTATTATAGAAGATACATCGAAGGTTTTTCTAAGTTAGCACTTCCGTTAACTCAGTTAACCTGCAAAGGAAAGGCTTTTATTTGGGACGCCCGATGTGAAGAAAGTTTCGCAGAATTGAAGAAGAGATTGACAACGTCTCCTGTCTTGACGTTGCCCAATCCGAAAGGGTCGTTTGTGGTGTATTGTGATGCTTCAAAAATGGGTTTAGGTGGTGTGCTTATGCAAGATGGGAAGGTTATCGCGTATGCGTCGAGGCAGTTAAGAGTTCATGAGAAGAATTATCCTACGCATGATTTAGAACTAGCTGCAGTGGTCTTTGTGCTGAAGGTTTGGAGGCACTATCTCTATGGTTCTAGATTTGAAGTGTTTAGTGACCATAAGAGCTTGAAATATTTGTTTGACCAGAAGGAGTTGAATATGAGGCAGCGACAATGGTTGGAGTTGTTGAAGGACTATGATTTCGGTTTGAACTATCACCCAGGCAAAGCTAATGTCGTGGCTGATGCTTTGAGCCGGAAGACTTTGCATATGTCGGCGATGATGGTTAAGGAGTTAGAGCTGATTGAGGAATTCAGAGATATGAGTCTGGTTTGTGAAGTGACACCTCATAGTGTTAAGTTAGGAATGTTGAAGATTGGTAATGAGTTTCTAAACAACATCAGAGAAGCCCAGAAATCAGATGTTAAGCTGGTGGACTTAATGGTTGAGAGTGATCAATCGAAGAATGAGGATTTCAGATTGGATTCCCAAGACGTGTTGAGGTTCCGTGGTAGGATTTGTATTCCTGATGATGCAGACAAGAAGAGAGCCATTTTTGAAGAGAGTCACAGAAGTAAGTTAAGTATTCATCCGGGAGCTACAAAGATGTATCAAGACCTGAAGAAGTTGTTTTGGTTGCCTGGTATGAAGCGGGATGTGGCGCAGTTCGTTTATGCATGTTTGACTTGCCAGAAGTCAAAGGTTGAGCATCGGAAGCCTGCTGGACTGATGCAACCGTTAGAAATTCCAGAGTGGAAATGGGACAGCATCTCGATGGACTTTGTGACGGGATTGCCTAATACTGCGAAAGGGTATGATGCAATTTGGGTGATTGTTGACAGGTTAACGAAATCATCTCATTTTGTTCCTATCAGCATCACGTATCCGGTGTCGAAGTTGGCGGAGATTTATATCCGGGAGATTGTGAAGCTTCATGGAGTTCCTAAGGGTATTGTTTCGGATAGAGATCCGAGGTTCACTTCAGATTTCTGGAAGAGTACCACTACAACATTTAGACCCTATGGCAACGGTCGAAAAACGTTGCATAAAGCCATAAAACCGTTGCCAAAAGTTACGGCAACGGTTTTCAAACCGTTGTTCCTGCCGGCGTTGCCTTATCTTTAGGCAACGGTTATTTGTCCCCAAAGGCAACAGAAGCTGAAAACCGTTGCCAATGCCAGTTGAAACGCAACGGTTTTTTGTTCCACTCTATGGCAACGGTTGAAAACCGTTGTCAGTTATGGCAACACTTTGAAACCATTGCCATTTATGGCAACGGTTTCTACGTGTTGCCATACCTGGCAACGGTTTCAAAGTGTTACCATAACTGACAACGGTTTTCAACCGTTGCCATAGAGTGGAAACCAAAAACCGTTGCATTCCAACTGGCAGTGGCAACAGTCTCAGCTTCCGTTGCCTTTGGGGACAAATAACCGTTGCCTAAAGCTATGGCAACACTTTAGAACCGTTGCCATGTATGGCAACACGTAGAAACCGTTGTCATTTACGTCTCCAGCTATGGCAACACTTACAAGCCATAAACCCAAATGATAGTCACAAACCTAACATTGACCATTCCGTGTTTATTTTAATAACAAATTAAAGTTGTACCTAAAATGTAACAATTTAACAGACAAAATGTATCATTATATTGCTACTACTTCAAAGACATAATTAATGTATGTTAAACAGCATAATTTGTTGCTTCAATAAGTACAAAAAACATTGCAAAAGTTATATTGCAAAAAACATGTTCCATTTCCAAAATAAAACTTGTCAAGTCTTAAACACGTGTCTTCAAACTCTTCATCATCCAAGCCATCAAGACCAAGATCTATACCTTCATTATTTTCCTACAAAAGTAACAAAATTCGATTAATGCAATATACAGTAACCTCAAAATTAACAATTATAACTAAACACGTCATACAAGCATCATTATTCAAGCCACAAGATGTCAGCACCACAAGAATGTACAGTAACCTCAAAATTAACAATTATAACTAAACAAGTCATACAAGCATCATTATTCAAGCCACAAGATGTCAGCACCACAATAAGTAACCATAGCCCAGTTACAAGGATCAACAACATCACCATCCCAATTACTCAAAGAAGAATCCTTATCCACAAGAGAATTCTTAATTCCCATCAAAGCTTGAACTGCATATTCAAACATTTATATAACTAGTGTACCTTACATTTATTTATGTCAAAGAAAATTGAAATGTAGAAAGTTGTTTTTGTTCCTAGTTAGTTAAAGCTACCTTCATAGTTGACACCTTTAGAAGAAAGCAAGGCAGTTACTGAACAAGTCCACAAGAAGAAACCAAACAAAACAAAGCCATATCTCCTTTCCTTTCCATTGTTGTGTTGAAGAAGATAGAGTACCAAAAACAAAAGGAGTTTTGTTCTGTTTTTTTCTTATCTTAAAGGAAGCAGGTTTTGAAAGATTCAACAACAACTTGGTTTGTTTTGGTTAAATTATATGTCATGTTTACATCAAAAGAGGAACCAGAAATTTCACTCACTCCCACCTTTTGTGTATGTCAGATTTCAGAAGTAATATGACTTTGAAAAAGTAGCAGCATGGCATATGCTTACCAATGGTTCTACAAAGAAAGCAAAGTAAAGACTATATAATTAAAGGCAAGTGCTACTACCAATCCATGAGCAGAAATGAACTTCAAGACCCCCAAAAATCGAACACCAACAACTCCCAAGACTTTAAAATCGACCCCAGCTACCAATATCTTCTCCTTGACACTTCCAACCACAATATAGCTCCCTTTTTCTCCCTTTTCCTCTCAAACTCAACTTACTCTCCCTCTCTCTCAATGTTCCTTTCTTTTCTAAATTCTGAAAATAGGATTAAGTGAGTGTGTGTGTGGAATTCAGTATGTCTTTATGGTTTTCAGTGTGTTTGGTATGTGCAAAATTCCCATTTTTCTCTTGTCTTCTATTATTCACTTAAGACTACATCTACTTAACCAAATAACTACTCAACTGAAGAAAATGAAGGCCGGAACCATAACTTAAAGGCAAGTGCTACTACCACCACATTAAGCTCTTTTCTAGATAAATGTAAAAGATGACTGAAAAAGAAAAAAATTCCCTTCAATGATGCATTGATCTACAAATTTTTGAATAGGACATTTATTCTATTCCAAGTGATTATTTTTCAGATTTCCAAGTGATTTGTGCATCTCCTTTTCTTATTTTTCAGTAATCCCAAGTCTCACTAATTACCATATGATTAAACACCAAATTCAATAAAAATCATGCTCCACAACCACACATTATTCAATCATCTTTCCAATCAACATGCATCTTAATATTCAACACCATTAAAGCACCAATTCAGCCCTTTATACAAATCAAAGTACCAATAAACATATGCATGTCATATTTGGTTCAGAACTCAATCAATCCTAATGGCAAATCAACAACAAAACAAAAAAATAGGTCAAGAACTCACTTTCTCCAGAGCTCAATCAATCCTAATGGCAATCCTAAGTGAGTGTGTGTGTGTGTGGAATTCAGTATGTCTATGGTTTTCAGTGTGTGTTTGGTATGTGCAAAATGCAGCACAGTGCTTGTATATCATGTTAAAGTCACTGGAGCATTTCTTTTGGCACTCAAAGATTGAAAACATTTTGTCATTAAATGCAGAACAATGCTTGTATCTCACTGTAAACCCCTAAAAATCACTTATGCAGCATCTAAAATTAGTGTAAAACTACTTGCTGCATAATGCATATGAAGACATCAAAACTTTGAAGCCACTGCCAAAGCAAGTTACTATAGTTTGTCACATTCATCTAACATACATAAAAAAGAGGAGAAGCCAATAACTTACAATGTACTAAATCTTTGTTTGGATGTCAATACTCAATAGTACCTGACTAAATTACAAATATTGATAGAACAAACAGCAATGTCTAGAGTTAAAGAGAAGAATCCATTGATTTAGCATAGTAGTCTAAACTCTAGAATAAACACACACACACAGTAAACAAACCAAATTGTGTGTCCACTAAGCTAAAAATGTACTGGTGATTTTTATCTTTATTTTAAAAAAATCTTAGAAATCAAAATAAAAAAGGGATGCTTGTCGGCCAATCAGGAACTATAATAAGCATTTCTCTATCATAACAAGGATTCCCATAACACTACAAGAATCACTCATAATCCTTTCCCCAAACACTCGTAGCAGAGTAAAAAGAATTTAAATTAATCATTCCTATTACAACATAACTAACCAATACCACCTACCATCTTTGGTTAAATCATCATTTTAAGCAAGTCAAACAAAAGAATAATCAACAACAGTAGAAGCGCAACAAGAAGACTGGCAAATTAAAAAGAAAAAAATACATTTTGAAAACAACCCACAATTATTTATGAACTTAGCTTAAAACAACAAAGATATAGGGAAAAAAACAATCAATGGTGAACATCCAAATGGAGCAAGGCAATCCATGCGTACATAGGAATGGAGAGAGGGAGAGAGAGAGAGAGAGAGAGAGAGAGAGAGAGAGAGAGAGAGAGAGAGAGAGAGAGAGGAGAAAAGGGGTTGAATTTGAAGTACCTGAGAAGACAGGGAGAGAAGGATCTGCTTTGAAATGGAGGGAATTTGTCGGCGATCAAAGGCAAAGTTGCATAGCAAGGAGCGAGAGCGATGTGCAGCAAGAGCGATCTGGAGCAGTGCTGCACTCGGAATTTGGAGCGGTGAATGATTTCAAGGGAAAGGAACAGTGGGTTCTGCGTGAATGCGTGAATGATTTTGAGGGAAAGGAAGGGTGGGTGGGTTCTGCGAATGCGTCGGTTCTGCGTATCTCTGCGTGGTTCTGCGTGGGTTCGGCGTTAGGGTGGGCTGCGTATGCGAATGAGAAAGGAGAAAGGGCTGCGTATGCGAAGGAAAAAGGGCTGAGTGGTTCTGCGTTAGGGTTCTGCGCTTTAGGGTGGCTTGTTGGGTCTGCGAAGGAGAAAGGAGAAAAGGGATTTGCTATCTGCGTATGCGTGGGTTTTTTTTTGATGAATTGCGTATGCGTGGGTTAGAGAAAGGGATTTGCTATTTTTTTATATTTTAATAATTTTCTCTACGGCAACGTTTTCAAACCGTTGCATAAAGCTTAAACAAACAACCGTTTCCGTAGAGCATATGGCAACGTTTATGAACCGTTGCCTAATGATTAAACAAAAAAACTGTTGTTGTAGACCATATGGCAACGGTTTGGAACCGTTGCCAATAAAAATATTTAAAAAAAATGATTCAGCAACGGGGTCAAAAAACCGTTGCCATTGATGTCTAAGGCAACGGTTTTTTTGGCGTTGCAATAATAGGCGTTGCCGTAGGGTCCAAATGTTGTAGTGAGTGTGCAAGAGAAGTTGGGATCTAAGTTGAGGTTGAGTTCGGCATATCATCCTCAGCCAGATGGTCAGTCAGAGAGGACAATTCAGTCATTAGAAAATTTGTTGAGGGCTTGTGTTTTGGAACAAGGAGGGTCGTGGGATTCCTACCTTCCACTGATAGAGTTCACGTATAAAAATAGTTACCATTCTAGTATTGGGATGGCACCTTTTGAAGCATTATATGGTCGGAAGTGTAGAACCCCGCTGTGTTGGTATGAGTCTGGAGAGAGTGTGGTGCTTGGACCGGAGATTGTTCGAGAGACAACTGAAAAGGTGAAGTTGATTCGTGAGAAGAAGAAGGCGTCGCAGAGTCGACAGAAGAGTTATCACGACAAGCGGAGGAAGGATTTAGAGTTTCACGCGGGTGAGCATGTGTTTTTGAGAGTCACTCCAGTGACCGGTGTTGGACGCGCTTTGAAGTCGAAGAAGCTCACTCCTCGTTTTATTGGTCCTTATCAGATTTCAGAAAGAGTCGGAAATGTTGCATATAGAGTGGCTTTACCGCCTAATCTTTCGAATTTGCATGACGTGTTTCATGTGTCGCAACTTCGGAAGTATATTTTAGATCCATCTCATGTAATCCGCATGGATGATGTGGAGGTGCGGGATAATCTCACGGTGGAGACGATGCCTGTACGGATCGAAGGTCATGAGGAGAAGATTTTAAGAGGCAAGGAGATTGCGTTGGTGAAAGTGGTCTGGCTAGGAGCTGCCGGGGAGAGCATGACGTGGGAGCTGGAGAGCAAGATGCGGGAATCCTATCCCGAGCTGTTTGAATCAGGTAAATTTCGAGGACGAAATATTCTAAGTGAGGGAGAGTTGTAACGCCCAAATAATTTAATTATTTATCTAATTAAATTATTTAGGTATTTTATGAGTATACTCATATTTAATAATTAATAAAATGATGTTTTATTTAAATTAGGAGGTGGTGTTCAGTAATTAGCTGAGTAGTAGTCGGGGGCCCGTGATCCAAGAGCCCAAGGGCCTATGCGAATGTAGGAGAACTTTAGCTAGGGTTTTGGAGTCATTAGCGCATTCTTAGAAAAAAGAAAGAAAGTTGCGAAGAGGAGAAAAGAGAAAAGAAGGGGACAGCGCGCACAAGGGGAAGAGGAGAGAAGTCTTGTTGCGGTGGTTCTTTGGAGCTTACGTACAAGGAGATCTCGCGTTCGGCAAACTTAAGGTAAGGGTGGGTTCTATCCTTATAATGGGGTATATGATGGGGTTATGTGGGAGATAGGACCTATGTTGTTCCTTTGATCTTATTTGGTGTTGATTGATGATGTTAGAACATATTCATGATGTTTGAAATTGGTGCTTGATGATTGGTCATAGTGAAATTTGGTGTTTGGTGTTTGGCGCAATTTTGGTGTTGTCTTAGTTGCTGAAAAAGGCGCCCTGTTGCTGGGCACCATGTCATGTGCGTGGCTGTGGTATGTTTGTTCCCTGTTGGAGGCGCCCTTTTGCTGGGCGCCAAGCCAGCGTCGCCTCTATTGCTGATTTTGGCGCCCTGGGCGCCCAGTCATGTTGTCTGGTTATTTGTGTTGCTGGAAGTGGCGCCCTAGGCGCCCAATGTTGCTTTCCTGGTTGCTGGAGTTGGCGCCCAGTAGTGTCTTAGCGTTGTTCCTGTTGCTGAAACTGGCGCCCTAGGCGCCCAGTGTTGTTGCTGTCTCAGGCGCCCTGTTGCTGGGCGCCAAGCCTGATGTTGTTGTTGCTGTCTCAGGCGCCCTGTTGCTGGGCGCCAATTCAATTGCTGCTGTTTTTTTTTCTGAAAATTGGTGTTGCTGCCACAATTCAATTGTTGCTGTTTTTTTTTTCTGAAAATTGGTGTTGCTGCCACAATTTAATTGTTGCTGTCTTTCTGAAAATTGGTGTTGCTGCCACAATTCAATTGTTGCTGTTTTTCTGAAAATTGGTGTTGCTGCCACAATGAACAATTTTTGCTGTTTTTCTGAAAATTGGTGTTGCTGCCACAATGAACAATTGCTGCTGTTTTTTTTTTCTGAACATAAGGTTGCTGTCACAGTGAGTAAAATGTTGTTGTTTTCCACAAACAATGTTGCTGTTTTTCCCCAAATAATGTTGCTGTCACAGTGAGTAAAATGTTGCTGTTTTCTAAATGAGTGTTGCTGTCGCAGTGAGTAAAATGCTGCTGTTTTTCACAAACAATGTTGCTGTTTTCTAAATAAATGTTGCTGTCACAGTGAGTAAAATGTTGCTGTTTTTCTAAATAAATGTTGTTGTCACCGTAACACAATTGTTGCTGTTTTCTAAACAAATGTTGCTGTTTTTCCTAAAAGAATTGATGTTGCTGACACTGTTGTCATGTTGCTGTTTTCATGGAAAATCACTGTTGCTGTCACTGTTTCCATGTTGCTGTTTTGCCAAAAAATCACTGTCGCTGTCACTGTTTTAAGTGCTGTTTTAGAAGCTATTGTCGCTGTTGCTGTAAATTGGTATTTGTTCCTGGTGTTGTCAATTGTCGATGTCTCGGTGTTGTAAAAATTGTCGTTGTCATAGATGTTGTAAATCTATTGGTGTCCTTGGTGTCGGGGGTCGTTGGTCAAGTTGTTAGACTGTCCTATAGGTGTAGGTGTATTGGTGATGATTGGTGATTATTGGTGATGATATAACAGGTGATGATATAACAGGTGATGATATAACAGGTGATGACATAACAGGTGATGGTATAATAGGTGATGTTCCCATTCCATGGGCTAAGGTGATGGGTCTATGACCACTTGGTGATACTGGTGATGTTGTGTTAATTAAAAGTCAATTGTTGTTGATTGATTTTGGTGTGTTGTTCATGGTGTCGCATACATATCATATGCATTATATTTTTGGTGATGAAGGCTTCGGCCTTGGAGCTATAGGTGATGAAGGTGATGCTCATATAGGTGATGTTGCCCGTATTGGCTACTTTATTGGTGATGAATGGTACCACATGCATATACCCGTTGGTGTGGGTTGCATTTCATATACATACTCATGATGTTTGGTGATAAATTCTGGTGGTCTGAAATTGATGTTGTTGTGAAGCGGTAGATATAGCTGTCGTGACTCTAGCATATTGCTTATCATATGTGCTATTATAATGTTAGATATCTCACCCCTTCTGTTTGAATGTTACCCCTATGTTGGTAACGTGCAGGTGATTGCGAGTGAAGGCATGTCTACCTTCGCTAGTTGAGTCAGGTGTCGTCGCTCTGATACGTAGCACTCGGGGGGGATGAATGCTAGGCTTTATTAGTATTCCCATTATTCTAACTTTTGAGGTTTTATGGTGATGTAATAATTGTTTAATTGAACCTTGATGTTATTTCCGCTGCTTGATGATGTTATGACATGCTAGGTGTTGCACTGTTTTAATGGTGAAACTTCATTATTGGCGTGTGATGTTTAACGGTGTAAGTGTAGCATCCCTTGTGGGTGTATTGAAAACGTTTTGAAAACTCTGATTTTTGTCGAAAATTTTCCGGGTAGAAAAGGGGTGTTACACCCTTCTCCCCGGAATCAGGGAATGGAAGGATCTGTGGGTATTGCCCGAGTCAGCAGCCATGGGCCCAGAGCCCACCTGGCTCGACAAGCCTACCTCCTAGTCAGCCGTATCCCGGAGCACTCTGTACCTAACCGGCGGGTTCCTATATACAGACACAGATGGGTGTTGCCCCGGCCGAGCAGCCATGGAATCAACTTCCACCTCACCAAGGCATGCAACCATCTGTACCAGGAACTGGCCTTGATAACCTGGCCCAAGTAGTGCCTGGGCCGCCATGGACAGACGCTCCACCTCAGGCACCACTGCAGCCAGGGGCGCAGGGTCCCCCAGATACACTGTGGCGACCAACACCTCCACCTGAAAGACCATCGGGGTCCCAACTCCCGGATCCTAATTTGATAGCTGACACCATCAAGAAGTTCTTTGGTGTTCAGCTGAAACCGCTTGATAGGCCAGTATACAGGAAGCCTTACCCCAAGTGGGTGGACAGATTGGTGCCTCTGCCCAAAGGATTCAAAACCTCTGACTTTCCACATTCTCCGGGGATGATGATAAGTCTACCATGGAGCACGTCGGTCGATTCACGGCCCAATGTGGGGAAGGAAACCAGAATGAGTTCCATAAGTTGCAGTTGTTCCCTTTGTATTTGACAGAGACTGCATTCTCACACTACAAAAAACTGGGTAAATTCTGGCGGTTCTATTACGGCGGTTAATTTTAAACGCCATTATATACCGTAAAATGTGGCAGTTCTTTAAACCGCCCTAATAAGAATGAAAGTATTGGCGGTTTAAACTGCCAGAATTTACTCCTTTCTTTTTCTGATTAACGCGCGCTATCTTTTGGTTTCCGCGCTTGTTATTTCACTTTAAACTAACTCTCTCTCTCTCTCTCTCTCTCTCTCTCTCTCTCTCCGCATCCACTCTCGCTCACCGCATCCACTCTCGCTCTCTTTTCCATTGAACCCTAAATCTTTTCCAGTTCAAGACGGTGAACCAGTTGAAGACGGCGGTCCATCTCTGCATCCACTCTCCGCATCCACTCTCGCTCAGCTCCCCGCATCTACTCTCGCTTACCGCATCTACTTTCGCTCTCTGCATCCACTCTCGCTCACCGCATCCACTCTCGCTCTCTTTTCCATTGAACCCTAAATCTTTTCCAGTTCAAGACGGTGAACCAGTTGAAGACGGCGGTCCATCTCTGCGCTAAACCATTTGAAGACGATGGTCCATCTCTCCGCTATTACTTGACGGTGCCCTGTTGAAGACGATGGCTCCATCTCTGCGCTAAACCTTCCATTGATTTCAGTTCAGGGTGGCATATCTTATGGGTTTTGAATCCCTAAAATACAGTTTCATCTTTCATTCTTATGTTTATCTACAAATTGGTTCTCCATTATTGTTCATAGTTTAATTGAATCCCTAAAATGTTCATTCAGTTCAGGCTGTTTTTTCGATTTTCCCCTATATTTTCTGAAACCCTATTTTATAGTTTAATTTTCTTGTTTAATTTGCTGCTGGTTTAATTTCCTCCCAATTTTTGTAGGGATTCTGCTTGGAATTGTATGTATTAATTTTTTGCTAGTTTGATTTTGGGGCTTGCTGCATGTTTAATTTTCTGGATGCTGTTATATTGTCTTGCTATTGTTATTGTTTTTTGTTATTGTGTATTGAAATTGAATTGATTGTTCAATTATGAAAAGATTCATATAAGTTTATAAATGTTATGGAGAAGATGAGTTGAACAATAGAGCTTCTGAATAAAATTAAGATGCAGAAGCTAATTACTTCTTCTGGATGAAGTTGCAGATTTAATCTAGGATTCTCATTCCGTTGGCTCTTGAGTTGATGTTCTTGTTTTTGAAGCAACTTGATCAAGAATTGGTAAGTTCTTCAAAACTAAATTTGTATTTACACCTAAGCATCAAAAATTTTAAATGCGTATTTTTTCTAACATATTGTCTTCAACATGGTAGGTAAGAAGGAACACTTTGGCACTCAACTTTAAATTAGATCTCTATTGATTTTGTTGGCAAAGAACTACCAAAGTAATTAAGTTCTTATCATACTGTTTTATTTCTCCTATATGTTATATTGTTATCCCCTCATGTATGGATATTTAATTATTGACACTCATTATGCAATATTATCTATTCTTTTGTAGTCATGTCAATTGATAAATCATGGATTCGCCAACCGCGAAATACTATTGAATATAAAGTTGGTTTAAATTTTTTTTTTGGATTTTGCATTTCAACATAAGTCTTTTGATGGTCGTGTCATTAAGTGTTTCTTGTCACGTACTATAGTGATGGTTTCAACCCTTTTGGAGCTATGAGTACTAACTATAGTATTTGGCCAGTGGTTCTTGTCACGTACAACCGCCCTCCTTGGGAGTGCATGAAGAAAACATCAACCATTCTCTCCATGATCATTCCTGGAAAACTAATGCCAGTAAATAACATAGATGTGTACTTACAACCTCTCATCAAAGAGTTGAATGAGTTATGGCATCACGGGGTGCAAACATTTGATTCCTCAAAAAACGAAATGTTCACAATGCGGGCAGCTCTAATGTGGACAATTAGTGACTTTCCTGGGCTTGGTACTTTATCTGGTTGGAACACACACACACACAGTTTGCTTGCCCCACATGTAATTTTGACACCGACTCTTGCAGACTAAAGCATGGAGGAAAATGGAGTTTTATGGGCCATCGACGATTTTTACAAAAAGGCCATAAGTTTCGATTGAATCGATCTCGTTTTAATGGAAAAGTTGAGCAAAGAGATCCACCGATAACTTTATCCGGCTCAGACATCTTGAAACAACTTGAGGGCATTAATGTTACCTTTGGAAAAATACTAGAGCCTACTGATAAAGGTAAAAAAAGAACTAGAGGAAAGAAACTTGTTGAAGATGGATCAGGTCAATGGAGGAAGAGAAGCATATTTTTTTAATCTTCCTTACTGGGAGTCTAACTTGTTGCGTCATAATTTGGATGTTATGCACATTGAAAAAAACGTGTGTGATAATGTGTTGTTCACTTTGCTTAATGAAACTGGAAGGTCAAAAGATAATCTTAAAGCTCGAAAGGATCTAAAGGAAATGGACATAAGGAAGGATCTTTGGCCAGATGATAATGGAAGATTTCGTCCATCTTTGTTTACAATGTCAAATGCAAAGAAATATGTCTTTTTAAGGACTTTGAAAAATGTCACAGTGCCGGACGGTACTCAAGCAATATTTCAAGGTGTGTTGACTTGAAAAACCGGAGGCTTTTTGGAATGAAAAGTCATGATTGCCATATTCTTATTGAGAAATTACTACCACTTGCCATACGCAATGTGTTACCAGACAGCATAACTGTAGTGTTAATAGAGTTGTGTTCATTCTTTTGACAATTATGTGCCAAAAGTGTAAGTTGCTTAGATCTTGACAGGATCCAATCTCGAATCGTTGTCACTCTTTGTCACATGGAAATGTTGTTCCCTCCTTCATTTTTTACAATCATGGTTCACTTGACTTGTCATTTAGTTGGTGAAGTAAAACTTGGAGGGCCTGTACATTATCGTTGGATGTATCCTATTGAGAGGTGAATCTCTTATTTCTTTGAAGATTATTCTTTTAAGCACAAGTGTTATCAGTAGAGTTTACTAATTCTCAATCATTTTAGGTATTTGGGACATTTGAAGTCTTATGTACGAAATAGGGCACAACCAGAAGGTTCTATTACTGAAGGATACCTAGCTGAAGAGGTTCTTACCTTTTGCTCTCAATATCTCGAAGGGATTGAGACAAGAATCAATAGACCTGCACGTGTGGATGATGTTCCTGATAATAGAGATTTTACCCTATTGTCTAGTATTTTTCCATCTATTGGTAAAGCTGTTGGAGCTTTCTCAACCTTTGAGCTATCAACCTTGGAGAACACTCAAGCACATCGATATGTGTTATTAAATTGTCCACAAGTCAAGCCATACATTGAGTGAGTACCATTTCCCAAATGACATTAATCTTAGGTAAACTCTAAATAACATCAATGACATTACATTGATATATAATGTTCATATAGTGAATTTAAGGACCATTTGCGGAGGCGGTCTAAAGGGAGAAGGCCTACAACTACAGAGATAGAAAAGATAGTTAATAAAAATTTGGCTAAATTAAAGTTTTGATCCCCCTATTTTCAAAAATTCAGACATTTGGTCCCCTTATTTTAAAACTCAGACATTTGGTCCCCCAATTTTAAAAAATCAAATACATTTAGTCCAAAGAAGGACCAAATGTCTTTGATTTTTTAAAATTGGGGGACCAAATGTCTTTGATTTTTTAAAATTGAGGGACCAAATGTCTTTGATTATTAGCCATAAAAACTGAAAATTCCCCTTGGGACTAAATGTCTTTGATTTTTTAAAATTAGGGGACCAAATGTCTGAGTTTTAAAATAGGGGGACCAAATGTCCGAATTTTTGAAAATAGGGGGACCAAAACTATAATTTAGCCTAAAAATTTCATTGATTGGTTTCCTCGAAAGGTAAGTAAAATATGCAACAAAACTTGGGGCTGTTTTTTAATGAAAGTTTATAAATTTGTCTAAGGTAACTAAGACATTCTCTGATTTTGTTTTAGATTATGAACCCAGACATTTCTAGTACAGTGTTAGACGATCTCAAGTATCTAGCTAAAGGTCCAACATCACAGGCTCGAAGATTTTCAGCATTTAATATTAACGGGTTCAAGTTTCGCACTGCAAGGCGAGAACATGGGTTAAAGGTCCCATTCACAATTAATAAATCAGAATATACTTCTCTGTTAATTTCAAAGTCAGTTACCAATTCTATCAGGAGTTAACTAAACTAAGCCACGTTGGTTATAGGAGCTTTGCAAGAGGAATCAAGAGATAAGGGGAAAACAAACTCATCCTCATACTTGTGGTGCCAAGACTATAGCAAGAAGAAGGCGTGAAATGGTAGTTTAAAACTGCTCATGTTAAATTAGTTGTTTACATAATGATAACTTTATTGATTCTGAATTATGTTTTTGACTAAAAAATTTAGAAAATCAAGACTGGCAAGAATTTGGGTCGAGGCCCAATGTGGAATCTAACTCACAAGAGAAAGGATGGGAGCTATGTGAATGACAAAGCAATGGACATAGGGGTAAATTATTGATCTTTCTCCTTATCATTCCTAAATAATTAGTGTTTATTGTTTTGAAATTAAAGAAGACTCATTTTTCTTGGTCTTGTGTACAGGAGAAAATTGATAACAATCTTAGTAAAAATTTAGAAGCTTCTTACGAGATTTCTCCAAATGATCCTGTTGGTTTGGTATTTGGCAAAGAACATGCTGGTCGTGTTCGAGTATTAGGCATAGGAGCAGCACCTACCCTTATATTTAAGGATACCACCACGCGACTTAGTGGCATGGACTTTGCATCATCAAGCAATGCTCCATCTCATGAAGAGTTACAAAAACAGGTGGAAAGTATGAAATCTGAATTGAAGGATGTAGCAATTGTGAAATCTCAAATGAAAGCACTGGCTGCATATTGTACTGCACAGTTTGGAGGAAAAATTCCTGATGACTTAGTTGGCTTGTTTGCTAGTTCGTCACAACAGGTATATCACTAAATTCTTGTAGCAATTTTTTTGTGTTATTATCAATCTTAACACGTTAGGCTCATTGTTGGATCATTTAAGAGGAATTAACGGAATAACAGGAACCTTGATCAGGGATGGGAATATCATCTCTCAAAATCAAATAGTAGTACACACTGAATCTACAAAATCTGCACTAATTAAGAATAGTAGTATCCATATATGCGATTATGATCATGTTATTTGCATTGTCGTGAAGAATAGATGTTACAAAATATTTTGATTTGTAGGCAACTGATGATGGAAGTGAGAGTTCATCACCAACTAATGTTAGAAGATCATCAGATGGAAGCAATGGAATTAGCGGATCTCGAGTGATTCTCGTCCTCCCAATGACATGACATATTTTGGATGTATATCAAACTTTTACATATGATGTAATTTTTGAATTATTAAACACGTGTTTGTACTTATTACATCGACTATATGACTTATTTAGGATATCTATCAAACTTTGACTTATTATGTAACTTTTGAAATGTTAAACACGTGTTTGTACTTATTATGAGTAATTTTCTCTTATTAAATGTGATATTTATAGTTATTATATTTATGTCTTGATGAGTGGTAATTGTAGTTGCAGCCAATAACAGGCTTCTGTGAGGATTAAAACACATTTAAATGTAAGCAACAAATAATGAAATGTAACTCTGTCAAAAAAAATAATGAAATGTAATTGTGGCGGTTTAAATAATGAAATAATGGTAGTTAACACTGCCAATTTTTCCACACAATTTCAGTAGACGTCTATTAACAACCCCACTATATTCAGTTATTATGGCGGTTGAAACTAGAGCTGTCAATGGGCCAAGCCCGGCCCGGCCCGGACCGGCCCATAGGGCCAAACAACATATTCGGGCTGGGCTAGGCCCGCCCAATATTCTAATGGGCTGCCTTTTTTATGGCCCGGCCCAACCCAACATCGGCCCGTGGGCCACCGGGCCAGCCCATGGGCCACAAACCATTTTTAATATTTTTTCAATATTAAAAAACTTTTAACATTTTCGACCAAAAAATAAAACTAACATTTTTCATTTTCAATATTAAAAAACTTTAACCATTTTGCATTGTGCTTTAAAAATATAGCACACAGTAGTAACACGCACTACTAAAAATATAGTGTGAAAGTAGAATTGCGTAATGTGTTTTGTGTGTGGACTGTGGTACAGTAACGGTATGTGTTTGACTTTGGGCTTCTATGACTAATAATAATGTTTTTTTTGCTTGTTGGGCAAAATTTTTAACAAAGGGCCAATCTGAAAATAAAACAAACAGTATTTAAAAAATAAAAAAAAAAGCAAGAAATAAAAATAAATCGGGCCGGCCCAAAGCCCATGGCCCGGCCCAGCCCAAAGCCCATGGCCCGGCCCGACCCAGCCCAATAAAATCATCGGGCCAATCGGCCCGGGCCAAAAAAGATACCAATGCTTTTTGGGCCTCTATTTTTAGAGCCCGGCCCAACTAAAAAATCGGGCCACTGGGCCGGCCCATTGGGCCGGGCCCAAATTGACAGCTCTAGTTGAAACCGACAGTATTTATAAAAAGTTATCTGATTTTTTAGTAAATTATGGCAGTTTAAACCGCCACCTTTTGCAAATGGATAAGCGCCATTTTATACACGGAAGATTCTGGCGGTTTCATTGTGACTGCCACCTTTTGCCGAGTGGCGACGGTGATTTTGGCGCTTAGAGATACCGCCACTGTTGAATAAATTGGCGGTTCAAACCGCCATAATTAGCAATTTAAACCGCCACAATTCTCCCGTTTTTTTGTAGTGCGATCATGGTATTCTTCTCTCCCACCTGATTCTATACAGACCTGGGCAGACATGGAAAGGTGCTTCCATAATAGATTTTATTGGCCACAGCCTAAAGTTACGGCTGCCGATCTCATGAATTTACGGCAGAAGGTGGATGAGGCTGTGACAGACTTCATGAAAGATTCAGAAAGATGGCCGGAAAGTGCTCGGTACCCTTTCCAGAATCACAACTTGCTTCCATGGCCATCTCTTGAATGCACCCGCAATTGAAGGAAAAGCTTGTGGGACAAGCTTGTAGTGACCTCAGTGGCTTGGCTTCCAGGGCAATACAGATTGAACAATTCGTACAAGAGAGAGAAAGGAAGAGAGCTACTAGGGGTCGAGGACCTCAGTTGGTAACAGTAGTTGATGCGACCAATGACTTAGATTATGATGAATCAGTCAATTACACGGCAGCCATCTTGGTAGCTGAGATAGTCAAAGGTAAAACATACCTCTTTCCTACTCTTAAACTTGCCAATGGAAAAGAGAAGGACGAGGCAGAGAAAAAGGTTGAGTACTCCTTTGACATCTCTAAGGCCGATTAAATATTTGATTATCTCCTCAAAGATAAACAGATTAAGATCCTCGACGGCCATAAGATACCCCCTCCTGAAGAAATAAAAGGGAAGAGATATTGCAAGTGGCACAATTCATTCAATCATGCTACTTCGAATTGCATTATCTTTCGCCGAAGAATCCAATAGGCCATAATGAAGGGGAGATCAGAATGGCCGACAAGGGGACACAGGAGATGAGTATTGATACCGATCCTTTGCCCAATATGAACATCGGCATGGTTTCCTTCTTAGGGAGCGACCAAGGGAAAGGAAAGAAGAAGTACATATGGGTTCCCAAGCAGAAGGCTCCCCCAGAAAAAGGTATCTGTCTTTGACCGATTGGGCTTACCCCCTAGAGGATCTACGGTGGCAGATCGTATGGCACTGTTGCAAGAAAAGTTGCAACTGGGAGGACCGAGCCAGTCTCAAGGAACCCAAAAGAAACTCCCAAAGCCAGGAAAGCTCGTTCAGGATCTCAGAGAGCTACAGCTATCCAAGCTTAAAAGTAACCCTGGGAGGAGTGCACCTCGGACCAGAGATATGAGAGAAAGACTCCAGTGTGTCTCGAGGATCCCATTGGGCAAGCCACCATGCCAAACCTAGGCAAAGAATCTCATCCCAAAGAGGAAAGAAGGGTAGCGAAGGTCACCGAGGCCCAAGGCACGACATCAGTGGATATTACTGTACTGAACGACCGTGAATTAAGGGCCGTTAGAACGGTGAAACCACCATCAGAAGTGCCACAGGGCCAATGGATGACGCAGGCAGCAGTGGAAACACCAGTCCCTAGGGTTGCCTCCAAATCTCGTTCGTAGAAGAGGAGGCTACAAAGGGCGAGGGCTTATAACAGAATGAGGGAGACGCTTTAGATGCTCACCTCGGCCAAAGAAAGGAATGCCCAGACCATCCCCGCAACCGCGGTGGCTACGGCTTTGGAACAGGCCTTCCCAAAATCGGCCGAGGAAACAGCCCTAGAGCAGAAAACCTCTGACGTAAATGGCCCTAGTGCACCCACTAAAATGACAGAAGCACCCAATGCCATGATAGGGATGATGGATGCACCTCATAGCCCGCTGACTGAGGCAGTGATAGAATGCTCGTATGGGCCTAACAGCCCCAGACCACCTCAGCCAGTTAATGCACCCCAAGTTGAAGGGGCTATGACAGAAGAATAGCTGGCCGAGGACAACCTCTTGGGGGAAGATGAAGAGAACCCCTTTGGCCCATTGAACTTTGATGGAAACTCCTTGACGGGGTCAATCTTTGACGACATCATGGACGAAGCCGATGGGGAATGTTATGCCGACACAGAGATGGTGAACCTTCTTCCACCAGAATTCTGGGGCAACAAAGATCAACCAAGGGCTCTCGAGGGAGATGTCTTCGCTGAGGAGGCCGAATGGCCTGCCTTGTCAGAACCTGATGGAGCAATTACAGAAGGAATGCTTTTTGAAAAACCCACAGCAGACATGACTAGACACCTGAAGCCATTATATATCAAAGCCCATATGAATGAGAAGCTGTTTAATCGTGTTTTCGTGGATGGCGGTGTTGTGCTGAATATCATGCCATTAGCCACTATGAAGAAGCTGGGGAAGAACGCTGAGGACCTTATCCCATCACGAAACCTCATTCGATAAGTAGAGAGTATTACTAATGAAAGACCGTCTTTACAAAATAAAGATGGTAAGAACGGATAATGACATCTCACGAAACCTCATATGTCCCACCTCTACCTCAAATCATGTTCAATACCACCTACAGTGGATCTCTACACCTATTCCAGACAAATGATCCACACCTATTCTTTTTGTGTTTTAGTTTTGGTGCTCATTTCATGGTTTTTTGTTTGCCGACCATATAAAAGCACCTAGTGAGCCTCAACGGTCTGTATTATGACATATTATCCTTTTTGACTAAGGGACACAACGAAGGGTAGAAAAAGAGAGAAATGCTTGGTGATGAGCCCTATTTATACTACTCTTTCAGGGCTTCACATTATAAAATAGAAGGATATCTAGAAGCATTGATTACGAAAGAAAAATCTAGAGACATGAATACTCTAGTTTATATGGCTAGAAAAGTCTAGAGATCTTAAGGTGTACCTAGTTATTTATCTTTATCTATTGGTGTTTCTAGAAGGTTCCATAATATTCTCAATTTCTTGAAACTTCCATATTATTCTTCATCACTTTTAATCAAATTATGCATCTCACTTGCCTGGTCATTATATATGCATGAAGCCGGTAAGACAAATTCAGTAGCAATATTATAACTTCAGTGGAATCAAGACAAACAAATGACTGAACTTATTAGTTAGGTGATGAGATTTATAGAAACTACTAAACATTAAAAGCTCTAAAGTGATAAATCAATTCAATTAATTAAGTCACAATTGAAAAGATAAATTAATAGCCGCATAACTCATAAGCCTTATTAATTCAAACTATACATTGGTGGCAACAAGCTGAAACCACTGGCTTGTAGGATCATCTAGACAAAGAGAATCATTATCTATGCAAATACATTTTGAAGTCACAACAGCAGATGAGTTAGAATCCTTCTGCAAACAAAGTTGTTTCCCATCTTGATTCATGGTAGCCAAATGAAGTTTAGAAAGTGATGCAGCTTTCCAGAAGCTATTCTTACTTTGGCAATCATCAGAAACAGAAACAGAAAGCCCTTCACTGGAAGCAGTTAAGCACTTATTAGTGCCACTCAAAAGAATTTTAGACCCATCTTTACTATAAATCCATCTATTTTGATTCTCACAGCTTCCAATTTCAAGTTCATTCTTGTCATTAACTTGAACACATTGACCAGTAACTGGATGGTACATGATATATGTTTGGGAGACTTTAGAAGTAGGATCTATATTAAGAAACACAAGAAAAATATATAAGTAGATATTTATATTAGCATATGACATGTCTCCATAAAATAATCAACTGAATTATATTTATAACTCAAATTGCTAACTCACCTTGATTCTTCCTTTGTAAAAGTTGAAACTTGTTAGTGAAATTAGGGTACCTAAGATTGTGCCAAGTGGCATCCATAACACCAAAAGTCTCATCAAGTTGAACTTTGTCTTCTCTAACATAATAACTACCATGAAATGCCCACAAACCCCAATCCAAGTCTCTTTCAACAAGATAAGTTTGAAGACATGTCAAGAACCTTTTGTCTTCAACTGAAGAACCTGTTTGGTCAAAACCAAACTCAGTAAATATCAAAGGAGCTGCATTCTTACCAGTGGTCAGGAAACCAGCTCTTTGGTCTAAGGCCTTAATGTTATTAGCACATATTCTATTCAATGGTTGTTTTGTCCAAATATTTTTCAGTTTCAGTGTTCCAATTCCAGACCATGAATACAAATGTGTCTCAAATACCATTTTTTTACCCAAGTCTATCTCCAATGGTTTGTTCCTTAAAAATTGCAACTCAGTGTCATAGTTCAATCCGGAGATAACCACAAGTACATTAGGATTTGCTTTATGAACTGCTAGTGCTCCTTCACTCATGTACCTATACCAATCTCTCAGATTTTGACGTGGACCATGCAATTCATTCCTCAAACTCATTGCCACAACCTGCAAGTGATTAAAAACCAATCAATATCATGTTATGTTATCTATACTATAATAACTTTTCAATAATATCACACATGAGAAGTGAAAATCCCGAGTTCGAACCGGGTAATCACGAAAAATATTTAACCTAACAAGATAAGAATAAAAAGGATGAAGTTGTTGTTCAAGTAATACATACAGGATGATGTCCTGCAAAGTGTTGAGCTGCCAAAGTAAGGCCATTAACCCATTCCTTAGGATCAAAGTGTCTATCATGAAAGAAACCATTTTCATCACCATCGTCACAACACCATTTGTGTGTAAAAACACCATTTCCTAAGTCAGGGTTGGCACCAATAGGTTATGTGCAGTTGCTCTAATTTGTATGTGTATGCATGTTGCTCTTTAAACCTTTAATGTATGATTTATATCATGAAGTATATCAAAAATTATAAAATTAGCCAATATAGTCTTGTATTATTGACCAATAGGTTATGTGCTGTTGCGCTGTTGCTGTTTGTTGGTGCTGTTGCGCTGTTGCTGTCTGTTGCTGTCTGAATTCTTACCTCGTTTTTACTGAATCTGAATTCTTACCTCTGCTGTTTACTGAATCTGCTTCCCTTTTTACTGATCTGTTCCTATGCTGCTTTACTGAATCTGATCCTCGTTTTTGTTCCTCTGCTATTTACTGAATCTGCAGAATCTGTTAATGCTGTTTACTGAATCTACTGAATCTGCTGTTTGCTGATTTACTGAATCTGTTAATGCTTTACTGATTTGTTAATGCTGCTTTACTGAATCTGATCCTCGTTTTTGTTCCTATGCTGTTTACTGATTTACTGAATCTGTTAATGCTGAACTGCTGTTTACTGAATCTGCTGTTAATACTGAATCTGTTAATGCTGCTGTTAAAGAATCTGCTGTTAATACTGAAACTGCTTCCCTTTTTACTGATTTGTTAATGCTGCTTTACTGAATCTGATCCTCGTTTTTGTTCCTATGCTGTTTACTGAATCTGCTTCCCTTTTTACTGATCTGTTCCTATGCTGTTTGGCAGCCTCGTTTTTGTTTTAGAACTACTGAAGCTGTTGCAGAAAGATATTGCAAACTCAGCCTTGGAAAGAAGTGGGCTGCAAATAGGCAAACCTTATGGAACCATTTCTATGATCCAACCAAAACTAGAGATGAAATCATAAGTAACGTGCCAACCGGCATAGATGAAACTCAATGGGCTTATTTTGTTACCTATCGTCTAACACCAAAAACACAGGTAGAATTTGGGTTACTTTGATCTATTTATTTTTGGTGAAACAAGTTATTTAACTAATACATAATTATATATATATATATATATATATGTATGTATGTATTAGTTGGATGTGATTAGTTGAGTGGTGTGATTAGTTGAGTTGGCAGCCTAGTATAAATATGTATTGCAATATAAATATGTATTCCAAATGGGCACAGTAGCTTACTTGAGTGGTGTAGATTTTGTTAGTGGTATCTTTGATTCTTCTTCTGTCAGTGATGTAGATTTTGTTATTGGTGTCTTTGATTTTATCATGTTACCTTACGGTGGTTATAATTAAATATGTATTGCAATATATATGTACTAGTTGGAACTGAGTCAATTTGTTCGGATTAAACATGAGTATGTATTGCAGAAACATATAGTATGTATTAGTTGGAATTAAATATGTATCAATTTAGTTCTTTTTTATTTTGATTTTTGATATTTGAAATGAGTCCATTTTTCTTTTGTTATTTCAGGCAAGTGAGCATGCAAGTCAGCCTCATTCTCGAATGGATACAAGTGGATCATTTGGTGCTAGCAATATTTAGTGGTTTTAGGATCCTTTAGTATAGGATTTTTTTGTTGCCATTGTGATTTTGAGCTACAATTGTTTCTTTCTATTATCTTTTTGAGTTAGATGACATTAAATATTTGACATTACATTTATGTTATCAGAATTATATTTTAAATGAAATTTTCAGTTTTTTTAGTAAGCTTAGTAAGTGTTATTTAAGATATATGTATAGTTATTAGTGATGAAAACAGGTAATTAGATAAAGAAAAAAGAAATTTTCAAATTGCAAAAGAAATATTGTCTCCGCATAACTCTAATAAGAAGTTGAAACCCCCACAAAAAAGTCCTATCAACTATGGCAATAAAAAATCACCACAAATAAATCAATTTTAGGAGGTTTATAACCCCCTCAAACAAACCTCCACTAATTGTGGGGGTTAAAAACCCCCGCAGTAAAACCCCCGCAAAAAGACAGGATACCAGCGTTTTCAAAAAACCCCCGCAGTTAGATTGCGGCACTTAAAACTCCGGCGTTTTTTAAAACCCCCGCTGATTACGTTGCGGGGGTTAAAAACCCCCGCTAATTGAAAAAAAAACCGCCGCAATCTATAATGTTTTTTGTAGTGAAAGAAACCATTTTCATCATCATCGTCACAACACCATTTAGGTTCACTAACGTGATTATCAAGCAACACTTTCACATTCTGTGCACCAAGTTCATTAACAACAGCATCAAACACCTGAATATGAGTCATATTCAATATAGAAGGATTGTACTTAGAAATTCCTTCCACAACTTCTGGTGCATCTAAATCATTCATAAATAAATCATTCACAATTTGGTGACTATAACGTGTCCACATGTAAATTGCATATGTGAGACGAACGCAGTTGAAGTTGTGTTTGACAAGCTCAGAAACTAGCTCCTTCAATGGTCTTCTATCAAGACCTTCAGGGATCATTGGTTTAAGGTGACCAGCCCAATTGCCACATACAAGTTTTGCACGTTGTCCTGTTGAATCATCTATTATCCATTTTCCTTGAGTTGATAAAGGATATGCATTTGAATATTGTGATGATAAAAGTGTAGATATGGAAACAATGAGAAGGAGAATTAAGGATTGTGAGGGTTTTCCCAACATCGTGAATATTTGAGTGGAAGAGATTATATCCTGATATATGCTTTGGGAGCTTGTAGAGGAAGTATTTATAGGTGGAGAAGGTTTTAAATTTAGATTGGCAGTAAATAATATCTTTGTTATGTGCAATCTATAACCAAATTCCAAAGAAGGTTATCTGTGTCTATCTTAAATCAGTTTCTATATTTAGAAAATAATCAACAAGTTGTTGTTGTCAACTTGTTGTCTTTTTTCATTTGGTGGTTACCAATTTTTATCTAATAGATTTCAAATTCGAATTGTTATTCTATGAAACGGTGTAGACTGTTTAGAAATAATCTCTATTTATTCAATTTAACTCATTAAATATCAAACAATTTCGTAATTGTATAAAATTTTATTTTCTTTTATAGTCTTGGCATCAGCACAACAAGGCAAAATAAACTGCATATTGCAGGAAGTTTATTGAATAATGATTAAATGTACAAATGAATTGAAGTTAGCTTATATACATGCTGAAGAAGGAAGAAGAAGCTAACCGTAAACTAACTAGTGAAGTTAGTAAACTAAACTAGGGTTTAAGCTAATTACAAAAGAGTGTAATGTACAATAATATCCTAATATCCCCCCTCAAGTTGGGTTGTGGATCCTACAAGGCCCAACTTGGAGATGAATGAGGAAAAGGAAGGAAATGGCAATGGTTTTGTAAAAACATCTGCCAATTGAGCAGCAGAAGTGACGGGCAGTAGGTGCAAAACCCCTTTCTGGATCTTCTCACGAATGACGTGACAGTCGATCTCAATATGCTTTGTGCGTTCATGGAATGTAGGATTGTGAGCAAGATAAATGGCAGACTTGTTATCACAATAAACAGCAGTAGGAGTACCAAGAGGAACCTGTAAATCAGTGAGCAGAAAGTGAAGCCACTGAACTTCACAAGATAAGCTAGCTAAAGCACGATACTCTGCTTCGGATGAGGAACGAGACACCGTATTTTGCTTCTTAGATTTCCAAGAGATCAAAGAGGAACCCATGAAGACACAATAGCCCGTGATAGAGCGTCTAGTGGATGGACAACAAGCCCAATCAGAATCTGCAAAACCAGATAATTGCAGAGAATTGGAAGCTGAGAAGTATAGTCCTTGAGCAGGAGCAGTTTTCAGATATCTTAGAACCCTGGTAGCAGCAACAAAATGGGACTGCAGAGGCTTAGCAACAAATTGACTAAGCTGTTGGACGGCAAAAGTAATATCTGGTCGAGTAGTAGTGAGATAAAGAAGACGTCCAACTAGTCTCCGGTATGAAGATTCATCAGCATATGGGAGAGACCCCTCATCAGAGAGTATAACCGAGGGATCACTGGGTGTGTTAACTGGCTTAGAAGCTAGCATGCCACTGTCTTGGAGAAGATCAAGTGTGTATTTGCGTTGATTTAAGATAATCCCAGCTTTGTTACGGGCAATTTCTAAGCCAAGAAAGAAACGTAACTCACCCAGATTTTTAATGCAAAATTTTCTATCAAGAACCTGCTTAACAGATTCAATATCAGTCATGGAGTTCCCAGCTAAAACCACATCATCAACATAAACTAGGAGAATGGTGATAGTGTTATCATTGCTTCTTGTAAAAAGAGAATGGTCAGCTTGTGACTGTTTGAAACCTAGTGAAATCAATGTTGAAGTGAGCTTGTGATTCCATTGTCTACTAGCCTGTTTGAGTCCATACAGTGACTTATGAAGCTTGCAAACAGGAGTAGAAATGGTGGGATCACTAGAAGAAAATCCTTGGGGTAAAGTCATATAAACCTCCTCATTGAGGTCCCCATGTAAAAAAGCGTTATTGACGTCTAATTGCTCCAAGAACCAATCCTTGGCAGCAGCAAGTGCCAAAAGGACCCTGACTGTAGTAAGTTTTGCAACTGGACTAAAGGTATCAAAATAGTCCACTCCCTCAGTTTGAGTGTATCCCTTAGCCACTAGACGAGCCTTGTATCTCTCAATTGTGCCATCAGCATTGTCTTTTATTTTGTAGACCCATTTGGAACCAATGGGAGTCTTACCAGGTGGTAATTCCACAATGGACCAAGTGTGGTTGAGGTCAAGAGCATGAAGTTCTGCCTGCATAGCCTGCTGCCAGCAGGGTTGTTTTGAAGCTTGGGAGAAGGTTGAAGGTTCAGTGTGGATGGTTACCGCAGAGCAGAAGTTTTTGTATGAAGGTGAGCAGTTTTGATAAGACAAGACAGAATTTAAAGGATAAGGAATAGAAGAGGAAATACCTGAAGAATCACCAGTACAGCTAGAGAGGTTACAATGATAATCTGCCAGATAGCTAGGTGCAGTTCTGACCCTTTGTGAATGTCTAGTAGGTGCAATAGCAGTTTGTGGAATAGAGACAGTTGTATCAGGTTGTGGATTTGGTGTGTCTGGTGTAATGGGGGCTACATCAGCTGAAGAAAGAGGGAGGGGGCTGGTAGGGATAGTAACAGTAGGTTGAGGAAGGTCATGGCAATCAAATAAGGTTGGAGAGACAGAGAATGTGGTAGGGGTAGGTGCAGCAAGGTCTGCATTGGTTTGTGAGGTTTTGAATGGAAAGTGTGATTCATAGAAAATGACATTCCTAGAAGTGAGTAATTGGTGTGATGATAAGTCATATAGGAGGGATCCTTTGATGCCCTCACTATAGCCAAGGAAAACAGTTTTACGTGCTCTAGGATCAAATTTGGTCCCATTGGCATGTAAGGTAGAAGCATAAGCTAAGCATCCAAACACTTTCAAGTGAACAAGGGAGGGAGGTTCGTTGAATAAAATGTGATAAGGTGAATTGTCTTGAAGGAGAGGGGAAGGTATTCGGTTAATAAGGTGCACAGCATGTTGGATAGCAAAGTTCCATAATTTGGGAGGTAAGTTGGATTGAAAAGAGAGGGCACGGGCAACATTCAAAATGTGTTGATGCTTGCGTTCAACTAACCCATTTTGTTGAGCAGTTTCAACACAAGATCGTTGATGAATGATTCCTTTGGAGGCAAGGAATTCATTCATAAGGAATTCAGGGCCGTTATCACTCCTAAGGCACTTGAGTTTGATTTGAAATTGTGTGTCAATGTAAGCAATGAAGTTGGTGAGGTGGGTGCGTGTTTCAGCTTTGGTTTTCATCAAGATGACCCATGTGAACCGACTAAAGTCATCTACAAGGGTTAGGAAATACTTGTGACCTAAGATAGAAGGTTGGGAATAGGGTCCCCATATGTCAACATGAAGAATATCAAAGATTTTTGTAGTTTTGGTGGTACTAATGGGAAAGGGAAGCTTTCTTTGTTTGGCCAAGTGACAAACATCACAAGGTGTCTTGATGTTTTGAAAAGCTATAAAGGGAAATTGTTGAGATATACATTGATGTCTGTTAAGAGGTATGTGTCCTAGTCTCATATGCCAAATTGAAGAATCAGAATGTAAAGAGTCAAGGGTGCAAACAGTGGCAATTTTATTATTAATTGGAGATGTGGCAGTACACTGTGTGGGGGAGGGAAGTAAATCAAGTAAACTATGTGTATCTGTGGTGACAGTGGGCATATTACATTGTGTAGGTGGATGAGTGTTTGTGTTATTACAACTAGTAGAACAATCACTAGAAGCAGAACTTGGCTTAGCTATAGAGAGATTGATCCTGTAGAGTCCTCGAGTAAGCTTAGTTGTACCAATAATCCTCCTTGTATTGCCCTGCAAAATGAAGAGAGCATGAATGTCAAAGAAAGCTGAGCAATTACTGGTTTTAGCTAATTGAGGTCCTGACATTAGATTAGCATGAAAATTTGGCATATATAGGACATTGTGCAACACAAGACCATTACTAAAGTGGATGGAACCTGCTATATTTGCAATGGCAGTTATTTTGTTGGGTAAACTAATGTGAATTGGCTTAATAGGATAACAATTAGATAGGAGTTTCAGGTTATAGGTAATGTGGTCTGTGGCACCAGTGTCAACAATCCATTGTTCAAACTCATCAAGAGAAGAGAAAGGATAGAACGGATTACCAGAATTGTCATTTGAACTTGAATTAAACGCAACAGAGGAATTGGCAGAATGCAAAGGAGTTATGGCAGTGTTGGCTGAATGTGATATAGCAGCTTGTTGTTTGGATGCCTGCAACAATTCAATCAGGTTCTGGTATTGCTCTGTAGTGAGAGAGATGCTACCTTTGGAGTGTGTTGCTGGTTTGTCTGAATCAGTATCAGCATTAGCAGTATTGGCATTGGCAGTGTTGGCAGAGGTGTGGTTGCTGTTCTGGTTTCCATTGCTTTTGTTCTGATAGCCCGGAGGGAAGCCATGGAGGAAATAACAAGATTCAACCGTGTGATTTGTCTTCCCACAGTTGGTGCAAAGTCTATTACCACCTTGAGATCTTCCTCCACCTCTACCACGGCCTCGACCGTTGTTATATCCAACACGACGATTCTGGAATTGTTGATTATTCACAGCATTCTCCTGGTTTTCAATTGCAGAAGACTTCTTGTTGTTGTTAACATCTAAATCAGCAGCTATAGGAACAGAGAGTTGTCGTTCTTGTGGAACGACCATGGAGAAAGCTTTAGCGACTGCAGGAAGAGGATCCATCAACATTATCTGAAATTTAACGTGAGAATATTGTTCATTCAAGCCTTTTAGGAATCGAATCGTGTAATCCTGATCCCTAAAATTACGAACAGAAGTCAGAGCACCACACGAGCATTTCGTCGAACACTTGCAAGACGGCAAAGGACGAAAATTCTCCAATTCATCCCAAAGCCCTTTCAACTCTGCGTAATACTCAGATACACCGAGATTTCCCTGAGCAAGACGGTATATATCCTCCTGGAGATCGGCTATACGAAATACATCACCTTGTGAGAAGCGATCATTGAGATCCTTCCAAGCTTCATAAGCCTTGTCAAAATACGCAATAGACTTCTGAATTGATGACGAAACTGAGCGTTGTAACCACGACAACACCATACTATTGCATCTAGTCCATTGATTGAATATTGAATCGGTTTTCTCCGGTATCTTGAATGTTCCATCGACAAACCATAATTTGTTCTTCGAGACAAGGCACATACGCATCGAACGGATCCATGGTTGATATTTTTTGGTTCCTTCAAGCACGGGAGTGACCAGAACAGTGGCTGGAGTCTCACTTGGATGAAGATAGAATGGATTAGCGTTGTTCGTAGCATAATCCTTGTAAGTAGAGAAATCTGCAATCGTCGTTGTCATGATTGGAAAGAAATACAACAATCAATGAGCAAAAAAAAAACGAAGATATTCAAAGTTGCGAGAAGCAGAAGAAAGGGAAGAAAACACAAAACGTGAACGGAGAGCGGAAGCAAAGTGATGAACCAGAGCTCAAGAATAGAGCTCTGATACCATCTTGGCATCAGCACAACAAGGCAAAATAAACTGCATATTGCAGGAAGTTTATTGAATAATGATTAAATGTACAAATGAATTGAAGTTAGCTTATATACATGCTGAAGAAGGAAGAAGAAGCTAACCGTAAACTAACTAGTGAAGTTAGTAAACTAAACTATGGTTTAAGCTAATTACAAAAGAGTGTAATGTACAATATAGTCTTACTAGGGTGCTTCTAGGGTGAGGCAGCAAACCAAATCCCTCACCCGTGAATCACTAAAATTTACCGTAGGATATTGTGTAAAATACTATGAGTGGTTAAGATTCAATCAATCAATATTAAATCTCAACCGTTGATGAGTTTTTATACTACATCCTACGGTTATATTTAATGGTTCACCGGTGAGAAATTTGATTTGCTCCCTCACTCTAGAAGCACCCAACTTACTAGTCGGTGACATTTTTTTAAAAAAATATAGATTCCACATTCTAATAAAGTTGAATATATATTTATATTAGTTTCGACACCTCATTTGAAGGAACTTATATTTGTATTAAAACTCCCTTGATGACTAATATTAAAGATTAGATTATAAGTCGTCTTTCTCGAGAACAAAACCTAGTAAGAAAGCACAATTAAGTGTTGCGTGGACATCGAGTTAGAGAGAGGATTAATATAGAGGAAATTTTCAATGATAAATTATAGGCTGAAATGCACTTTTGGTCCTTTAAGTTATTTATTTGTTTCGCTTTGGTCTTTTAAGTTTTTTTTTCTCAGTTTGGTCCCTCAAGTCCCAAAATTGTTTCACTTAAGTCCTTTCCGTCCATCTGACTTAATGGCTGACGACGTGTCAGTTAATTGGTGACGTGACACCTGCTGACGTGGAATATATTTAATGACGTGTAATTTAATTTTATTATTATTTTTGCCAAGAAATAAAACATCAAAAATGACGTGGCAATTATTTTTTCGTTTCGGGTTGGTCCTTTAAGTTTGTAATTAGTTTCAAATAGGTCCCTTAAGTTTTAATTTAGTTTCAAATAGGTCATCTGAGTTTGCCTAAAGATTTAAAATAGATCCTCTATTTTAAGTCGTTTCATTTTGGATGTAAAGCTAATTACATGATCTCATTTACGTAATAGATCCTCTATTTTAAGTCGTTTTATTGGCTTTTGGAATTTTTGGTTGACTTCAATCAATAACAACACAAAGGACCAAAATGAAACTTGATGAAATACTTAAAGGACCAATTTGAAACTAGAGGACATACATAAAGAATCTAATTGAAATTGTAGCATAAACACAAAACATATTTGTTCCAAACTACAAACTTTAAAAAAGATCCTAGATAAACATAATGAGTTATACTAATCCAGTTGCCTTTTTATTGGAGGAGGTAGGATATCGGGGTATGGTGTTTGAGGCCGAATATTTTCACCATTTCTGGGATAAATGAGGGGTCGATAGCATGCTTCATAAGTCTCTTTTCTGTAGTAGTTGGGAATTAACTCCTCAGGGTTTAGGAGTATATTATTGCAGCAACTTACAACATGGCACCCTCTGCTACCATTTTCTGAAAGAACACTCCATCTTCTCTAACTTAACCACAAATGTTTCTCCGCTACAGTTGATATTTCTGACTTGAAATTGTTTTTTACCAGAAGGCCTTCAATTAAAACAAATAACATAAGAACCAACATGAAATCAATATCTACACGTAAGGGACCTAAATGAAATGACCAACATAAGGGACCAATTTGAAATCATTAATAGAACATAAGAGACCTAAATGAAATCATTAACAAAACATAAGGGACCTAAAGGAAACTTTTTAAAATAGTACCTTGGAATCCAGAATCTTGACATCTCTTTCTCTTTCTCTTTCTAGCCCTATATGCCTTTGACCTACTCACTCCGGAATTCAACTTCTCTTGAGCCTTATCTACTATATCTGTCAACCTAATTTTTGGATTCTCTCTCACAATTGGATTCTAAACTCCATGTTGCATGTATGTGTATCAATAAGTGTCCTTAATTGCCATGTGTCTTCAATGGGAAGCTTAGAACAAAGTGCTACTCATTCACAACCTTCTTTGCACCCAACCCTAACCCTTTTTAAGTCATTCTTAATAAACTTCAAGTCTCTGCCATTGTGTATGGCATATGTTATTATTGCATCTTTAAACTCTTGCATCTTTGAACTCTTGCCTCACTATAATACTCATCATTAGAAAGTCCCCTATCCACCTTTCCACTCCTTCTTTTTCTCTTTTCTCCAATGTTCAACCCTTTATCTTCATATTCAACATCTGAAATTATCAAATCTTCAACATTGTCATCTACCTCTTGTTTGCTTTTTTTGGGACCGCCTCATTTCTGTTTGGTACCAGATACTTTTGTCTTATTCTTGGTTGGCCTACCCTTCCTCTTCTTAGTTTTTTCCTCATCAACCACATCTGCAGCTTTTGCTTGATTGAGATCCTCAAAACCATCATTTTCTTCCAACTCACCATTTGAGTCCCCAAATTTGACAGATAAAGCACTGTCTTCACTGTATTCAATGTGGTCCTCTTAAACTATATCATCTATTTCTTGTTGATCCTCGTGTACTTGAAGTTCAATGTGGTCCTCTTGAAGGGGTACCTCAGTCTCAATATGGTCTTGCTCAGGAGTATCATTTTGGTCCCTCAAGTCTGGTGTAGTTTCACTTTGGTCCCTAAAAACTGTTGGAGCAGTTTCACTTTGGTCCCTTAAAACAGTTGGAGCAGTTTCACTTTGGTCCCCCTCAGTTTAAACTTCAGCATTAACTTCACCAGCATTTTGGTCCCCATCATCCACATATACTGGTTGAGAAACTGGGTGGATCAAATACAGATGTACAACTCCATTTAATTTCGCATAGTCACTACAAGAAAAACGCTTATTACTGGCGGATTTTTTTTGCCGGTACGGTTTTGGCGGAAATTTGACATTTTCGGCGGATTTTTTTTCGCCGGTAACTTTCCCAGCAAAAAAAATTGTATTTCCGGCGGATTTTTTTCCGTCCGTGCATTTCCGACGGATTTTTTAAATTACTAGCGGATTTTTTTAAAAAAAAAACCGCCGGTTATTTAAAAAATACGCCAGCAATATCAACAGTGGATTTACCGGCGAATTTTTTTGAAATTTTTTTTTCAAAAAAATCCGCCGGTAATGTTAAAAATCCGCCGGTAAATCCACTGTTGACATTTCCGGTGGATTTTTTGAATTACTGCGGATTTTAAATAAAATATATTCAAAAAAATCCGCCGGATTTTGTGCATTTCCGACGGATTTTGTGCATTTTCGACGGATTTTTTCTGCTGGAAAAACGTGTTTTTCTTGTAGTGAGTTGGCCATTTTCAATGCTCCATTGTCATTTTCCAGCTTCTTTATGACATTACCAATTCGATACCACATGCTGTCTATCTTAAGATAGCCGAAGTCTTTGATTATGTCAATAACTTCAAAATAGGACCACCTATCTGCATCACATTCCGAAGTGGCAGATTCACCAGAATTGTCTGAGAAGTCATTTACAAAATTTCCCCCATGGTGAAATTCTAGGTCAAACTTATCCATTCCTTATACATTTAGATCAAAACAGAAATTAAACAAATCAGGACCACTAACATTAAACAAATCAGGACCACTAACATGAATAAAGCAGCAATAAACAATAACTTCTTTGTTTTTTTGAATAAAACAAGAAACACATACCCCTAAACCCTAAATAAACAAATAAAACTAAATGCCCTAAATAACAACACATGCTCTAAACAAAGGTAGCAACAAAAATACAAAAACAGTAGAGACAAACAAAGAAAAATAAAAAAAATGGTTTGTTTAGCGAAGAAAAACGGGAGAGAACGGAAGAAGAACATCAAAATCAACACACACAAAAACGTAAAAATGGTACCTTTGCGCTGTTCCTCCACCGTTGAAACATCGTTCCTCTGCCGTTGAAACACCCTTCCTCCGCCGTCGCTTACCACCGTTCCCTCAATCTCTCCTTTGTTTTCCCTTTTCCTTTCAAACCCTAATGTGTTTTCCTATTGCCCTTTCTTATTTCGTTCTTTACTAGGTTACTCGTTATAAACCCAAAATCCATATAACCCAAATCACCTTCCTTTCTTATATCTGTTTCTATTAATTATTTAATTCCCCCTTTTCCTTTCTTTATTCTATTTCTTTAATTTATTTCATTAATTTGTTATTTAATTGGTTGTTTTATGATATCTATCATGTTTCAATTTAGTCCTTTAATTATGTCATTTAGTTTCAAGTTGGTCCTTTGAGTGGTGTTATTGTGTGAACACAAGAAAAAAATAGGGGCCTATTTGACACTAATTAAGTTAAAACTTAAGGGAGCAATTTGAAACTAACTACAAACTTAGAGGACCAAACCAAAACGAAAAAAATAATTGCCACGCCATTTTTTATTTTTTAATTTTTTGGCAAAAAAATTGAAAAAAAATTAAAATTCCACGTCATTGAATATATTCCACGTCAGCAAGTGCTACGTCATCAATTAACAGACACGTCATCGGCAGTTACCTCAGATGGACAGAATGGACTTAAGTGAAACGATTTTGGGACTTGAGAGGCCAAACTGAGAAAAAAAACTTAAAAGACCAAAGTGAAACAAATAAATAACTTAAAGGACCAAAACTGCATTTTAGTCTAAATTATAATTGGAAGGGCACATAAACAACAAAATAACAAAGAGTTGGAAATTGTGTAGAACAATGTCCTAACTAAGGCTTTTACGAAATGATGTCTAAGAGGTTTTGAACCTCATTTTGATGTCTAAGGGAAAAAAGTTTTAACTAACCTCGAGTGGAGTGTGTTAATCATTCACACCCAACCTTGGAGTTGATGGTGAACACCATCATTTACCACAAAGAAAAGACAGAAATTTTAATGAAATTTGGAGAGATGAGAATATAAGGGAAATGGAGATGCCTCGTCATTTATTTTCTTAATGGAACCCCGAGTAGCTTTTGACTACTCTTACTGTCTTACAGTCGAACAATGGATGAATTTATATAATGAGCATTTTGATTTTTCTTTGGAAGCACAACTGATAAATCAAGATTTCAGGACGAAAGTTCAATACAAAACCTATAGAAAAGGAAAAAAAACACGCAAACAAAAATGGACATGAAGAAAAAGAAAGAGAAAATAGAAATGGGTCCAAGTGTTTGATCATGAAAAAAATGACGAGCTCTTTACATTGACGTTAAGATATTGTTTTTTGTTTTTTTCCTTATTTCCAGCTTTATCGTTTGGGTTTTGTTTACTTTTTTCTGTCTTTTTTTCTAAAAATAATATTTTACTAACGAACATAGTACTCAACCCAAACCAACCTAATTGAGGTCGAGTTTGGTTGGTTTGAGTTACATGGAAATTTGTGTATCATTTTAGGGAACCAACTCATAAGTATTTGATTGATCGAGTCTTTAACGCATCAAACTCACCCAACCCATGCTCTCTCCCAGTTGTACGTCTTAATCCATTTGAAAAATGTTTGCACCGAGATGTGTAAGTTAATTAAATTGTAAAAAAACGCATCATTGGATACAATTTTGCAACTTTGTTAAATGCATCATTTAGATTTGAAATTTTTTTTTGACAATAGATTTGAAATTTTTATTTTTCGCCATTTGCTGTGTCATAATTTCTAATTTGGTTTACTTGAAAACAAAAATAAAAAAGCAAATACTTAACATAGGGGCGTGATAAATATCAATTTGCGTATATTTTTATATTAGCTTTTAATTTATTTTCTAGTTTATTTTATTATTTTTTGTTAACACCCAAAAATAACTGAGTCGTAGGCCGAGGACCGAGTGAAGGAAGGGAGTAGAATTGGAGTGCTGAGGCAGGCCACTTGACAATGGTTTAAGAGACAATTGCCAGAGAGAAGAACTCAAGAGAATCCCTCAGGACATACCACAAGACAACTCCCCGAGGAAGGGGTCAGCCCAAGGAGCAATAAGCAAGGCCGAGGGAGAGCAAAGCCTCGGCCTATAGAATGCCACGGCCGAGGTGGGCTCTGGTGCCTAAGTTACTGTCCGAGGACGAAAGCTAACTGGGTGAGCCAAGTGGCTGAGGTAAGGCAGGCTTGCTTGGAAGGCAAGTAAGAGGGAGCACGAAGACAGAACGTGTGAGCAGTTGAAGATCAAGCGAAGGAGCGAAGCCTTGAAAAGTGGAGTGAGGGAGTTACACCCCACTAACCGTGCTAGTGAAATCGTGGGCAGTGATTCCGCCTCCTTAGGGCTTAGGAACGATGATAGTCGTTGATCTTAGATTGATCCAACGGTAGGCAATTGTTGGCTATAGTAGTGGCCGACGAGGGTCTATGTATATAAATAGGAGAGTAATTGTACAGAAAAGACACAACATGGAGCCAGTAGGTGTTTCGGGGAATAATGCTGCAGCGGTTACTGCTGAATCGAATGAACCACCTCACCAAGAGGAGGAGCCCATAATCATGACCACATTATTCATTCGGCAACAAATAGACATGGGGATACATGACAAAATGTACCAAGTGTCCCAAAAATTGGCTGACATAGTTAAACCTTTGGTGCACAACGAGGTGCAACAGGCCAAGGAATTGGAACAAAGACATGTAACGCAAGGTAGAAACGCTACTAACCCCATTTTTCCTGGCCAGCCACAGAGAGAACATCCTACTTCTCTGGGACGCACGCATCAGCCCTTGCCATACACCAACCCCGTTGGACCTCAGCAGGGATCCTCCTATACATCTTTGGGAGGCATGCATCAGTGTTCACCGAGTGGGAGTTTGACTGGGCCTCAGAAGGCGTTCTCTCATCAGGTATTCCCTACTCCTGTAATTCCTCAGCCTGGTACTTTTTCCAATGCCAACACTGGAGGGCAGTTTATGGCGAATGTCACTAATACGGCTTCTCTTCAGCAGGGACAAGTGCAATTGGCCAGAAGGCCGCCCGAGGCAGTAGACTTTGTGGGTTTGCCGCAAGGACCATCCTATGGGTGTTCTGCCGCGGCTAACTACCCGGCCTACGCAGGGGGCAACCCTTTGTAACGCCCAAATAATTTAATTATTTATCTAATTAAATTATTTAGGTATTTTATGAGTATAGTCATATTTAATAATTAATAAAATGATGTTTAATTTAAACTAGGAGGTGGTTTTCAGTAATTAGCTGAGTAGTAGTCGGGGGCCCGTGATCCAAGAGCCCAAGGGCCTATGCGAATGTAGGAGAACTTTAGCTAGGGTTTTGGAGTCATTGGTGCATTCTTAGAAAAAAGAAAGAAAGTTGCGAAGAGGAGAAGAGAGAAAAGAAGGGGACGGCGCGCACAAGGGGAAGAGGAGAGAAGTCTTGTTGCGGTGGTTCTTTGGAGCTTACGTACAAGGAGATCTCGCATTCGGCAAACCTAAGGTAAGGGTGGGTTCTATCCTTATAATGGGGTAAATGATGGGGTTATGTGGGAGATAGGACCTATGTTGTTCCTTTGATCTTATTTGGTGTTGATTGATGATGTTAGAACATATTCATGATGTTTGAAATTGGTGCTTGATGATTGGTCATGGTGAAATTTGGTGTTTGGTGTTTGGCGCAATTTTGGTGTTGTCTTAGTTGCTGAAAAAGGCGCCCCGTTGCTGGGCGCCATGTCCTGTGCGTGGCTGTGGTGTGTTTGTTCCCTACTGGAGGCGCCATGTTGCTGGGCGCCAAGCCAGTGTCGCCTCTATTGCTGATTTTGGCGCCCTGGGCGCCGAATCATGTTGTCTGGTTGTTGATGTTGCTGGAAGTGGCGCCCTAGGCGCCCAGTGTTGCTTTCCTAGTTGCTGGAGTTGGCACCCTAGGCGCCCAGTAGTGTCTCAGTGTTGTTCCTGTTGCTGAAACTGGCGCCCAAGGCGCCCAGTGTTGTTGCTGTCTCAGGCGCCCTGTTGCTGGGCGCCAAGCCTGATGTTGTTGTTGCTGTCTCAGGCGCCCTGTTGCTGGGCGCCAATTCAATTGTTGCTGTTTTTTTCTGAAAATTGGTGTTGCTGCCACAATTCAATTATTGCTGTTTTTTTTTTTCTGAAAATTGGTGTTGCTGCCACAATTCAATTGTTGCTGTCTTTCTGAAAATTGGTGTTGCTGCCACAATTCAATTGTTACAGTTTTTCTGAAAATTGGTGTTTCTGCCACAATTCAATTGTTGCTGTTTTTCCGAAAATTGGTGTTGCTGCCACAATGAACAATTTTTGCTGTTTTTCTGAAAATTGGTGTTGCTGCCACAATGAACAATTGTTGCTGTTTTTTTTCTGAACATAAGGTTGCTGTCACAGTGAGTAAAATGTTGCTGTTTTTCCCCAAATAATGTTGCTGTCACAGTGAGTAAAATGTTGCTGTTTTCTAAATGAGTGTTGCTGTCACAGTGAGTAAAATGTTGCTGTTTTCCACAAACAATGTTGCTGTTTTCTAAATAAATGTTGCTGTCACAGTGAGTAAAATATTGCTGTTTTTCTAAAGAAAAGTTGCAGTCACCGTAACACAATTGTTGCTGTTTTCTAAACAAATGTTGCTGTTTTTCCTAAAAGAATTGATGTTGCTGACACTGTTGTCATGTTGCTGTTTTCATGGAAAATCACTGTTGCTGTCACTGTTTCCATGTTGCTGTTTTGCCAAAAAAATCACTGCCGCTGTCACTGTTTTAAGTGCTGTTTTAGAAGCCATTGTCGCTGTTGCTGTAAATTGGTATTTGTTCTTGGTGTTGTCAATTGTCGATGTCTCGGTGTTGTAAAAATTGTCGTTGTCATAGATGTTGTAAATCTATTGGTGTCCTTGATGTCGGGAGTCGTTGGTCAAATTGTTAGACTGTCCTATAGGTATAGGTGTATTGGTGATGATTGGTGATTATTGGTGATGATATAATAGGTGTTGATATAATAGGTGATGATATAACAGGTGATGATATAATAGGTGATGACATAACAGGTGATGGTATAATAGGTGATGTTCCCATTCCATGGGCTAAGGTGATGGGTCTATGACCACTTGGTGATACTGGTGATGTTGTGTTAATTAAATGTCGATTGTTATTGATTGATTTTGGTGTGTTGTTCATGGTGTCGCATACATATCATATGCATTATATTTTGGGTGATGAAGGCTTCGGCCTTGGAGCTATAGGTGATGAACGTGATGCTTATATAGGTGATGTTGCCCGTATTGGCTACTTTATTGGTGATGAATGGTACCACATGCATATACCCGTTGGTGTGGGTTGCATTTCATATACATACTCATGATGTTTGGTGATAAATTCTGGTGGTCTGAAATTGATGTTGTTGTGAAGCGGTAGATATAGCTGTCGTGACTCTAGCATATTGCTTATCATATGTGCTATTATAATGTTAGATATCTCACCCCTTCTGTTTGAATGTTACCCCTATGTTGGTAACGTGCAGGTGATTGCGAGTGAAGGCATGTCTACCTTCGCTAGTTGAGTCAGGTGTCGTCGCTCTGATACGTAGCACTCGGGGGGGATGAACGCTAGGCTTTATTAGTATTCCCATTATTCTAACTTTTGAGGTTTTATGGTGATGTAATAATTGTTTAATTGAACCTTGATGTTATTTCCGCTGCTTGATGATGTTATGACATGCTAGGTGTTGCACTGTTTTAATGGTGAAACTTCATTATTGGCGTGTGATGTTTAACGGTGTAAGTGTAGCATCCATTGTGGGTGTATTGAAAACGTTTTGTAAACTCTGATTTTTGTCGAAAATTTTCCGGGTAGAAAAGGGGTGTTACATTAGTGGTATCAGAGCAGTTTCGGTCTGTCCGGCCAAGATGTCGAGTTAGTGTGTCATTGACGATCATGTATTGTCAATTGGTTCTAACTGTTTTTTATGATTGTAGCGATTAGTTGAAATGGCTGGAAGGAACGATGCTGCTATTGCTGCTGCGTTGGCTGCTATGGCTCAGGCTGTGGAGGGTCAACAGAATGCTGGTGAGAATGCTGGGTCTCGGAGTTTGGCTACCTTTCAGAGAGAGAATCCGCCTACCTTCAAGGGCAAGTATGATCCCGATGGGGCTTTAGCTTGGTTGAAAGAGATGGAAAGGATCTTTCGTGTGATGGACTGCACTCCGGCACAGAAGGTCCGTTATGGTACGCATATGCTGGCAGAGGAGGCCGATGAATGGTGGTTAGAGGCTAGGCAGAGATTGGAAACTGCAAACGAAGAGATCACTTGGGCTGTGTTCCGCAGGGAGTTTATGAGAAAGTATTATCCGGAGGATGTCCGAGGTAAGAAAGAGATTGAGTTCCTGGAGCTGAAACAAGGGAATATGTCTGTGACTGAGTATGCTGCTAAGTTCGTGGAATTGGCTAAATTTTTTCCGCATTACAGTGAGGCTACTGCTGAGTTTTCCAAGTGCATTAAGTTTGAGAATGGGCTGCGTCCTGAGATTAAGAAGGCGATTGGTTATCAGAAGATCCGTGTTTTCTCCGACTTGATTGATAGCTGCAGAATTTATGAGGAAGACAACAATGCTCACTACAAGATTATGAATGAGAAGAGGAGCAAATTTCAGAGTCGTGGTAAACCGTATGATGTTCCTGCTGGTAAGGGTAAGCAGAAAGCTGCTGTTGGCAAGAAGACTAGTGGGGGAGATGCTCCTGCTAGCATTGTATGTTACAAATGTGGCAAAGCTGGTCACAAGAGTAACGTGTGCAAGGCTGAAGTGAAGAAGTGTTACCGTTGTGGCAAAGAGGGTCATGTGGTGGCTGAATGTGAACGCAAGGAGGTGGTCTGCTACAACTGTGGTGAAGGAGGGCACATCAGTACTCAGTGTCCGAAGCCGAAGAAAGAAAGGTCCAGTGGAAAAGTGTTCGCTTTGGCAGGTGAAGAGCCTACTGAAGATGATGGACTTATTAGAGGTACGTGCTTCATTAATGGTACTCCTTTAAAGTCTATTGTTGATACTGGTGCTACTCATTGCTTTATTGCTGCTGATTGTTGTAAGAAATTGGGTCTTGTATTGTCTGCTATGAATGGAGAGATGGTTGTCGACACTCCAGCTAAGGGGTCGGTAACTACCTCTCTAGTGTGTTCTCAGTGTCCCTTGTCGATCTTCGACAGAGACTTTGTTGTGGATTTTGTTTGCTTACCATTGAGCGGATTGGATGTAATCTTGGGTATGAACTGGTTAGAGCTTAACCATGTTCATATTAATTGTCGTAGCAAGTCGGTGAGCTTTGAAGGAGAGGAGTCTGGTCTGTTATCCGCTAGTTAGTTGCGGAAGTTGATGAAGGAAGGAGTTCAGTTATTCTCGCTGATGGCATCATTGTCGGTTGAGAATCAAGCTATCATTGAAGAGTTGCAGGTGGTGCGCGAATTTCCTGATGTTTTCCCTGATGAGATTCCAAGTGTACCGCCAGAGAGGGAAGTTGAGTTCTCCATCGATCTTGTACCTGGTACCAAACCCGTTTCTATGGCACCGTACAGTATGTCCGCATCAGAATTGTCTGAGTTGAAGAAGCAACTTGAGGATCTGCTCGAGAAGAAGTTTGTGAGGCCGAGTGTATCACCGTGGGGAGCTCCTGTGCTGTTAGTTAAGAAGAAGGATGGTAGTATGAGGCTCTGTGTGGATTATCGGCAGTTGAACAAGGTAACAATTAAGAACAAGTATCCACTTCCGAGGATAGAAGATTTGACGGATCAGTTAGTGGGTGCTCAAGTATTCAGTAAGATTGATTTGAGGTCGGGTTATCATCAGATCAAGGTGAAGGACGAAGATGTTCAGAAGACGGCTTTCAGAACCCGTTATGGTCATTATGAGTATTCGGTGATGCCGTTCGGTGTTACCAACGCACCTGGAGTATTTATGGAATATATGAATCATATATTTCATACTTACTTAGATCGGTTTGTGGTGGTGTTCATTGACGACATTCTGATTTACTCTAAATCGGAGGAAGAGCATGCAGAGCATCTGAGGTTAGTATTGGAGGTACTGAAGGAAAAGAAGCTGTATGTGAAATTGTCAAAGTGTGAATTCTGGTTGAAGGAAGTGAGTTTTCTCGGTCATGTCATTTCTGGTAACGGTATTGCGGTGGATCCGTCGAAAGTAGAAGCAGTGTTGAATTGGGAGGCTCCGAAGTCGGCAACTGAAATTAGAAGCTTTTTGGGATTGGCCGGCTATTATAGAAGATACATCGAAGGTTTTTCTAAGTTAGCACTTCCGTTAACTCAGTTAACCTGCAAAGGAAAGGCTTTTATTTGGGACGCCCGATGTGAAGAAAGTTTCGCAGAATTGAAGAAGAGATTGACAACGTCTCCTGTCTTGACGTTGCCCAATCCGAAAGGGTCGTTTGTGGTGTATTGTGATGCTTCAAAAATGGGTTTAGGTGGTGTGCTTATGCAAGATGGGAAGGTTATCGCGTATGCGTCGAGGCAGTTAAGAGTTCATGAGAAGAATTATCCTACGCATGATTTAGAACTAGCTGCAGTGGTCTTTGTGCTGAAGGTTTGGAGGCACTATCTCTATGGTTCTAGATTTGAAGTGTTTAGTGACCATAAGAGCTTGAAATATTTGTTTGACCAGAAGGAGTTGAATATGAGGCAGCGACAATGGTTGGAGTTGTTGAAGGACTATGATTTCGGTTTGAACTATCACCCAGGCAAAGCTAATGTCGTGGCTGATGCTTTGAGCCGGAAGACTTTGCATATGTCGGCGATGATGGTTAAGGAGTTAGAGCTGATTGAGGAATTCAGAGATATGAGTCTGGTTTGTGAAGTGACACCTCATAGTGTTAAGTTAGGAATGTTGAAGATTGGTAATGAGTTTCTAAACAACATCAGAGAAGCCCAGAAATCAGATGTTAAGCTGGTGGACTTAATGGTTGAGAGTGATCAATCGAAGAATGAGGATTTCAGATTGGATTCCCAAGACGTGTTGAGGTTCCGTGGTAGGATTTGTATTCCTGATGATGCAGACAAGAAGAGAGCCATTTTTGAAGAGAGTCACAGAAGTAAGTTAAGTATTCATCCGGGAGCTACAAAGATGTATCAAGACCTGAAGAAGTTGTTTTGGTTGCCTGGTATGAAGCGGGATGTGGCGCAGTTCGTTTATGCATGTTTGACTTGCCAGAAGTCAAAGGTTGAGCATCGGAAGCCTGCTGGACTGATGCAACCGTTAGAAATTCCAGAGTGGAAATGGGACAGCATCTCGATGGACTTTGTGACGGGATTGCCTAATACTGCGAAAGGGTATGATGCAATTTGGGTGATTGTTGACAGGTTAACGAAATCATCTCATTTTGTTCCTATCAGCATCACGTATCCGGTGTCGAAGTTGGCGGAGATTTATATCCGGGAGATTGTGAAGCTTCATGGAGTTCCTAAGGGTATTGTTTCGGATAGAGATCCGAGGTTCACTTCAGATTTCTGGAAGAGTACCACTACAACATTTAGACCCTATGGCAACGGTCGAAAAACGTTGCATAAAGCCATAAAACCGTTGCCAAAAGTTACGGCAACGGTTTTCAAACCGTCGTTCCTGCCGGCGTTGCCTTATCTTTAGGCAACGGTTATTTGTCCCCAAAGGCAACAGAAGCTGAAAACCGTTGCCAATGCCAGTTGAAACGCAACGGTTTTTTGTTCCACTCTATGGCAACGGTTGAAAACCGTTGTCAGTTATGGCAACACTTTGAAACCATTGCCATTTATGGCAACGGTTTCTACGTGTTGCCATACCTGGCAACGGTTTCAAAGTGTTACCATAACTGACAACGGTTTTCAACCGTTGCCATAGAGTGGAAACCAAAAACCGTTGCATTCCAACTGGCAGTGGCAACAGTCTCAGCTTCCGTTGCCTTTGGGGACAAATAACCGTTGCCTAAAGCTATGGCAACACTTTAGAACCGTTGCCATGTATGGCAACACGTAGAAACCGTTGTCATTTACGTCTCCAGCTATGGCAACACTTACAAGCCATAAACCCAAATGATAGTCACAAACCTAACATTGACCATTCCGTGTTTATTTTAATAACAAATTAAAGTTGTACCTAAAATGTAACAATTTAACAGACAAAATGTATCATTATATTGCTACTACTTCAAAGACATAATTAATGTATGTTAAACAGCATAATTTGTTGCTTCAATAAGTACAAAAAACATTGCAAAAGTTATATTGCAAAAAACATGTTCCATTTCCAAAATAAAACTTGTCAAGTCTTAAACACGTGTCTTCAAACTCTTCATCATCCAAGCCATCAAGACCAAGATCTATACCTTCATTATTTTCCTACAAAAGTAACAAAATTCGATTAATGCAATATACAGTAACCTCAAAATTAACAATTATAACTAAACACGTCATACAAGCATCATTATTCAAGCCACAAGATGTCAGCACCACAAGAATGTACAGTAACCTCAAAATTAACAATTATAACTAAACAAGTCATACAAGCATCATTATTCAAGCCACAAGATGTCAGCACCACAATAAGTAACCATAGCCCAGTTACAAGGATCAACAACATCACCATCCCAATTACTCAAAGAAGAATCCTTATCCACAAGAGAATTCTTAATTCCCATCAAAGCTTGAACTGCATATTCAAACATTTATATAACTAGTGTACCTTACATTTATTTATGTCAAAGAAAATTGAAATGTAGAAAGTTGTTTTTGTTCCTAGTTAGTTAAAGCTACCTTCATAGTTGACACCTTTAGAAGAAAGCAAGGCAGTTACTGAACAAGTCCACAAGAAGAAACCAAACAAAACAAAGCCATATCTCCTTTCCTTTCCATTGTTGTGTTGAAGAAGATAGAGTACCAAAAACAAAAGGAGTTTTGTTCTGTTTTTTTCTTATCTTAAAGGAAGCAGGTTTTGAAAGATTCAACAACAACTTGGTTTGTTTTGGTTAAATTATATGTCATGTTTACATCAAAAGAGGAACCAGAAATTTCACTCACTCCCACCTTTTGTGTATGTCAGATTTCAGAAGTAATATGACTTTGAAAAAGTAGCAGCATGGCATATGCTTACCAATGGTTCTACAAAGAAAGCAAAGTAAAGACTATATAATTAAAGGCAAGTGCTACTACCAATCCATGAGCAGAAATGAACTTCAAGACCCCCAAAAATCGAACACCAACAACTCCCAAGACTTTAAAATCGACCCCAGCTACCAATATCTTCTCCTTGACACTTCCAACCACAATATAGCTCCCTTTTTCTCCCTTTTCCTCTCAAACTCAACTTACTCTCCCTCTCTCTCAATGTTCCTTTCTTTTCTAAATTCTGAAAATAGGATTAAGTGAGTGTGTGTGTGGAATTCAGTATGTCTTTATGGTTTTCAGTGTGTTTGGTATGTGCAAAATTCCCATTTTTCTCTTGTCTTCTATTATTCACTTAAGACTACATCTACTTAACCAAATAACTACTCAACTGAAGAAAATGAAGGCCGGAACCATAACTTAAAGGCAAGTGCTACTACCACCACATTAAGCTCTTTTCTAGATAAATGTAAAAGATGACTGAAAAAGAAAAAAATTCCCTTCAATGATGCATTGATCTACAAATTTTTGAATAGGACATTTATTCTATTCCAAGTGATTATTTTTCAGATTTCCAAGTGATTTGTGCATCTCCTTTTCTTATTTTTCAGTAATCCCAAGTCTCACTAATTACCATATGATTAAACACCAAATTCAATAAAAATCATGCTCCACAACCACACATTATTCAATCATCTTTCCAATCAACATGCATCTTAATATTCAACACCATTAAAGCACCAATTCAGCCCTTTATACAAATCAAAGTACCAATAAACATATGCATGTCATATTTGGTTCAGAACTCAATCAATCCTAATGGCAAATCAACAACAAAACAAAAAAATAGGTCAAGAACTCACTTTCTCCAGAGCTCAATCAATCCTAATGGCAATCCTAAGTGAGTGTGTGTGTGTGTGGAATTCAGTATGTCTATGGTTTTCAGTGTGTGTTTGGTATGTGCAAAATGCAGCACAGTGCTTGTATATCATGTTAAAGTCACTGGAGCATTTCTTTTGGCACTCAAAGATTGAAAACATTTTGTCATTAAATGCAGAACAATGCTTGTATCTCACTGTAAACCCCTAAAAATCACTTATGCAGCATCTAAAATTAGTGTAAAACTACTTGCTGCATAATGCATATGAAGACATCAAAACTTTGAAGCCACTGCCAAAGCAAGTTACTATAGTTTGTCACATTCATCTAACATACATAAAAAAGAGGAGAAGCCAATAACTTACAATGTACTAAATCTTTGTTTGGATGTCAATACTCAATAGTACCTGACTAAATTACAAATATTGATAGAACAAACAGCAATGTCTAGAGTTAAAGAGAAGAATCCATTGATTTAGCATAGTAGTCTAAACTCTAGAATAAACACACACACACAGTAAACAAACCAAATTGTGTGTCCACTAAGCTAAAAATGTACTGGTGATTTTTATCTTTATTTTAAAAAAATCTTAGAAATCAAAATAAAAAAGGGATGCTTGTCGGCCAATCAGGAACTATAATAAGCATTTCTCTATCATAACAAGGATTCCCATAACACTACAAGAATCACTCATAATCCTTTCCCCAAACACTCGTAGCAGAGTAAAAAGAATTTAAATTAATCATTCCTATTACAACATAACTAACCAATACCACCTACCATCTTTGGTTAAATCATCATTTTAAGCAAGTCAAACAAAAGAATAATCAACAACAGTAGAAGCGCAACAAGAAGACTGGCAAATTAAAAAGAAAAAAATACATTTTGAAAACAACCCACAATTATTTATGAACTTAGCTTAAAACAACAAAGATATAGGGAAAAAAACAATCAATGGTGAACATCCAAATGGAGCAAGGCAATCCATGCGTACATAGGAATGGAGAGAGGGAGAGAGAGAGAGAGAGAGAGAGAGAGAGAGAGGAGAAAAGGGGTTGAATTTGAAGTACCTGAGAAGACAGGGAGAGAAGGATCTGCTTTGAAATGGAGGGAATTTGTCGGCGATCAAAGGCAAAGTTGCATAGCAAGGAGCGAGAGCGATGTGCAGCAAGAGCGATCTGGAGCAGTGCTGCACTCGGAATTTGGAGCGGTGAATGATTTCAAGGGAAAGGAACAGTGGGTTCTGCGTGAATGCGTGAATGATTTTGAGGGAAAGGAAGGGTGGGTGGGTTCTGCGAATGCGTCGGTTCTGCGTATCTCTGCGTGGGTTCGGCGTTAGGGTGGGCTGCGTATGCGAATGAGAAAGGAGAAAGGGCTGCGTATGCGAAGGAAAAAGGGCTGAGTGGTTCTGCGTTAGGGTTCTGCGCTTTAGGGTGGCTTGTTGGGTCTGCGAAGGAGAAAGGAGAAAAGGGATTTGCTATCTGCGTATGCGTGGGTTTTTTTTGATGAATTGCGTATGCGTGGGTTACAGAAAGGGATTTGCTATTTTTTTATATTTTAATAAATTTCTCTACGGCAACGTTTTCAAACCGTTGCATAAAGCTTAAACAAACAACCGTTTCCGTAGAGCATATGGCAACGTTTATGAACCGTTGCCTAATGATTAAACAAAAAAATCGTTGGTGTAGACCATATGGCAACGGTTTGGAACCGTTGCCAATAAAAATATTTAAAAAAAAATGATTCAGCAACGGGGTCAAAAAACCGTTGCCCTTGATGTCTAAGGCAACGGTTTTTTTGGCGTTGCAATAATAGGCGTTGCCGTAGGGTCCAAATGTTGTAGTGAGTGTGCAAGAGAAGTTGGGATCTAAGTTGAGGTTGAGTTCGGCATATCATCCTCAGCCAGATGGTCAGTCAGAGAGGACAATTCAGTCATTAGAAAATTTGTTGAGGGCTTGTGTTTTGGAACAAGGAGGGTCGTGGGATTCCTACCTTCCACTGATAGAGTTCACGTATAAAAATAGTTACCATTCTAGTATTGGGATGGCACCTTTTGAAGCATTATATGGTCGGAAGTGTAGAACCCCGCTGTGTTGGTATGAGTCTGGAGAGAGTGTGGTGCTTGGACCGGAGATTGTTCGAGAGACAACTGAAAAGGTGAAGTTGATTCGTGAGAAGAAGAAGGCGTCGCAGAGTCGACAGAAGAGTTATCACGACAAGCGGAGGAAGGATTTAGAGTTTCACGCGGGTGAGCATGTGTTTTTGAGAGTCACTCCAGTGACCGGTGTTGGACGCGCTTTGAAGTCGAAGAAGCTCACTCCTCGTTTTATTGGTCCTTATCAGATTTCAGAAAGAGTCGGAAATGTTGCATATAGAGTGGCTTTACCGCCTAATCTTTCGAATTTGCATGACGTGTTTCATGTGTCGCAACTTCGGAAGTATATTTTAGATCCATCTCATGTAATCCGCATGGATGATGTGGAGGTGCGGGATAATCTCACGGTGGAGACGATGCCTGTACGGATCGAAGGTCATGAGGAGAAGATTTTAAGAGGCAAGGAGATTGCGTTGGTGAAAGTGGTCTGGCTAGGAGCTGCCGGGGAGAGCATGACGTGGGAGCTGGAGAGCAAGATGCGGGAATCCTATCCCGAGCTGTTTGAATCAGGTAAATTTCGAGGACGAAATATTCTAAGTGAGGGAGAGTTGTAACGCCCAAATAACTTAATTATTTATCTAATTAAATTATTTAGGTATTTTATGAGTATACTCATATTTAATAATTAATAAAATGATGTTTTATTTAAATTAGGAGGTGGTGTTCAGTAATTAGCTGAGTAGTAGTCGGGGGCCCGTGATCCAAGAGCCCAAGGGCCTATGCGAATGTAGGAGAACTTTAGCTAGGGTTTTGGAGTCATTAGCGCATTCTTAGAAAAAAGAAAGAAAGTTGCGAAGAGGAGAAGAGAGAAAAGAAGGGGACAGCGCGCACAAGGGGAAGAGGAGAGAAGTCTTGTTGCGGTGGTTCTTTGGAGCTTACGTACAAGGAGATCTCGCGTTCGGCAAACTTAAGGTAAGGGTGGGTTCTATCCTTATAATGGGGTATATGATGGGGTTATGTGGGAGATAGGACCTATGTTGTTCCTTTGATCTTATTTGGTGTTGATTGATGATGTTAGAACATATTCATGATGTTTGAAATTGGTGCTTGATGATTGGTCATAGTGAAATTTGGTGTTTGGTGTTTGGCGCAATTTTGGTGTTGTCTTAGTTGCTGAAAAAGGCGCCCTGTTGCTGGGCACCATGTCATGTGCGTGGCTGTGGTATGTTTGTTCCCTGTTGGAGGCGCCCTTTTGCTGGGCGCCAAGTGTAACGCCCAAAAATAATTTAATTTATTAATTAAATTAAGTTATTGGAGGGATGCAATATTTATTTAAGTGGGATAATTTATATATAATGGTTTTGTTGTAGGAGGCAAAAAGAATTAAAAAGGGTGGTGTGAGAAATGGGCCCAAGCCACTTAAGTGACCCAAGCCCATTCCAATTATCTCAAAAACCTAGAAAACTAAATTCATTCCACCAAAGGAAGAAGTCAGCGCATCTGAGAGAGAAAGGGAGAAGTGAGGCGCGATTCTAAAGCTTAGAGGAGGAGAGGATCTTGTCTACATCTTGGCTTAGGTAAGCTTTCTTGAGTCCTTTTCCCTTCCAATTAATTTTTCCTCTTCCATGTGGTAGTCTAAAACCCTTCCTTTTCCATGTTTCGATTTTGCCCATAAAATTGGTGATGGATGCGAATTGGCTTAAAAGAGGAGGAAGGGGCTGCTGCGAAATTTTGGACTTTGGCTCGTCGTGTTGCGGAAATTTGTACGCGTTGCATTCATCGTTGTTTCGGGCGTATAAAATTCGAGGTAAGGGTGAGCGTTTCCAATTTAATATAATTGAATATATAGAGGGTTTGTGAGTTTGTGTTAGGGATTGAATTAGAAAACCATAGGAAAGAGGAATGATAGATTGAATTTATTAAGTGGTTATGCGAATTTGCATTAGGGCGTGATGAGATGGATTGTTGCCGTTAGTCAGAATTTTTGGTGTTGTTGATGTTAGATATGTATATGTAGTGCTGTTGCTGTAAATATATATATTGCTGTGCAGAATTTATTCTCGTTGCTGTTGCTGTATATGTAGTGCTGTTGCTGTAAATATATATATTGCTGTGCAGAATTTATTTTGTTGCTGTTGCTGTATATGTAGTGCTGTTGCTGTAAATATATACATTGCTGTGCAGAATTTATTTTGTTGCTGTTGCTGTATTTGTAATTGTGCTGTTGCTGTCATTCAAACATTGCTGTTGCTGTAATTTAATCTTGCTGTCTTCGAAATAAAATACTGCTGTTTTGTACATTAAAATTTTCTGTTGTTGTTGCTGTTCCCGCCTATCAAAGGCCACTGTTTTTACGCAAAATTGCCACTGTTTTTGGCGCAAATTTAACACTATTTTCAGCTTCATTTTGATGGCAATATGCTACTGTTTTTGGCGCAAATTTAACACTATTTTTCAGCTTCATTTCGATGCCAATATGCTACTGATTTTGCGCAAATTTGCTAATGTTTTTCAGCCTTAATTCGATGTCAAGATGCCACTGTATTTGCGTATAAAATGCCACTGTTTAGTCCCATGTTTTACTGTGGCGCTTCCTAAGTATGAAAGTAAAACGTTGTTTCATAATTTTTAAAAATGTAAAGTGGAATGTTTGTTTTCCAAATTTTGAAAAGGTTGTTACGTTATTTTTTTATGTGAATGTTATGAAGAGTGGTGATAATACTATGACGGCTATGATGAATACACTCTATGAGTGTCTTAAGGTGGTGATGATGAGTACTCCGGGTGAGTAAATTTTGGTGATTGCACATGTGTCCATTGTGTCTCATAGCATGTGCATCTTATGACGAATAGGCTTCGGCCTCTTAGTGACGGTGTGCCCTTAGTGGCTTATTTATGACGAGAAAACAGTGACGGTGTGCCCATAGTGGCTTGTTATGACGAATATGGTACCATCATGCATATGCCCAGGCGTGGGTTGCATTTTCATGCACATTCATATTTTTTGTTATGACGGGTGGCGTGAACTGTGATTTGGTTTGGTGTGGTGTGTAACGAGGATAAAGTTGATATTAGTAACGATATTGTGTGATGTTTTCGCTCATAATACTCTGCTGTTTGTTTGATTATATTTTGTTGAAAGTTCTCACCCCTTCTGCTTGGAATGTTGCTCTATTGTGGCAACGCTGCAGGTGACTCTGATTGAAGGACATGCTGCCTTCCTTTTAGCTGTTGAGACGTTCGAGTCGCTCTCTGATATTGTAACACCTAGGGGGCGGGCTAAAGTTGATGATTTATTTAATTAATTGTTTTAATAATTTTATTGGTGTGTGAGACGTGTTTGAGCGATTTTCTTTCTGGTGAGCTATTATTTCCGCTGTGATGAGATTTAATTTTTAAGTTCGATTTTTGAGACGAATGTGTTCTACACGAATGTTTATGGCGTGGTCGATGAGTTCATCAATGAAGTTGTGGCATTTCCGTTCTACTAATATTATTATTATTTTTGAAAACGAAAGCACTCTGATAACGACGTACAAATTAAACGGGGTAGAAACGGGGTGTTACATTAGTGGTATCAGAGCAGTTCGGTCTGTCCGGCCGGTGGTCAAGTTGTTGAGTCGAGTAACATTCAAGTCCAGTTACTCGTATCTAAATTTTGTTTTCTGTTGCAGTACTAGAATGGCAGGACGGAACGATGCTGCACTTGCTGCTGCTTTGCAGGCTATAGCTGGAGTCGTGGGTAACATACCCAATGCTATTGGAGATGGGACACGTAGTTTGGCTACGTTCCAGCGTGAGAGCCCTCCTGCTTTTGAAGGCGGGTATAATCCTGATGGTGCCCTGGAGTGGCTAAGCGAGATGGAACGGATCTTCCGCGTTATGGATTGCACCGATGCTCAGAAGGTTCGCTATGGCACACATATGTTGAAGAAAGAGGCTTATGATTGGTGGAGGACTACTAGTCAGGGGTTGACGGCTGCCAATGAGGGGATTACCTGGGCTGTGTTTGAGAGAGAATTCAAGAGGAAGTACTACCCGGAAGATGTCCGTGGGAAGAAGGAGGTTGAGTTTCTAAGACTTGAACAAGGCAACATGACTGTAACCGAGTATGCTGCAAAATTTACTGAGCTGTCTAAGTTTTATCCTCATTATGATAGAGAGGGTGCGGAGTTCTCCAAATGCATCAAATTTGAAAATGGATTGCGTGCTGACATTAAGAGGGCCATAGGGTACCAGCAGATTCGTGTGTTTCCGTTGTTGGTTAATAGTGCCAGGATTTTTGAGGAGGACAATAATGCCTTCTCCAGAGTCATTAGAGAAAAACAAAAGAATTTCGCAAGTCGTGGTAAGCCATATGAGGCGCCTGCTGGTAAGGGCAAGGGTAAGTTTGTTGGTGGACCTAAGCGAAGTGGAGGAGATGCTACAGCCAGTGTTACTTGTTACTCGTGCGGGAAAGTGGGTCATAAAAGTCCAGATTGCCCAGGCGGGGATAAGAAGAGATGTTATAGGTGTGGAAAAGAGGGACACATATCTTCCGGATGTGATAAGAAAGAAGTGGTATGTTTCAACTGCGGGGAGAGTGGTCATGTTAGTACACAGTGTTCGAAACCCAAGAAAGAGAAGTCCTTTGGAAAGGTGTTCGCTCTGGCTGAGTCTGATGTAGTGAACGAGATTCGAGGTACGTGCTATATCAATAATTTTCCCCTTGTTGTTATTGTTGATACTGGTGCTACCCATAGTTTTATTGCTGCTGCATGTGTTGAGAAGTTAAGCCTTGTTTTATCTGATATGTTGAGGGAGATGGTCATCGACACTCCAGCTAAGGGTTCGGTGACTACCTCCGTTGTTTGTGCCAAATGTCCTGTATCTGTATATGGTAGAGAATTCTTAATTGATTTGATCTGTTTGCCGCTGAGTGGAATGGATGTCATTCTGGGTATGGACTGGTTAGTTGATAACCATGTCCATATCAACTGTCGAGAGAGGTCCGTGAGTTTTGAGTCGCCTGAAGGGGAGTCTGGTCTGTTATCTGCGGGTCAGCTGCATCGAGTGATGAGGGAAGAAGTGCAGCTGTTTTCTCTGTTGGCGTCGTTGTCTGCTGAGAGCCAAGCGAAGATCGATGTATTGCCGGTAGTGCGTGAGTTTTCTGAGGTGTTCCCTGACGAGATTCCGGATGTACCACCAGAGAGAGAGGTGGAGTTTGCTATTGACCTGATTCCCGGCACTAAGCCTGTGTCTATGGCGCCATATAGAATGTCTGCATCCGAGTTGGCAGAATTGAAAAAGCAACTTGAAGATTTATTAGCAAAGAAGTTTGTAAGACCGAGTGTGTCACCTTGGGGAGCTCCAGTGTTGTTAGTGAAAAAGAAAGACGGTAGTATGAGGTTGTGCATAGACTATCGGCAGTTAAATAAAGTTACCATCAAGAACAAGTATCCGTTGCCAAGAATTGATGACTTGATGGATCAGTTAGTGGGTGCTAAAGTATTTAGCAAGATTGACTTAAGGTCTGGTTATCATCAGATCAAGGTCAAGGATGAAGATGTCCAGAAGACGGCATTTAGGACGAGATATGGGCACTATGAGTATTCCGTTATGCCTTTCGGTGTGACTAATGCGCCGGGGGTATTTATGGGGTACATGAACCAAATTTTCCGTGAGTACTTGGATAAGTTTGTGGTAGTTTTCATTGACGACATTTTGATTTACTCTAAGTCAGAAGAGGAGCATGCGGAACATCTGAGGCTGGTGCTAGAAATTCTGAAGGATCGAAAGTTGTATGCGAAGCTGTCCAAGTGTGAGTTTTGGTTGAAAGAAGTCAGTTTCCTCGGTCACGTGATTTCTAGTGAGGGAATTGCTGTGGATCCTTCCAAAGTTGATGCAGTGTTGCAATGGGAGTCTCCAAAGTCAGTTACCGAAATCAGGAGTTTTCTGGGGTTAGCAGGTTACTATAGAAGGTTTATTGAGGGGTTTTCGAAGTTGGCTCTGCCATTGACCCAATTGACCTGCAAGGGTAGGGCTTTTGTTTGGGATGACCGATGTGAAGAAAGTTTCAATGAGCTGAAGAAGAAGTTGACTACGTCACCAGTGTTGACCCTGCCTAATCCGGTGGAACCGTTTGTGGTTTATTGTGATGCGTCGAAGTTGGGATTGGGTGGTGTACTTATGCAGGATGGGAAAGTGATCGCTTATGCGTCTAGGCAATTGAGAATTCATGAAAAGAATTACCCTACTCACGACTTAGAACTTGCTGCTGTGGTATTCGCATTAAAAATTTGGAGGCATTACTTGTATGGATCGAAATTTGAGGTGTTCAGTGATCACAAGAGTCTACGGTATCTGTTTGACCAGAAAGAATTGAATATGAGGCAGCGCCGGTGGTTGGAACTATTGAAGGATTATGATTTTGAATTGAGTTATCACCCGGGAAAAGCGAATGTGGTTGCGGATGCGCTGAGTCGGAAGACTTTACACATGTCGGCATTGATGGCTAGAGAGCTTGAGTTAATTGAGCAGTTCAGGGACCTGAGTTTAGTGTGTGAAGTTACACCTCAGAGTGTCAGGTTAGGTATGTTGAAGATTGGCAATGATTTTATGGCTAGTATCCGAGAGGCGCAGAAAGTGGATGTGAAATTAGTTGATCTGATGAGTGGGATCGGTCAGTCCGAGAATGAAGACTTTGTGGTAGATGCGCAAAATGTACTGAGGTATCGTGGGAGAATTTGTGTTCCCGAAGATGAGGAAATGAGAAAGGCAATTCTTGAGGAAGGGCATAAGAGTAAGTTAAGTATCCATCCTGGAGCGACGAAAATGTACCAAGATCTGAAGAAGATGTTCTGGTGGCCTGGGTTGAAGCGCGATGTGGCGCAGTTTGTGTATTCGTGTTTGACCTGTCAGAAATCGAAGGTCGAGCATCAGAAGCCTGCGGGAATGATGCAACCGTTGAATGTTCCAGAGTGGAAGTGGGATAGTATCTCCATGGATTTTGTGACCGGGTTACCCAATACGGTGAGAGGGCATGATTCGATTTGGGTGGTTGTGGATAGATTGACGAAGTCGGCACATTTTATTCCTATCGGTATTAAGTATCCAGTGTCGAGATTGGCTGAAATCTACATTCAGGTGATTGTGAAGCTGCATGGGGTTCCTTTGTGCATTGTATCTGATAGGGACCCAAGGTTCACTTCGGAGTTTTGGAGTAGTTTGCAGAAGGAGTTGGGGTCGAAATTGAGGTTGAGTTCAGCTTATCATCCTCAGACTGATGGGCAGACAGAGAGGACGATTCAATCGTTAGAGGACCTGTTGAGATCATGTGTGCTAGAGCAGGGAGGTGCGTGGGATACTCATCTCCCGTTAATTGAGTTCACCTACAACAACAGTTATCATTCCAGTATCGGGATGGCGCCGTTTGAGGCGTTGTATGGCCGGAGGTGTAGGACTCCGGTGTGTTGGTACGAGACTGGGGAAAGTTTAGTACTTGGACCTGAGCTAGTCAGAGAGACTACTGAGAAGGTAAAGGTGATCAGGGAGAAAATGAAAGCGTCGCAGAGTCGGCAGAAGAGTTACCATGATAAGAGAAGGAAAGATTTAGAATTTGAAGCCGGTGACCACGTGTTCTTGAGGGTCACGCCTATGACTGGTGTTGGGCGAGCGCTGAAATCAAAGAAGTTGACTCCTCGATTCATCGGGCCGTATCAGATTACGGAGAGAGTCGGAAATGTTGCATATCGGGTGGCCTTACCACCTAACCTTTCAAACTTGCACGACGTGTTTCACGTGTCGCAGCTTCGGAAGTATGTTGCGGATCCGTCTCATATGATTCAATTAGATGATGTGGAGGTGCGGGACAATCTCACCGTGGAGACTATGCCAGTTAGAATTGATGACCGTGAAGTAAAAGTGTTAAGAGGCAAAGAGATTAATTTAGTGAAAGTAGTTTGGTTGGGAGCCGTTGGCGAGAGCATGACGTGGGAATTGGAGAGTAAGATGAAAGACGCCTATCCAGAATTATTTGACTCAGGTAATTTCGAGGACGAAATTCTCTAAGTGGGGGAGAGTTGTAACGCCCAAAAATAATTTAATTTATTAATTAAATTAAGTTATTGGAGGGATGCAATATTTATTTAAGTGGGATAATTTATATATAATGGTTTTGTTGTAGGAGGCAAAAAGAATTAAAAAGGGTGGTGTGAGAAATGGGCCCAAGCCACTTAAGTGACCCAAGCCCATTCCAATTATCTCAAAAACCTAGAAAACTAAATTCATTCCACCAAAGGAAGAAGTCAGCGCATCTGAGAGAGAAAGGGAGAAGTGAGGCGCGATTCTAAAGCTTAGAGGAGGAGAGGATCTTGTCTACATCTTGGCTTAGGTAAGCTTTCTTGAGTCCTTTTCCCTTCCAATTAATTTTTCCTCTTCCATGTGGTAGTCTAAAACCCTTCCTTTTCCATGTTTCGATTTTGCCCATAAAATTGGTGATGGATGCGAATTGGCTTAAAAGAGGAGGAAGGGGCTGCTGCGAAATTTTGGACTTTGGCTCGTCGTGTTGCGGAAATTTGTACGCGTTGCATTCATCGTTGTTTCGGGCGTATAAAATTCGAGGTAAGGGTGAGCGTTTCCAATTTAATATAATTGAATATATAGAGGGTTTGTGAGTTTGTGTTAGGGATTGAATTAGAAAACCATAGGAAAGAGGAATGATAGATTGAATTTATTAAGTGGTTATGCGAATTTGCATTAGGGCGTGATGAGATGGATTGTTGCCGTTAGTCAGAATTTTTGGTGTTGTTGATGTTAGATATGTATATGTAGTGCTGTTGCTGTAAATATATATATTGCTGTGCAGAATTTATTCTCGTTGCTGTTGCTGTATATGTAGTGCTGTTGCTGTAAATATATATATTGCTGTGCAGAATTTATTTTGTTGCTGTTGCTGTATATGTAGTGCTGTTGCTGTAAATATATACATTGCTGTGCAGAATTTATTTTGTTGCTGTTGCTGTATTTGTAATTGTGCTGTTGCTGTCATTCAAACATTGCTGTTGCTGTAATTTAATCTTGCTGTCTTCGAAATAAAATACTGCTGTTTTGTACATTAAAATTTTCTGTTGTTGTTGCTGTTCCCGCCTATCAAAGGCCACTGTTTTTACGCAAAATTGCCACTGTTTTTGGCGCAAATTTAACACTATTTTCAGCTTCATTTTGATGGCAATATGCTACTGTTTTTGGCGCAAATTTAACACTATTTTTCAGCTTCATTTCGATGCCAATATGCTACTGATTTTGCGCAAATTTGCTAATGTTTTTCAGCCTTAATTCGATGTCAAGATGCCACTGTATTTGCGTATAAAATGCCACTGTTTAGTCCCATGTTTTACTGTGGCGCTTCCTAAGTATGAAAGTAAAACGTTGTTTCATAATTTTTAAAAATGTAAAGTGGAATGTTTGTTTTCCAAATTTTGAAAAGGTTGTTACGTTATTTTTTTATGTGAATGTTATGAAGAGTGGTGATAATACTATGACGGCTATGATGAATACACTCTATGAGTGTCTTAAGGTGGTGATGATGAGTACTCCGGGTGAGTAAATTTTGGTGATTGCACATGTGTCCATTGTGTCTCATAGCATGTGCATCTTATGACGAATAGGCTTCGGCCTCTTAGTGACGGTGTGCCCTTAGTGGCTTATTTATGACGAGAAAACAGTGACGGTGTGCCCATAGTGGCTTGTTATGACGAATATGGTACCATCATGCATATGCCCAGGCGTGGGTTGCATTTTCATGCACATTCATATTTTTTGTTATGACGGGTGGCGTGAACTGTGATTTGGTTTGGTGTGGTGTGTAACGAGGATAAAGTTGATATTAGTAACGATATTGTGTGATGTTTTCGCTCATAATACTCTGCTGTTTGTTTGATTATATTTTGTTGAAAGTTCTCACCCCTTCTGCTTGGAATGTTGCTCTATTGTGGCAACGCTGCAGGTGACTCTGATTGAAGGACATGCTGCCTTCCTTTTAGCTGTTGAGACGTTCGAGTCGCTCTCTGATATTGTAACACCTAGGGGGCGGGCTAAAGTTGATGATTTATTTAATTAATTGTTTTAATAATTTTATTGGTGTGTGAGACGTGTTTGAGCGATTTTCTTTCTGGTGAGCTATTATTTCCGCTGTGATGAGATTTAATTTTTAAGTTCGATTTTTGAGACGAATGTGTTCTACACGAATGTTTATGGCGTGGTCGATGAGTTCATCAATGAAGTTGTGGCATTTCCGTTCTACTAATATTATTATTATTTTTGAAAACGAAAGCACTCTGATAACGACGTACAAATTAAACGGGGTAGAAACGGGGTGTTACACCAAGCCAGCGTCGCCTCTATTGCTGATTTTGGCGCCCTGGGCGCCCAGTCATGTTGTCTGGTTATTTGTGTTGCTGGAAGTGGCGCCCTAGGCGCCCAATGTTGCTTTCCTGGTTGCTGGAGTTGGCGCCCAGTAGTGTCTTAGCGTTGTTCCTGTTGCTGAAACTGGCGCCCTAGGCGCCCAGTGTTGTTGCTGTCTCAGGCGCCCTGTTGCTGGGCGCCAAGCCTGATGTTGTTGTTGCTGTCTCAGGCGCCCTGTTGCTGGGCGCCAATTCAATTGCTGCTGTTTTTTTTTCTGAAAATTGGTGTTGCTGCCACAATTCAATTGTTGCTGTTTTTTTTTCTGAAAATTGGTGTTGCTGCCACAATTTAATTGTTGCTGTCTTTCTGAAAATTGGTGTTGCTGCCACAATTCAATTGTTGCTGTTTTTCTGAAAATTGGTGTTGCTGCCACAATGAACAATTTTTGCTGTTTTTCTGAAAATTGGTGTTGCTGCCACAATGAACAATTGCTGCTGTTTTTTTTTCTGAACATAAGGTTGCTGTCACAGTGAGTAAAATGTTGTTGTTTTCCACAAACAATGTTGCTGTTTTTCCCCAAATAATGTTGCTGTCACAGTGAGTAAAATGTTGCTGTTTTCTAAATGAGTGTTGCTGTCGCAGTGAGTAAAATGCTGCTGTTTTTCACAAACAATGTTGCTGTTTTCTAAATAAATGTTGCTGTCACAGTGAGTAAAATGTTGCTGTTTTTCTAAATAAATGTTGTTGTCACCGTAACACAATTGTTGCTGTTTTCTAAACAAATGTTGCTGTTTTTCCTAAAAGAATTGATGTTGCTGACACTGTTGTCATGTTGCTGTTTTCATGGAAAATCACTGTTGCTGTCACTGTTTCCATGTTGCTGTTTTGCCAAAAAATCACTGTCGCTGTCACTGTTTTAAGTGCTGTTTTAGAAGCTATTGTCGCTGTTGCTGTAAATTGGTATTTGTTCCTGGTGTTGTCAATTGTCGATGTCTCGGTGTTGTAAAAATTGTCGTTGTCATAGATGTTGTAAATCTATTGGTGTCCTTGGTGTCGGGGGTCGTTGGTCAAGTTGTTAGACTGTCCTATAGGTGTAGGTGTATTGGTGATGATTGGTGATTATTGGTGATGATATAACAGGTGATGATATAACAGGTGATGATATAACAGGTGATGACATAACAGGTGATGGTATAATAGGTGATGTTCCCATTCCATGGGCTAAGGTGATGGGTCTATGACCACTTGGTGATACTGGTGATGTTGTGTTAATTAAATGTCAATTGTTGTTGATTGATTTTGGTGTGTTGTTCATGGTGTCGCATACATATCATATGCATTATATTTTTGGTGATGAAGGCTTCGGCCTTGGAGCTATAGGTGATGAAGGTGATGCTCATATAGGTGATGTTGCCCGTATTGGCTACTTTATTGGTGATGAATGGTACCACATGCATATACCCGTTGGTGTGGGTTGCATTTCATATACATACTCATGATGTTTGGTGATAAATTCTGGTGGTCTGAAATTGATGTTGTTGTAAAGCGGTAGATATAGCTGTCGTGACTCTAGCATATTGCTTATCATATGTGCTATTATAATGTTAGATATCTCACCCCTTCTGTTTGAATGTTACCCCTATGTTGGTAACGTGCAGGTGATTGCGAGTGAAGGCATGTCTACCTTCGCTAGTTGAGTCAGGTGTCGTCGCTCTGATACGTAGCACTCGGGGGGGATGAACGCTAGGCTTTATTAGTATTCCCATTAGTCTAACTTTTGAGGTTTTATGGTGATGTAATAATTGTTTAATTGAACCTTGATGTTATTTCCGCTGCTTGATGATGTTATGACATGCTAGGTGTTGCACTGTTTTAATGGTGAAACTTCATTATTGGCGTGTGATGTTTAACGGTGTAAGTGTAGCATCCCTTGTGGGTGTATTGAAAACGTTTTGAAAACTCTGATTTTTGTCGAAAATTTTCCGGGTAGAAAAGGGGTGTTACACCCTTCTCCCCGGAATCAGGGAATGGAAGGATCTGTGGGTATTGCCCGAGTCAGCAGCCATGGGCCCAGAGCCCACCTGGCTCGACAAGCCTACCTCCTAGTCAGCCGTATCCCGGAGCACTCTGTACCTAACCGGCGGGTTCCTATATACAGACACAGATGGGTGTTGCCCCGGCCGAGCAGCCATGGAATCAACTTCCACCTCACCAAGGCATGCAACCATCTGTACCAGGAACTGGCCTTGATAACCTGGCCCAAGTAGTGCCTGGGCCGCCATGGACAGACGCTCCACCTCAGGCACCACTGCAGCCAGGGGCGCAGGGTCCCCCAGATACACTGTGGCGACCAACACCTCCACCTGAAAGACCATCGGGGTCCCAACTCCCGGATCCTAATTTGATAGCTGACACCATCAAGAAGTTCTTTGGTGTTCAGCTGAAACCGCTTGATAGGCCAGTATACAGGAAGCCTTACCCCAAGTGGGTGGACAGATTGGTGCCTCTGCCCAAAGGATTCAAAACCTCTGACTTTCCACATTCTCCGGGGATGATGATAAGTCTACCATGGAGCACGTCGGTCGATTCACGGCCCAATGTGGGGAAGGAAACCAGAATGAGTTCCATAAGTTGCAGTTGTTCCCTTTGTATTTGACAGAGACTGCATTCTCACACTACAAAAAACTGGGTAAATTCTGGCGGTTCTATTACGGCGGTTAATTTTAAACGCCATTATATACCGTAAAATGTGGCAGTTCTTTAAACCGCCCTAATAAGAATGAAAGTATTGGCGGTTTAAACTGCCAGAATTTACTCCTTTCTTTTTCTGATTAACGCGCGCTATCTTTTGGTTTCCGCGCTTGTTATTTCACTTTAAACTAACTCTCTCTCTCTCTCTCTCTCTCTCTCCGCATCCACTCTCGCTCACCGCATCCACTCTCGCTCTCTTTTCCATTGAACCCTAAATCTTTTCCAGTTCAAGACGGTGAACCAGTTGAAGACGGCGGTCCATCTCTGCATCCACTCTCCGCATCCACTCTCGCTCAGCTCCCCGCATCTACTCTCGCTTACCGCATCTACTTTCGCTCTCTGCATCCACTCTCGCTCACCGCATCCACTCTCGCTCTCTTTTCCATTGAACCCTAAATCTTTTCCAGTTCAAGACGGTGAACCAGTTGAAGACGGCGGTCCATCTCTGCGCTAAACCATTTGAAGACGATGGTCCATCTCTCCGCTATTACTTGACGGTGCCCTGTTGAAGACGATGGCTCCATCTCTGCGCTAAACCTTCCATTGATTTCAGTTCAGGGTGGCATATCTTATGGGTTTTGAATCCCTAAAATACAGTTTCATCTTTCATTCTTATGTTTATCTACAAATTGGTTCTCCATTATTGTTCATAGTTTAATTGAATCCCTAAAATGTTCATTCAGTTCAGGCTGTTTTTTCGATTTTCCCCTATATTTTCTGAAACCCTATTTTATAGTTTAATTTTCTTGTTTAATTTGCTGCTGGTTTAATTTCCTCCCAATTTTTGTAGGGATTCTGCTTGGAATTGTATGTATTAATTTTTTGCTAGTTTGATTTTGGGGCTTGCTGCATGTTTAATTTTCTGGATGCTGTTATATTGTCTTGCTATTGTTATTGTTTTTTGTTATTGTGTATTGAAATTGAATTGATTGTTCAATTATGAAAAGATTCATATAAGTTTATAAATGTTATGGAGAAGATGAGTTGAACAATAGAGCTTCTGAATAAAATTAAGATGCAGAAGCTAATTACTTCTTCTGGATGAAGTTGCAGATTTAATCTAGGATTCTCATTCCGTTGGCTCTTGAGTTGATGTTCTTGTTTTTGAAGCAACTTGATCAAGAATTGGTAAGTTCTTCAAAACTAAATTTGTATTTACACCTAAGCATCAAAAATTTTAAATGCGTATTTTTTCTAACATATTGTCTTCAACATGGTAGGTAAGAAGGAACACTTTGGCACTCAACTTTAAATTAGATCTCTATTGATTTTGTTGGCAAAGAACTACCAAAGTAATTAAGTTCTTATCATACTGTTTTATTTCTCCTATATGTTATATTGTTATCCCCTCATGTATGGATATTTAATTATTGACACTCATTATGCAATATTATCTATTCTTTTGTAGTCATGTCAATTGATAAATCATGGATTCGCCAACCGCGAAATACTATTGAATATAAAGTTGGTTTAAATTTTTTTTTTGGATTTTGCATTTCAACATAAGTCTTTTGATGGTCGTGTCATTAAGTGTTTCTTGTCACGTACTATAGTGATGGTTTCAACCCTTTTGGAGCTATGAGTACTAACTATAGTATTTGGCCAGTGGTTCTTGTCACGTACAACCGCCCTCCTTGGGAGTGCATGAAGAAAACATCAACCATTCTCTCCATGATCATTCCTGGAAAACTAATGCCAGTAAATAACATAGATGTGTACTTACAACCTCTCATCAAAGAGTTGAATGAGTTATGGCATCACGGGGTGCAAACATTTGATTCCTCAAAAAACGAAATGTTCACAATGCGGGCAGCTCTAATGTGGACAATTAGTGACTTTCCTGGGCTTGGTACTTTATCTGGTTGGAACACACACACACACAGTTTGCTTGCCCCACATGTAATTTTGACACCGACTCTTGCAGACTAAAGCATGGAGGAAAATGGAGTTTTATGGGCCATCGACGATTTTTACAAAAAGGCCATAAGTTTCGATTGAATCGATCTCGTTTTAATGGAAAAGTTGAGCAAAGAGATCCACCGATAACTTTATCCGGCTCAGACATCTTGAAACAACTTGAGGGCATTAATGTTACCTTTGGAAAAATACTAGAGCCTACTGATAAAGGTAAAAAAAGAACTAGAGGAAAGAAACTTGTTGAAGATGGATCAGGTCAATGGAGGAAGAGAAGCATATTTTTTTAATCTTCCTTACTGGGAGTCTAACTTGTTGCGTCATAATTTGGATGTTATGCACATTGAAAAAAACGTGTGTGATAATGTGTTGTTCACTTTGCTTAATGAAACTGGAAGGTCAAAAGATAATCTTAAAGCTCGAAAGGATCTAAAGGAAATGGACATAAGGAAGGATCTTTGGCCAGATGATAATGGAAGATTTCGTCCATCTTTGTTTACAATGTCAAATGCAAAGAAATATGTCTTTTTAAGGACTTTGAAAAATGTCACAGTGCCGGACGGTACTCAAGCAATATTTCAAGGTGTGTTGACTTGAAAAACCGGAGGCTTTTTGGAATGAAAAGTCATGATTGCCATATTCTTATTGAGAAATTACTACCACTTGCCATACGCAATGTGTTACCAGACAGCATAACTGTAGTGTTAATAGAGTTGTGTTCATTCTTTTGACAATTATGTGCCAAAAGTGTAAGTTGCTTAGATCTTGACAGGATCCAATCTCGAATCGTTGTCACTCTTTGTCACATGGAAATGTTGTTCCCTCCTTCATTTTTTACAATCATGGTTCACTTGACTTGTCATTTAGTTGGTGAAGTAAAACTTGGAGGGCCTGTACATTATCGTTGGATGTATCCTATTGAGAGGTGAATCTCTTATTTCTTTGAAGATTATTCTTTTAAGCACAAGTGTTATCAGTAGAGTTTACTAATTCTCAATCATTTTAGGTATTTGGGACATTTGAAGTCTTATGTACGAAATAGGGCACAACCAGAAGGTTCTATTACTGAAGGATACCTAGCTGAAGAGGTTCTTACCTTTTGCTCTCAATATCTCGAAGGGATTGAGACAAGAATCAATAGACCTGCACGTGTGGATGATGTTCCTGATAATAGAGATTTTACCCTATTGTCTAGTATTTTTCCATCTATTGGTAAAGCTGTTGGAGCTTTCTCAACCTTTGAGCTATCAACCTTGGAGAACACTCAAGCACAACGATATGTGTTATTAAATTGTCCACAAGTCAAGCCATACATTGAGTGAGTACCATTTCCCAAATGACATTAATCTTAGGTAAACTCTAAATAACATCAATGACATTACATTGATATATAATGTTCATATAGTGAATTTAAGGACCATTTGCGGAGGCGGTCTAAAGGGAGAAGGCCTACAACTACAGAGATAGAAAAGATAGTTAATAAAAATTTGGCTAAATTAAAGTTTTGATCCCCCTATTTTCAAAAATTCAGACATTTGGTCCCCTTATTTTAAAACTCAGACATTTGGTCCCCCAATTTTGAAAAATCAAATACATTTAGTCCAAAGAAGGACCAAATGTCTTTGATTTTTTAAAATTGGGGGACCAAATGTCTTTGATTTTTTAAAATTGAGGGACCAAATGTCTTTGATTATTAGCCATAAAAACTGAAAATTCCTCTTGGGACTAAATGTCTTTGATTTTTTAAAATTAGGGGACCAAATGTCTGAGTTTTAAAATAGGGGGACCAAATGTCCGAATTTTTGAAAATAGGGGGACCAAAACTATAATTTAGCCTAAAAATTTCATTGATTGGTTTCCTCGAAAGGTAAGTAAAATATGCAACAAAACTTGGGGCTGTTTTTTAATGAAAGTTTATAAATTTGTCTAAGGTAACTAAGACATTCTCTTATTTTGTTTTAGATTATGAACCCAGACATTTCTAGTACAGTGTTAGACGATCTCAAGTATCTAGCTAAAGGTCCAACATCACAGGCTCGAAGATTTTCAGCATTTAATATTAACGGGTTCAAGTTTCGCACTGCAAGGCGAGAACATGGGTTAAAGGTCCCATTCACAATTAATAAATCAGAATATACTTCTCTGTTAATTTCAAAGTCAGTTACCAATTCTATCAGGAGTTAACTAAACTAAGCCACGTTGGTTATAGGAGCTTTGCAAGAGGAATCAAGAGATAAGGGGAAAACAAACTCATCCTCATACTTGTGGTGCCAAGACTATAGCAAGAAGAAGGCGTGAAATGGTAGTTTAAAACTGCTCATGTTAAATTAGTTGTTTACATAATGATAACTTTATTGATTCTGAATTATGTTTTTGACTAAAAAATTTAGAAAATCAAGACTGGCAAGAATTTGGGTCGAGGCCCAATGTGGAATCTAACTCACAAGAGAAAGGATGGGAGCTATGTGAATGACAAAGCAATGGACATAGGGGTAAATTATTGATCTTTCTCCTTATCATTCCTAAATAATTAGTGTTTATTGTTTTGAAATTAAAGAAGACTCATTTTTCTTGGTCTTGTGTACAGGAGAAAATTGATAACAATCTTAGTCAAAATTTAGAAGCTTCTTACGAGATTTCTCCAAATGATCCTGTTGGTTTGGTATTTCGCAAAGAACATGCTGGTCGTGTTCGAGTATTAGGCATAGGAGCAGCACCTACCCTTATATTTAAGGATACCACCACGCGACTTAGTGGCATGGACTTTGCATCATCAAGCAATGCTCCATCTCATGAAGAGTTACAAAAACAGGTGGAAAGTATGAAATCTGAATTGAAGGATGTAGCAATTGTGAAATCTCAAATGAAAGCACTGGCTGCATATTGTACTGCACAGTTTGGAGGAAAAATTCCTGATGACTTAGTTGGCTTGTTTGCTAGTTCGTCACAACAGGTATATCACTAAATTCTTGTAGCAATTTTTTTGTGTTATTATCAATCTTAACACGTTAGGCTCATTGTTGGATCATTTAAGAGGAATTAACGGAATAACAGGAACCTTGATCAGGGATGGGAATATCATCTCTCAAAATCAAATAGTAGTACACACTGAATCTACAAAATCTGCACTAATTAAGAATAGTAGTATCCATATATGCGATTATGATCATGTTATTTGCATTGTCGTGAAGAATAGATGTTACAAAATATTTTGATTTGTAGGCAACTGATGATGGAAGTGAGAGTTCATCACCAACTAATGTTAGAAGATCATCAGATGGAAGCAATGGAATTAGCGGATCTCGAGTGATTCTCGTCCTCCCAATGACATGACATATTTTGGATGTATATCAAACTTTTACATATGATGTAATTTTTGAATTATTAAACACGTGTTTGTACTTATTACATCGACTATATGACTTATTTAGAATATCTATCAAACTTTGACTTATTATGTAACTTTTGAAATGTTAAACACGTGTTTGTACTTATTATGAGTAATTTTCTCTTATTAAATGTGATATTTATAGTTATTATATTTATGTCTTGATGAGTGGTAATTGTAGTTGCAGCCAATAACAGGCTTCTGTGAGGATTAAAACACATTTAAATGTAAGCAACAAATAATGAAATGTAACTCTGTCAAAAAAAATAATGAAATGTAATTGTGGCGGTTTAAATAATGAAATAATGGTAGTTAACACTGCCAATTTTTCCACACAATTTCAGTAGACGTCTATTAACAACCCCACTATATTCAGTTATTATGGCGGTTGAAACTAGAGCTGTCAATGGGCCAAGCCCGGCCCGGCCCGGACCGGCCCATAGGGCCAAACAACATATTCGGGCTCGGGCTAGGCCCGCCCAATATTCTAATGGGCTGCCTTTTTTATGGCCCGGCCCAACCCAACATCGGCCCGTGGGCCACCGGGCCAGCCCATGGGCCACAAACCATTTTTAATATTTTTTCAATATTAAAAAACTTTTAACATTTTCGACCAAAAAATAAAACTAACATTTTTCATTTTCAATATTAAAAAACTTTAACCATTTTGCATTGTGCTTTAAAAATATAGCACACAGTAGTAACACGCACTACTAAAAATATAGTGTGAAAGTAGAATTGCGTAATGTGTTTTGTGTGTGGACTGTGGTACAGTAACGGTATGTGTTTGACTTTGGGCTTCTATGACTAATAATAATGTTTTTTTTGCTTGTTGGGCAAAATTTTTAACAAAGGGCCAATCTGAAAATAAAACAAACAGTATTTAAAAAATAAAAAAAAAAGCAAGAAATAAAAATAAATCGGGCCGGCCCAAAGCCCATGGCCCGGCCCAGCCCAAAGCCCATGGCCCGGCCCGACCCAGCCCAATAAAATCATCGGGCCAATCGGCCCGGGCCAAAAAAGATACCAATGCTTTTTGGGCCTCTATTTTTAGAGCCCGGCCCAACTAAAAAATCGGGCCACTGGGCCGGCCCATTGGGCCGGGCCCAAATTGACAGCTCTAGTTGAAACCGACAGTATTTATAAAAATTTATCTGATTTTTTAGTAAATTATGGCAGTTTAAACCGCCACCTTTTGCAAATGGATAAGCGCCATTTTATACACGGAAGATTCTGGCGGTTTCATTGTGACTGCCACCTTTTGCCGAGTGGCGACGGTGATTCTGGCGCTTAGAGATACCGCCACTGTTGAATAAATTGGCGGTTCAAACCGCCATAATTAGCAATTTAAACCGCCACAATTCTCCCGTTTTTTTGTAGTGCGATCATGGTATTCTTCTCTCCCACCTGATTCTATACAGACCTGGGCAGACATGGAAAGGTGCTTCCATGATAGATTTTATTGGCCACAGCCTAAAGTTACGGCTGCCGATCTCATGAATTTACGGCAGAAGGTGGATGAGGCTGTGACAGACTTCATGAAAGATTCAGAAAGATGGCCGGAAAGTGCTCGGTACCCTTTCCAGAATCACAACTTGCTTCCATGGCCATCTCTTGAATGCACCCGCAATTGAAGGAAAAGCTTGTGGGACAAGCTTGTAGTGACCTCAGTGGCTTGGCTTCCAGGGCAATACAGATTGAACAATTCGTACAAGAGAGAGAAAGGAAGAGAGCTACTAGGGGTCGAGGACCTCAGTTGGTAACAGTAGTTGATGCAACCAATGACTTAGATTATGATGAATCAGTCAATTACACGGCAGCCATCTTGGTAGCTGAGATAGTCAAAGGTAAAACATACCTCTTTCCTACTCTTAAACTTGCCAATGGAAAAGAGAAGGACGAGGCAGAGAAAAAGGTTGAGTACTCCTTTGACATCTCTAAGGCCGATTAAATATTTGATTATCTCCTCAAAGATAAACAGATTAAGATCCTCGACGGCCATAAGATACCCCCTCCTGAAGAAATAAAAGGGAAGAGATATTGCAAGTGGCACAATTCATTCAATCATGCTACTTCGAATTGCATTATCTTTCGCCGAAGAATCCAATAGGCCATAATGAAGGGGAGATCAGAATGGCCGACAAGGGGACACAGGAGATGAGTATTGATACCGATCCTTTGCCCAATATGAACATCGGCATGGTTTCCTTCTTAGGGAGCGACCGAGGGAAAGGAAAGAAGAAGTACATATGGGTTCCCAAGCAGAAGGCTCCCCCAGAAAAAGGTATCTGTCTTTGACCGATTGGGCTTACCCCCTAGAGGATCTACGGTGGCAGATCGTATGGCACTGTTGCAAGAAAAGTTGCAACTGGGAGGACCGAGCCAGTCTCAAGGAACCCAAAAGAAACTCCCAAAGCCAGGAAAGCTCGTTCAGGATCTCAGAGAGCTACAGCTATCCAAGCTTAAAAGTAACCCTGGGAGGAGTGCACCTCGGACCAGAGATATGAGAGAAAGACTCCAGTGTGTCTCGAGGATCCCATTGGGCAAGCCACCATGCCAAACCTAGGCAAAAAATGTCATCCCAAAGAGGAAAGAAGGGTAGCGAAGGTCACCGAGGCCCAAGGCACGACATCAGTGGATATTACTGTACTGAACGACCGTGAATTAAGGGCCGTTAGAACGGTGAAACCACCATCAGAAGTGCCACAGGGCCAATGGATGACGCAGGCAGCAGTGGAAACACCAGTCCCTAGGGTTGCCTCCAAATCTCGTTCGTAGAAGAGGAGGCTACAAAGGGCGAGGGCTTATAACAGAATGAGGGAGACGCTTTAGATGCTCACCTCGGCCAAAGAAAGGAATGCCCAGACCATCCCCGCAACCGCGGTGGCTACGGCTTTGGAACAGGCCTTCCCAAAATCGGCCGAGGAAACAGCCCTAGAGCAGAAAACCTCTGACGTAAATGGCCCTAGTGCACCCACTAAAATGACAGAAGCACCCAATGCCATGATAGGGATGATGGATGCACCTCATAGCCCGCTGACTGAGGCAGTGATAGAATGCTTGTATGGGCCTAACAGCCCCAGACCACCTCAGCCAGTTAATGCACCCCAAGTTGAAGGGGCTATGACAGAAGAATAGCTGGCCGAGGACAACCTCTTGGGGGAAGATGAAGAGAACCCCTTTGGCCCATTGAACTTTGATGGAAACTCCTTGACGGGGTCAATCTTTGACGACATCATGGACGAAGCCGATGGGGAATGTTATGCCGACACAGAGATGGTGAACCTTCTTCCACCAGAATTCTGGGGCAACAAAGATCAACCAAGGGCTCTCGAGGGAGATGTCTTCGCTGAGGAGGCCGAATGGCCTGCCTTGTCAGAACCTGATGGAGCAATTACAGAAGGAATGCTTTTTGAAAAACCCACAGCAGACATGACTAGACACCTGAAGCCATTATATATCAAAGCCCATATGAATGAGAAGCTGTTTAATCGTGTTTTCGTGGATGGCGGTGTTGTGCTGAATATCATGCCATTAGCCACTATGAAGAAGCTGGGGAAGAACGCTGAGGACCTTATCCCATCACGAAACCTCATTCGATAAGTAGAGAGTATTACTAATGAAAGACCGTCTTTACAAAATAAAGATGGTAAGAACGGATAATGACATCTCACGAAACCTCATATGTCCCACGTCTACCTCAAATCATGTTCAATACCACCTACAGTGGATCTCTACACCTATTCCAGACAAATGATCCACACCTATTCTTTTTGTGTTTTAGTTTTGGTGCTCATTTCATGGTTTTTTGTTTGCCGACCATATAAAAGCACCTAGTGAGCCTCAACGGTCTGTATTATGACATATTATCCTTTTTGACTAAGGGACACAACGAAGGGTAGAAAAAGAGAGAAATGCTTGGTGATGAGCCCTATTTATACTACTCTTTCAGGGCTTCACATTATAAAATAGAAGGATATCTAGAAGCATTGATTACGAAAGAAAAATCTAGAGACATGAATACTCTAGTTTATATGGCTAGAAAAGTCTAGAGATCTTAAGGTGTACCTAGTTATTTATCTTTATCTATTGGTGTTTCTAGAAGGTTCCATAATATTCTCAATTTCTTGAAACTTCCATATTATTCTTCATCACTTTTAATCAAATTATGCATCTCACTTGCCTGGTCATTATATATGCATGAAGCCGGTAAGACAAATTCAGTAGCAATATTATAACTTCAGTGGAATCAAGACAAACAAATGACTGAACTTATTAGTTAGGTGATGAGATTTATAGAAACTACTAAACATTAAAAGCTCTAAAGTGATAAATCAATTCAATTAATTAAGTCACAATTGAAAAGATAAATTAATAGCCGCATAACTCATAAGCCTTATTAATTCAAACTATACATTGGTGGCAACAAGCTGAAACCACTGGCTTGTAGGATCATCTAGACAAAGAGAATCATTATCTATGCAAATACATTTTGAAGTCACAACAGCAGATGAGTTAGAATCCTTCTGCAAACAAAGTTGTTTCCCATCTTGATTCATGGTAGCCAAATGAAGTTTAGAAAGTGATGCAGCTTTCCAGAAGCTATTCTTACTTTGGCAATCATCAGAAACAGAAACAGAAAGCCCTTCACTGGAAGCAGTTAAGCACTTATTAGTGCCACTCAAAAGAATTTTAGACCCATCTTTACTATAAATCCATCTATTTTGATTCTCACAGCTTCCAATTTCAAGTTCATTCTTGTCATTAACTTGAACACATTGACCAGTAACTGGATGGTACATGATATATGTTTGGGAGACTTTAGAAGTAGGATCTATATTAAGAAACACAAGAAAAATATATAAGTAGATATTTATATTAGCATATGACATGTCTCCATAAAATAATCAACTGAATTATATTTATAACTCAAATTGCTAACTCACCTTGATTCTTCCTTTGTAAAAGTTGAAACTTGTTAGTGAAATTAGGGTACCTAAGATTGTGCCAAGTGGCATCCATAACACCAAAAGTCTCATCAAGTTGAACTTTGTCTTCTCTAACATAATAACTACCATGAAATGCCCACAAACCCCAATCCAAGTCTCTTTCAACAAGATAAGATTGAAGACATGTCAAGAACCTTTTGTCTTCAACTGAAGAACCTGTTTGGTCAAAACCAAACTCAGTAAATATCAAAGGAGCTGCATTCTTACCAGTGGTCAGGAAACCAGCTCTTTGGTCTAAGGCCTTAATGTTATTAGCACATATTCTATTCAATGGTTGTTTTGTCCAAATATTTTTCAGTTTCAGTGTTCCAATTCCAGACCATGAATACAAATGTGTCTCAAATACCATTTTTTTACCCAAGTCTATCTCCAATGGTTTGTTCCTTAAAAATTGCAACTCAGTGTCATAGTTCAATCCGGAGATAACCACAAGTACATTAGGATTTGCTTTATGAACTGCTAGTGCTCCTTCACTCATGTACCTATACCAATATCTCTCAGATTTTGACGTGGACCATGCAATTCATTCCTCAAACTCATTGCCACAACCTGCAAGTGATTAAAAACCAATCAATATCATGTTATGTTATCTATACTATAATAACTTTTCAATAATATCACACATGAGAAGTGAAAATCCCGAGTTCGAACCGGTTAATCACGAAAAATATTTAACCTAACAAGATAAGAATAAAAAGGATGAAGTTGTTGTTCAAGTAATACATACAGGATGATGTCCTGCAAAGTGTTGAGCTGCCAAAGTAAGGCCATTAACCCATTCCTTAGGATCAAAGTGTCTATCATGAAAGAAACCATTTTCATCATCATCGTCACAACACCATTTAGGTTCACTAACGTGATTATCAAGCAACACTTTCACATTCTGTGCACCAAGTTCATTAACAACAGCATCAAACACCTGAATATGAGTCATATTCAATATAGAAGGATTGTACTTAGAAATTCCTTCCACAACTTCTGGTGCATCTAAATCATTCATAAATAAATCATTCACAATTTGGTGACTATAACGTGTCCACATGTAAATTGCATATGTGAGACGAACGCAGTTGAAGTTGTGTTTGACAAGCTCAGAAACAAGCTCCTTCAATGGTCTTCTATCAAGACCTTCAGGGATCATTGGTTTAAGGTGACCAGCCCAATTGCCACATACAAGTTTTGCACGTTGTCCTGTTGAATCATCTATTATCCATTTTCCTTGAGTTGATAAAGGATATGCATTTGAATATTGTGATGATAAAAGTGTAGATATGGAAACAATGAGAAGGAGAATTAAGGATTGTGAGGGTTTTCCCAACATCGTGAATATTTGAGTGGAAGAGATTATATCCTGATATATGCTTTGGGAGCTTGTAGAGGAAGTATTTATAGGTGGAGAAGGTTTTAAATTTAGATTGGCAGTAAATAATATCTTTGTTATGTGCAATCTATAACCAAATTCCAAAGAAGGTTATCTGTGTCTATCTTAAATCAGTTTCTATATTTAGAAAATAATCAACAAGTTGTTGTTGTCAACTTGTTGTCTTTTTTCATTTGGTGGTTACCAATTTTTATCTAATAGATTTCAAATTCGAATTGTTATTCTATGAAACGGTGTAGACTGTTTAGAAATAATCTCTATTTATTCAATTTAACTCATTAAATATCAAACAATTTCGTAATTGTATAAAATTTTATTTTCTTTTATAGTCTTGGCATCAGCACAACAAGGCAAAATAAACTGCATATTGCAGGAAGTTTATTGAATAATGATTAAATGTACAAATGAATTGAAGTTAGCTTATATACATGCTGAAGAAGGAAGAAGAAGCTAACCGTAAACTAACTAGTGAAGTTAGTAAACTAAACTAGGGGTTAAGCTAATTACAAAAGAGTGTAATGTACAATAATATCCTAATATCCCCCCTCAAGTTGGGTTGTGGATCCTACAAGGCCCAACTTGGAGATGAATGAGGAAAAGGAAGGAAATGGCAATGGTTTTGTAAAAACATCTGCCAATTGAGCAGCAGAAGTGACGGGCAGTAGGTGCAAAACCCCTTTCTGGATCTTCTCACGAATGACGTGACAGTCGATCTCAATATGCTTTGTGCGTTCATGGAATGTAGGATTGTGAGCAAGATAAATGGCAGACTTGTTATCACAATAAACAGCAGTAGGAGTACCAAGAGGAACCTGTAAATCAGTGAGCAGAAAGTGAAGCCACTGAACTTCACAAGATAAGCTAGCTAAAGCACGATACTCTGCTTCGGATGAGGAACGAGACACCGTATTTTGCTTCTTAGATTTCCAAGAGATCAAAGAGGAACCCATGAAGACACAATAGCCCGTGATAGAGCGTCTAGTGGATGGACAACAAGCCCAATCAGAATCTGCAAAACCAGATAATTGCAGAGAATTGGAAGCTGAGAAGTATAGTCCTTGAGCAGGAGCAGTTTTCAGATATCTTAGAACCCTGGTAGCAGCAACAAAATGGGACTGCAGAGGCTTAGCAACAAATTGACTAAGCTGTTGGACGGCAAAAGTAATATCTGGTCGAGTAGTAGTGAGATAAAGAAGACGTCCAACTAGTCTCCGGTATGAAGATTCATCAGCATATGGGAGAGACCCCTCATCAGAGAGTATAACCGAGGGATCACTGGGTGTGTTAACTGGCTTAGAAGCTAGCATGCCACTGTCTTGGAGAAGATCAAGTGTGTATTTGCGTTGATTTAAGATAATCCCAGCTTTGTTACGGGCAATTTCTAAGCCAAGAAAGAAACGTAACTCACCCAGATTTTTAATGCAAAATTTTCTATCAAGAACCTGCTTAACAGATTCAATATCAGTCATGGAGTTCCCAGCTAAAACCACATCATCAACATAAACTAGGAGAATGGTGATAGTGTTATCATTGCTTCTTGTAAAAAGAGAATGGTCAGCTTGTGACTGTTTGAAACCTAGTGAAATCAATGTTGAAGTGAGCTTGTGATTCCATTGTCTACTAGCCTGTTTGAGTCCATACAGTGACTTATGAAGCTTGCAAACAGGAGTAGAAATGGTGGGATCACTAGAAGAAAATCCTTGGGGTAAAGTCATATAAACCTCCTCATTGAGGTCCCCATGTAAAAAAGCGTTATTGACGTCTAATTGCTCCAAGAACCAATCCTTGGCAGCAGCAAGTGCCAAAAGGACCCTGACTGTAGTAAGTTTTGCAACTGGACTAAAGGTATCAAAATAGTCCACTCCCTCAGTTTGAGTGTATCCCTTAGCCACTAGACGAGCCTTGTATCTCTCAATTGTGCCATCAGCATTGTCTTTTATTTTGTAGACCCATTTGGAACCAATGGGAGTCTTACCAGGTGGTAATTCCACAATGGACCAAGTGTGGTTGAGGTCAAGAGCATGAAGTTCTGCCTGCATAGCCTGCTGCCAGCAGGGTTGTTTTGAAGCTTGGGAGAAGGTTGAAGGTTCAGTGTGGATGGTTACAGCAGAGCAGAAGTTTTTGTATGAAGGTGAGCAGTTTTGATAAGACAAGACAGAATTTAAAGGATAAGGAATAGAAGAGGAAATACCTGAAGAATCACCAGTACAGCTAGAGAGGTTACAATGATAATCTGCCAGATAGCTAGGTGCAGTTCTGACCCTTTGTGAATGTCTAGTAGGTGCAATAGCAGTTTGTGGAATAGAGACAGTTGTATCAGGTTGTGGATTTGGTGTGTCTGGTGTAATGGGGGCTACATCAGCTGAAGAAAGAGGGAGGGGGCTGGTAGGGATAGTAACAGTAGGTTGAGGAAGGTCATGGCAATCAAATAAGGTTGGAGAGACAGAGAATGTGGTAGGGGTAGGTGCAGCAAGGTCTGCATTGGTTTGTGAGGTTTTGAATGGAAAGTGTGATTCATAGAAAATGACATTCCTAGAAGTGAGTAATTGGTGTGATGATAAGTCATATAGGAGGGATCCTTTGATGCCCTCACTATAGCCAAGGAAAACAGTTTTACGTGCTCTAGGATCAAATTTGGTCCCATTGGCATGTAAGGTAGAAGCATAAGCTAAGCATCCAAACACTTTCAAGTGAACAAGGGAGGGAGGTTCGTTGAATAAAATGTGATAAGGTGAATTGTCTTGAAGGAGAGGGGAAGGTATTCGGTTAATAAGGTGCACAGCATGTTGGATAGCAAAGTTCCATAATTTGGGAGGTAAGTTGGATTGAAAAGAGAGGGCACGGGCAACATTCAAAATGTGTTGATGCTTGCGTTCAACTAACCCATTTTGTTGAGCAGTTTCAACACAAGATCGTTGATGAATGATTCCTTTGGAGGCAAGGAATTCATTCATAAGGAATTCAGGGCCGTTATCACTCCTAAGGCACTTGAGTTTGATTTGAAATTGTGTGTCAATGTAAGCAATGAAGTTGGTGAGGTGGGTGCGTGTTTCAGCTTTGGTTTTCATCAAGATGACCCATGTGAACCGACTAAAGTCATCTACAAGGGTTAGGAAATACTTGTGACCTAAGATAGAAGGTTGGGAATAGGGTCCCCATATGTCAACATGAAGAATATCAAAGATTTTTGTAGTTTTGGTGGTACTAATGGGAAAGGGAAGCTTTCTTTGTTTGGCCAAGTGACAAACATCACAAGGTGTCTTGATGTTTTGAAAAGCTATAAAGGGAAATTGTTGAGATATACATTGATGTCTGTTAAGAGGTATGTGTCCTAGTCTCATATGCCAAATTGAAGAATCAGAATGTAAAGAGTCAAGGGTGCAAACAGTGGCAATTTTATTATTAATTGGAGATGTGGCAGTACACTGTGTGGGGGAGGGAAGTAAATCAAGTAAACTATGTGTATCTGTGGTGACAGTGGGCATATTACATTGTGTAGGTGGATGAGTGTTTGTGTTATTACAACTAGTAGAACAATCACTAGAAGCAGAACTTGGCTTAGCTATAGAGAGATTGATCCTGTAGAGTCCTCGAGTAAGCTTAGTTGTACCAATAATCCTCCTTGTATTGCCCTGCAAAATGAAGAGAGCATGAATCTCAAAGAAAGCTGAGCAATTACTGGTTTTAGCTAATTGAGGTCCTGACATTAGATTAGCATGAAAATTTGGCATATATAGGACATTGTGCAACACAAGACCATTACTAAAGTGGATGGAACCTGCTATATTTGCAATGGCAGTTATTTTGTTGGGTAAACTAATGTGAATTGGCTTAATAGGATAACAATTAGATAGGAGTTTCAGGTTATAGGTAATGTGGTCTGTGGCACCAGTGTCAACAATCCATTGTTCAAACTCATCAAGAGAAGAGAAAGGATAGAACGGATTACCAGAATTGTCATTTGAACTTGAATTAAACGCAACAGAGGAATTGGCAGAATGCAAAGGAGTTATGGCAGTGTTGGCTGAATGTGATATAGCAGCTTGTTGTTTGGATGCCTGCAACAATTCAATCAGGTTCTGGTATTGCTCTGTAGTGAGAGAGATGCTACCTTTGGAGTGTGTTGCTGGTTTGTCTGAATCAGTATCAGCATTAGCAGTATTGGCATTGGCAGTGTTGGCAGAGGTGTGGTTGCTGTTCTGGTTTCCATTGCTTTTGTTCTGATAGCCCGGAGGGAAGCCATGGAGGAAATAACAAGATTCAACCGTGTGATTTGTCTTCCCACAGTTGGTGCAAAGTCTATTACCACCTTGAGATCTTCCTCCACCTCTACCACGGCCTCGACCGTTGTTATATCCAACACGACGATTCTGGAATTGTTGATTATTCACAGCATTCTCCTGGTTTTCAATTGCAGAAGACTTCTTGTTGTTGTTAACATCTAAATCAGCAGCTATAGGAATAGAGAGTTGTCGTTCTTGTGGAACGACCATGGAGAAAGCTTTAGCGACTGCAGGAAGAGGATCCATCAACATTATCTGAAATTTAACGTGAGAATATTGTTCATTCAAGCCTTTTAGGAATCGAATCGTGTAATCCTGATCCCTAAAATTACGAACAGAAGTCAGAGCACCACACGAGCATTTCGTCGAACACTTGCAAGACGGCAAAGGACGAAAATTCTCCAATTCATCCCAAAGCCCTTTCAACTCTGCGTAATACTCAGATACACCGAGATTTCCCTGAGCAAGACGGTATATATCCTCCTGGAGATCGGCTATACGAAATACATCACCTTGTGAGAAGCGATCATTGAGATCCTTCCAAGCTTCATAAGCCTTGTCAAAATACGCAATAGACTTCTGAATTGATGACGAAACTGAGCGTTGTAACCACGACAACACCATACTATTGCATCTAGTCCATTGATTGAATATTGAATCGGTTTTCTCCGGTATCTTGAATGTTCCATCGACAAACCATAATTTGTTCTTCGAGACAAGGCACATACGCATCGAACGGATCCATGGTTGATATTTTTTGGTTCCTTCAAGCACGGGAGTGACCAGAACAGTGGCTGGAGTCTCACTTGGATGAAGATAGAATGGATTAGCGTTGTTCGTAGCATAATCCTTGTAAGTAGAGAAATCTGCAATCGTCGTTGTCATGATTGGAAAGAAATACAACAATCAATGAGCAAAAAAAAACGAAGATATTCAAAGTTGCGAGAAGCAGAAGAAAGGGAAGAAAACACAAAACGTGAACGGAGAGCGGAAGCAAAGTGATGAACCAGAGCTCAAGAATAGAGCTCTGATACCATCTTGGCATCAGCACAACAAGGCAAAATAAACTGCATATTGCAGGAAGTTTATTGAATAATGATTAAATGTACAAATGAATTGAAGTTAGCTTATATACATGCTGAAGAAGGAAGAAGAAGCTAACCGTAAACTAACTAGTGAAGTTAGTAAACTAAACTATGGTTTAAGCTAATTACAAAAGAGTGTAATGTACAATAATATCCTAATATATAGTCTTACTAGGGTGCTTCTAGGGTGAGGCAGCAAACCAAATCCCTCACCCGTGAATCACTAAAATTTACCGTAGGATATTGTGTAAAATACTATGAGTGGTTAAGATTCAATCAATCAATATTAAATCTCAACCGTTGATGAGTTTTTATACTACATCCTACGGTTATATTTAATGGTTCACCGGTGAGAAATTTGATTTGCTCCCTCACTCTAGAAGCACCCAACTTACTAGTCGGTGACATTTTTTTAAAAAAATATAGATTCCACATTCTAATAAAGTTGAATATATATTTATATTAGTTTCGACACCTCATTTGAAGGAACTTATATTTGTATTAAAACTCCCTTGATGACTAATATTAAAGATTAGATTATAAGTCGTCTTTCTCGAGAACAAAACCTAGTAAGAAAGCACAATTAAGTGTTGCGTGGACATCGAGTTAGAGAGAGGATTAATATAGAGGAAATTTTCAATGATAAATTATAGGCTGAAATGCACTTTTGGTCCTTTAAGTTATTTATTTGTTTCGCTTTGGTCTTTTAAGTTTTTTTTTCTCAGTTTGGTCCCTCAAGTCCCAAAATTGTTTCACTTAAGTCCTTTCCGTCCATCTGACTTAATGGCTGACGACGTGTCAGTTAATTGGTGACGTGACACCTGCTGACGTGGAATATATTTAATGACGTGTAATTTAATTTTATTATTATTTTTGCCAAGAAATAAAACATCAAAAATGACGTGGCAATTATTTTTTCGTTTCGGGTTGGTCCTTTAAGTTTGTAATTAGTTTCAAATAGGTCCCTTAAGTTTTAATTTAGTTTCAAATAGGTCATCTGAGTTTGCCTAAAGATTTAAAATAGATCCTCTATTTTAAGTCGTTTCATTTTGGATGTAAAGCTAATTACATGATCTCATTTACGTAATAGATCCTCTAATTTAAGTCGTTTTATTGGCTTTTGGAATTTTTGGTTGACTTCAATCAATAACAACACAAAGGACCAAAATGAAACTTGATGAAATACTTAAAGGACCAATTTGAAACTAGAGGACATACATAAAGAATCTAATTGAAATTGTAGCATAAACACAAAACATATTTGTTCCAAACTACAAACTTTAAAAAAGATCCTAGATAAACATAATGAGTTATACTAATCCAGTTGCCTTTTTATTGGAGGAGGTAGGATATCGGGGTATGGTGTTTGAGGCCGAATATTTTCACCATTTCTGGGATAAATGAGGGGTCGATAGCATGCTTCATAAGTCTCTTTTCTGTAGTAGTCGGGAATTAACTCCTCAGGGTTTAGGAGTATATTATTGCAGCAACTTACAACATGGCACCCTCTGCTACCATTTTCTGAAAGAACACTCCATCTTCTCTAACTTAACCACAAATGTTTCTCCGCTACAGTTGATATTTCTGACTTGAAATTGTTTTTTACCAGAAGGCCTTCAATTAAAACAAATAACATAAGAACCAACATGAAATCAATATCTACACGTAAGGGACCTAAATGAAATGACCAACATAAGGGACCAATTTGAAATCATTAATAGAACATAAGAGACCTAAATGAAATCATTAACAAAACATAAGGGACCTAAAGGAAACTTTTTAAAATAGTACCTTGGAATCCAGAATCTTGACATCTCTTTCTCTTTCTCTTTCTAGCCCTATATGCCTTTGACCTACTCACTCCGGAATTCAACTTCTCTTGAGCCTTATCTACTATATCTGTCAACCTAATTTTTGGATTCTCTCTCACAATTGGATTCTAAACTCCATGTTGCATGTATGTGTATCAATAAGTGTCCTTAATTGCCATGTGTCTTCAATGGGAAGCTTAGAACAAAGTGCAACTCATTCACAACCTTCTTTGCACCCAACCCTAACCCTTTTTAAGTCATTCTTAATAAACTTCAAGTCTCTGCCATTGTGTATGGCATATGTTATTATTGCATCTTTAAACTCTTGCATCTTTGAACTCTTGCCTCACTATAATACTCATCATTAGAAAGTCCCCTATCCACCTTTCCACTCCTTCTTTTTCTCTTTTCTCCAATGTTCAACCCTTTATCTTCATATTCAACATCTGAAATTATCAAATCTTCAACATTGTCATCTACCTCTTGTTTGCTTTTTTTGGGACCGCCTCATTTCTGTTTGGTACCAGATACTTTTGTCTTATTCTTGGTTGGCCTACCCTTCCTCTTCTTAGTTTTTTCCTCATCAACCACATCTGCAGCTTTTGCTTGATTGAGATCCTCAAAACCATCATTTTCTTCCAACTCACCATTTGAGTCCCCAAATTTGACAGATAAAGCACTGTCTTCACTGTATTCAATGTGGTCCTCTTAAACTATATCATCTATTTCTTGTTGATCCTCGTGTACTTGAAGTTCAATGTGGTCCTCTTGAAGGGGTACCTCAGTCTCAATATGGTCTTGCTCAGGAGTATCATTTTGGTCCCTCAAGTCTGGTGTAGTTTCACTTTGGTCCCTAAAAACTGTTGGAGCAGTTTCACTTTGGTCCCTTAAAACAGTTGGAGCAGTTTCACTTTGGTCCCCCTCAGTTTAAACTTCAGCATTAACTTCACCAGCATTTTGGTCCCCATCATCCACATATACTGGTTGAGAAACTGGGTGGATCAAATACAGATGTACAACTCCATTTAATTTCGCATAGTCACTACAAGAAAAACGCTTATTACTGGCGGATTTTTTTTGCCGGTACGGTTTTGGCGGAAATTTGACATTTTCGGCGGATTTTTTTTCGCCGGTAACTTTCCCAGCAAAAAAAATTGTATTTCCGGCGGATTTTTTTCCGTCCGTGCATTTCCGACGGATTTTTTAAATTACTAGCGGATTTTTTTTAAAAAAAAACCGCCGGTTATTTAAAAAATACGCCAGCAATATCAACAGTGGATTTACCGGCGAATTTTTTTGAAATTTTTTTTTCAAAAAAATCCGCCGGTAATGTTAAAAATCTGCCGGTAAATCCACTGTTGACATTTCCGGTGGATTTTTTGAATTACTGCGGATTTTAAATAAAATATATTCAAAAAAATCCGCCGGATTTTGTTCATTTCCGACGGATTTTGTGCATTTTCGACGGATTTTTTCTGCTGGAAAAACGTGTTTTTCTTGTAGTGAGTTGGCCATTTTCAATGCTCCATTGTCATTTTCCAGCTTCTTTATGACATTACCAATTCGATACCACATGCTGTCTATCTTAAGATAGCCGAAGTCTTTGATTATGTCAATAACTTCAAAATAGGACCACCTATCTGCATCACATTCCCGAAGTGGCAGATTCACCAGAATTGTCTGAGAAGTCATTTACAAAATTTCCCCCATGGTGAAATTCTAGGTCAAACTTATCCATTCCCTATACATTTAGATCAAAACAGAAATTAAACAAATCAGGACCACTAACATTAAACAAATCAGGACCACTAACATGAATAAAGCAGCAATAAACAATAACTTCTTTGTTTTTTTGAATAAAACAAGAAACACATACCCCTAAACCCTAAATAAACAAATAAAACTAAATGCCCTAAATAACAACACATGCTCTAAACAAAGGTAGCAACAAAAATACAAAAACAGTAGAGACAAACAAAGAAAAATAAAAAAAATGGTTTGTTTAGCGAAGAAAAACGGGAGAGAACGGAAGAAGAACATCAAAATCAACACACACAAAAACGTAAAAATGGTACCTTTGCGCTGTTCCTCCACCGTTGAAACATCGTTCCTCTGCCGTTGAAACACCCTTCCTCCGCCGTCGCTTACCACCGTTCCCTCAATCTCTCCTTTGTTTTCCCTTTTCCTTTCAAACCCTAATGTGTTTTCCTATTGCCCTTTCTTATTTCGTTCTTTACTAGGTTACTCGTTATAAACCCAAAATCCATATAACCCAAATCACCTTCCTTTCTTATATCTGTTTCTATTAATTATTTAATTCCCCCTTTTCCTTTCTTTATTCTATTTCTTTAATTTATTTCATTAATTTGTTATTTAATTGGTTGTTTTATGATATCTATCATGTTTCAATTTAGTCCTTTAATTATGTCATTTAGTTTCAAGTTGGTCCTTTGAGTGGTGTTATTGTGTGAACACAAGAAAAAAATAGGGGCCTATTTGACACTAATTAAGTTAAAACTTAAGGGAGCAATTTGAAACTAACTACAAACTTAGAGGACCAAACCAAAACGAAAAAAATAATTGCCACGCCATTTTTTATTTTTTAATTTTTTGGCAAAAAAATTGAAAAAAAATTAAAATTCCACGTCATTGAATATATTCCACGTCAGCAAGTGCTACGTCATCAATTAACAGACACGTCATCGGCAGTTACCTCAGATGGACAGAATGGACTTAAGTGAAACGATTTTGGGACTTGAGAGGCCAAACTGAGAAAAAAAACTTAAAAGACCAAAGTGAAACAAATAAATAACTTAAAGGACCAAAACTGCATTTTAGTCTAAATTATAATTGGAAGGGCACATAAACAACAAAATAACAAAGAGTTGGAAATTGTGTAGAACAATGTCCTAACTAAGGCTTTTACGAAATGATGTCTAAGAGGTTTTGAACCTCATTTTGATGTCTAAGGGAAAAAAGTTTTAACTAACCTCGAGTGGAGTGTGTTAATCATTCACACCCAACCTTGGAGTTGATGGTGAACACCATCATTTACCACAAAGAAAAGACAGAAATTTTAATGAAATTTGGAGAGATGAGAATATAAGGGAAATGGAGATGCCTCGTCATTTATTTTCTTAATGGAACCCCGAGTAGCTTTTGACTACTCTTACTGTCTTACAGTCGAACAATGGATGAATTTATATAATGAGCATTTTGATTTTTCTTTGGAAGCACAACTGATAAATCAAGATTTCAGGACGAAAGTTCAATACAAAACCTATAGAAAAGGAAAAAAAACACGCAAACAAAAATGGACATGAAGAAAAAGAAAGAGAAAATAGAAATGGGTCCAAGTGTTTGATCATGAAAAAAATGACGAGCTCTTTACATTGACGTTAAGATATTGTTTTTGGTTTTTTTCCTTATTTCCAGCATTATCGTTTGGGTTTTGTTTACTTTTTCTGTCTTTTTTTTCTAAAAATAATATTTTACTAAGGAACATAATACTCAACCCAAACCAACCTAATTGAGGTCGAGTTTAGTTGGTTTGAGTTACATGGAAATTTGTGTATCATTTTACAGAACCAACTCATAAGTATTTGATTGATCGAGTCTTTAACGCATCAAACTCACCCAATCGATGCTCTCCCCCAGTTGTACGTCTTAATCCATTTGAAAAATGTTTGCACCGAGATGTGTAAGTTAATTAAATTGTAAAAAAATGCATCATTGGATACAATTTTGCAACTCTGTTGAATGCATCATTTAGATTTGAAATTTTTTTTGACAATAGATTTGAAATTTTTTTTTTCGCCATTTGCTGTGTCATAATTTCTAATTTGGTTTACTTGAAAACAAAAATAAAAAAGCAAATACTTAACATAGGGGCGTGATAAATATCAATTTGTGTATATTTTTATATTAGCTTTTAATTTATTTTCTAGTTTATTTTATTATTTTTTGTTAACACCCAAAAATAACTGAGTCGTAGGCCGAGGACTGAGTGAAGGAAGGGAGTAGAATTGGAGTGCTGAGGCAGGTCACTTGACAAAGGTTTAAGAGAAAATTTCCAGAGAGAAAAACTCAAGAGAATCCCTCAAGACATACCACAAGACAACTCCCCGAGGAAGGGGTCAGCCCAAGGAGCAATAAGCAAGGCCGAGAGGGAGAGCAAAGCCTCGGCCTATAGAGTGCCTCGGCCGAGGTGGGCTCGGGTGCCTAAGTTACTGTCCGAGGAACGAAAGCTAACTGGGTGAGCCAAGTGGCTGATGTAAGGCAGGCTTGCTTGGAAGGAAAGTAAGAGGGAGCACGAAGACAGAACGTGTGAGCAGTTGAAGATCAAGCGAAGGAGCGAAGCCTTGAAAAGTGGAGTGAGGGAGTTACACCCCACTAACCGTGCTAGTGAAATCATGGGCAGTGATTCCGCCTCCTTAGGGCTTAGGAACGATGATAGTCGTTGATCTTAGATTGATCCAACGGTAGGCAAATGTTGGCTATAGTAGTGGCCGACGAGGGTCTATGTATATAAATAGGAGAGTAATTGTACAAAAAAGACACACATCAATCAATCAAAAACTCTACGTTTATTTTATCTATCTGCTTTTATCGCACTTTATATTTATTTTCATGCATTAGCCAGTAGTATAATCCAAACCTTGCAGTCCCTCTCACCCAACCTGACCCTTTCTAGAGGAGTCAGGATACCCACAGTCAATGAGCAGAGTTCCCTCATTGGCGCAATCGCTTGAAGAACAATGGAATAAAAAAAACCTTCCCAAACCTCTGGTCGAATCCACGGCTAGGACCTAAGAGTTTGACGAAGAACAACAATTTGGCACGCCTGGTGGGACTAGAACGAGTAAACACCCCATTGCATTTGGTTCGCCTGGAGTGGATTACCATTGGCGTATGCACTTACGCTCTGGTAAGAACTTAAGCATGGAGTCATCTTCTGCATCAAAGAAGGCAACTGCTGCCAAAGGCAAAAACATGGAGCCAGTAGGTGTTTCGGGGAATAATGCTGCACCGGTTACTGCCGAATCGAATGAACCACCTCACCAAGAGGAGGAGCTCATAATCATGACCACATTATTCATTCGGCAACAAATAGACATGGGGATACATGACAAAATGTACCAAGTGTCCCAAAAATTGGCTGACATAGTTAAAACTTTGGTGCACAACGAGGTGCAACAAGCCAAGGAATTGGAACAAAGACATGCAACGCAAGGTAGCAATGCTACTAACCCCATTTTTCCCGGTCAGCCACAGGGATAACATCCTACTTCTCTGGGACGCACGCATCAGTCCCTGCCATACACCAACCCCGTTGGACCTCAGCAGGCATCCTCCTATACATCTTTGGGAGGCATGCATCAGTGTTCACCGAGTGGGAGTTTGACTGGGCCTCAACAGGCGTTCTCGCATCAGGTATGCCCTACTCCTGTAATTCCTCAGCCTGGTACTTTTTCCACTGCCAACACTGGGGGGTAGTTTATGGCGAATGTCACTAATACGGCTTCTCTTCAGTAGGGACAAGTGCAATTGGCCAGAAGGCCGCCAGAGGCAGTAGGCTTTGTGGGTTTGCCGCAAGGACCATCCTATGGGTGTTCTGCCGCGGCTAACTACCCGGCCTACGCAGGGGGGCAAGCCTTCGCCCCGGAATCAGGGAATGGAAGGATCTGTGGGTATTGCCCGAGTCAGCGGCCATGGACAGATGGGTGTTGCCCCGGCCGAGCAGACATGGAATCAACTTCCACCTCACCAAAGGCATGCAAACATCTGTACCAGGACAGACGCTCCACCTCAGGCACCACCGCAGCCAGGGGCGCAGGGTCCCCCAGATACACTGTGGCGACTAACACCTCCACCTGAAAGACCATCGGGGTCCCAACTCCTTGATCCTAATTTGATAGCTGACACCATCAAGAAGTTCTTTGGTGCTCAGCTGAAACCGCTTGACAGGCTAGTATACAGGAAGCCTTACCCCGAGTGGGTGGACAGATTGGTGCCTCTGCCCAAAGGATTCAAAACCTCTGACTTTCCACATTCTCCGGGGATGATGGTAAGTCTACCATTGAGCACGTCAGCCGATTCACGGCCCAATGTGGGGAAGGAAACCAGAATGAGTTCCATAAGTTGCAGCTGTTCCCTTTGTCTTTGACAGAGACTGCATTCTCATGGTATTCTTCTCTCCTACAGATCTCATGGAAAGGTGCTTCCATGACAGATTTTATTGGCCACAGCCTGAAGTTACGGCTGTCAATCTCATGAATTTACGGCAGAAGGTGGATGAGGCTGTGACAGACTTCATGAAAGATTCAGAGAGATGGCCGAAAAGTGCTCGGTACCCTTTCCAGAATCACAACTTACTTCCATGGCCATCTCTGGAATGCACCCGGAATTGAAGGAAAAGCTTGTGGGACAAGCTTGTAGTGACCTCAGTGGCTTGGCTTCCAGAGCAATACAGATTGAACAATTCATACAAGAGAGAGAGAGAGAGAAAGGAAGAGAGCTACTAGGGGTCGAGGACCTCAGTTGGTAACAATAGTTGATGCGACCGAGGACTCAGATTATGATGAATCAGTCAATTACACGGCAGACATCTTGATAGCTGAGATAGTCAAAGGTAAAACATACCTCTTTCCTGCTCTTAAACCTACCAAGGGAAAAGAGAAGGACGTGGCAGAGAAAAAGGTTGAGTACTCCTTTGAATAAATAGATTAAGCTCCTCAAAGATAAACAGATTAAGCTCCTCAACGGCCATAAGATACCCCCTCCTGAAGAAATAAAAGGGAAGAGATATTGCAAGTGGCACAATTCATTCAATCATGCTACTTCGAATTGCATTATCTTCCGTCGAGCAATCCAAGAGGCCATAAAGAAGGGGAGATCAGAATGGCCGACAAGGGGACACAGGAGACGAGTTTTGATACCGATCCTTTGCCCAATATGAACATCAGTATGGTTTCCTTCTTAGGGAGCGACCGAGGGAAAGGAAAAAAGAAGTACATATGGGTTCCCCAACAGAAGACTCCCCTAGAAAAGAAGGTATCTGTCTTCGACCGATTGGGCTTACCCCCTAGAGGATCTACGGTGGCAGATCGTATGGCACTGTTGCAAGAAAAGTTGCAACTGAGAGGACCGAGCCAACCTCAAGGAACCTAAAAGAAACTCCCAAAGTCAGGAAAGCTCGTTCAGGATCTCAGAGAGCTACATCTATCCAAGCTTAACCCTGGAAGGACTGCACCTCGGACCAGAGATATGAGAGCAAGACTCCAGTGTGTCTCGCCTGGGGGGAATGGTAGGCCAGCCGAGGATCCCATTGGGCAAGCCACCATGCCAAACCTAGGCAAAGAATCTCATCCCAAAGAGGAAAGAAGGGTCGCGAAGGTCACCGAGGCCCAAGGCTCGACATCAGTGGATATTACTGTACTGAATGACCGTGAATTAAGGGCCGTCAGAGCGGTGAAACCACCATCAGAAGTGCCACAGGGCCAATGGATGACGCAGGCAGCAGTGGAAACACCAGCCCCTGGGGTTGCCTCCAAATCTCGTTCGCAGAAGAGGAGGCAACAGAGGGCGAGGGCTTATAACAGAATGAGGGAGACACTTCAGATGCTCACCTCGGCCAAAGAAAGGAATGCCCAGGCCATCCCCGCAACCACGGTGGCTACGGCTTTGGAACAGGCCTTCCCAAAATCGGCCGAGGAAACAGCCCTAGAGCAGCAAACCTCCGACGTAAAACGACAGAAGCACCCAATGCCGTGATAGGGATGATGGATGCACCTCATAGCCCGCTGACTGAGGCGGTGATAGAATGCTTGTATGGGCCTAACAGCCCCAGACCACCTCAGCCAGTTAATGCACCCCAAGTTGAAGGGGCTATGATAGAAGAAGAGCTGGCCGAGGACAACCTCTTGGGGGAAGATGAAGAGGACCCCTTTGGCCCATTGAACTTTGATGGAAACTCCTTGACGGGGTCAATCCTTGACGACATCATGGACGAAACCGATGGGAAATTTTATGCCGACATAGAGATGGTGAGCCTTCTTCCACCAGAATTCTGGGGCAACAAAGATCAACCAAGGGCTCTCGAAGGAGATGTTTTCGCTGAGGAGGCCGAATGGGCTGCCTTGTCAGAACCTGAGGGAGCAATTACAGAAGGAATTCTATTTGAAAAACCCACAGCAGACATGACTAGACACCTGAAGCCATTATATATCAAAGTCCATTTGAGTGGGAAGCTGTTTAATCGTGTTTTCGTGGATGGCGGTGTTGTGCTGAATATCATGTCATTAGCCACTATGAAGAAGCTGGGGAAGAACACTGAGGACCTTATCCCAACCACTATGACCATGGCCAGTTTCATGGGCCACCCATCCCACGCCTTGGGAGTGTTGGTAGCCGATGTAACAGTTGGGAGCAAGGTAACTCGTTTGGCCTTCTTTGTTATAGAAGGAAAACCCTCATTTGCTGTGATCCTGGGAAGAGATTGGATCCATACCATTGAATGTGTCCCCACTACCCTGCATCAGAAGTTAATGATATGGATAGGGGATCAAGTGGAAATAGTAGAAGCAGACCCTAATCCGTTCCCTGCAGAGGTAAAGATGTTTGAGGCCGTCTTCTACTCCCCTCATTTGCATCCTATTTCCATCCCTGGGGATTATGAGGAAGGTGGCATAGAGTCATGTGACTGGACCAAAAGGGGTTTTGAGTTCAAGATGTTGGCCGACCCACGACCTAACAATAAGGATAATGATTAATCTCCCACCAGAAGTACAGAGCTTGCTGGATCGGTTGCACCTATTCCAAATTGAATCCAGCATTGAAGAGGCTATGTTTGGTGCAATAGATGAAGGACATGAACTCGAGGAACATTCATACCAAGAAGATTCGGATGACTCCCTCGACGGGATGTTGACCGAGCCTCCTCACCTGGAGCCCATCCAGAGGAAGATGCCCACCTTTGAAGCGAAAAAGAACCAAGGATGACCAAGGTCAGTGGTAAATTACAACCTCAACAATGAGATCAAATGGTGGCTCTAATTAGGGACTACCGTGACTGCTTTGCGTGGGACTATCATGAGATGTCAGGCCTTGATAGAGCCTTGGTAGAGTATAGGTTGCCCATCAAAGAAGGTTGCAAGCCCCATAAACAGCCACCAAGGAGGTTCAATCCACAGCTAATGCCACAGATCAAAGCAGAGTGAAAAGATTGCTCAAGACAGGATTCATAAGAACTGCCGGGTACGTAGAATGGCTGTCTAATATAGTCCCTATTATAAAAAAAAATGGCCAGGTCAGAGTTTGTATTGACTATAGAGATCTGAACTTGGCCACTCCCAAAGACGACTATGGTATGCCCGTGGCCGATATGCTTGTCGACGTCGCGGCTAACAATGCCATATTGACCTTTATGGACGGCTATTCTGGGTATAACCAGATATATGTGGCCGAGGCTGACACCCATAAGACTGCCTTTAGGTGCCCTGACGCCTTAGGTATCTATGAGTGGTTTGTGATGCCTTTCGGCCTCAAAAATGTAGGAGCCACGTACCAAAGGGTCATGAATGCTATTTTCCATGACCTCATTGGTAAAAGCATGGAGGTATACATTGATGATGTGGTGGTTAAGTCCAAGAGTTTCGAAGCCCGCCTAGTGGAGCTTGAACAAGCTCTGAAAAGGATGAGACTCCACAATCTCAAAATGAACCCTGCTAAGTGTGCTTTTGGCGTGTCTACAGGCAACTTTCTAGGCTTCTTGGTACACAACCAAGGCATTGAAGTGGACAAGAACAAAGCTCGAGCTATCCTTGAGTCAAGACCCCCTAGAACCAAGAAGGAGTTGTAGAGTTTATTAGGCAAGATCAACTTCCTAAGAAGATTTATCTCCAACTCGGTCGGAAAGATGAAAGCTTTCTCACCCCTGTTAAGGATAAAGAACACTGAGGACATGCTATGGGGAGCCAAGTAGCAGGAGGCCTTTGACCAGATCAAGGCTGCCTTAACTAATCTTCCTGTCTTGGAACCTCCTGCAGCCTGGGAAACCTTTGAAGCTATATATTGCGGCCGAAGATCAAGCCATCGACTGCTTGTTAGCTCAAGATGATGATAATGGCGCTGAGCGTGCTATCTATTATCTCAGCAGGATCCTCAATGACGCTGAGACTAGATATTCTCCTATTGAGAAGCTTTGTTTGTCCTTGTTTAATGCATGTACTAAACTGGAATATTACCTATTACCTAAGGAAGTTTTGGTTGTGTGCAAAGTAGATATTATCAGATATCTTCTTAATAGGCCCGTCTTTCAAGGAAGACTTCTTAAGTGGGCCATTAAGTTAAATGTGTTTGCCTTGACATACATGCCACTAAGAGCTGTCAAAGGACAAGCCTTGGCCGATTTCCTGCCTCAACACCCTTGCGTGGAAATACACGACACCCCAGCCGAGCCTATTAACTATCTGGGCCTAAAGCCTTGGGTCCTCATGTTTGATGGCTCAAGTACCCAAATGAGGGCAGGCATTGGAGTGGCCAACACCAGTCCCTGTGGTCAAACGTGGAGATTCATGTGCAGGATAGGGGATCAAGCCTCCAATAATCAAGCCGAATATGAAGCCTTGATCATGGGGCTTGATATCCTGACTGCCATGAAGGCTCAATATGTGGAAATCAAGGGGGATTCACAACTCGTGATCAAGAAAATCACTGGGGAATACAAGTGTTATAACATGAAACTTAAACAATTACGAGCCTCGGCGCATAGCTTGTTAAAGTTGTTCGCCGATGCAGTCATCATGTATGTCCCCAGAAGCGAGAACCAAGAGGCAAATGATTTAGCCCAGCAAGCCTCGGGTTACAAGGAGTCAGTGGTCGAGGTATGACAACAAGATACCTCATTTCTGGCCGAGGAGGACCCTGTCGATGCTTGGATTGGAGTATTGACAGAGTACCTCTGTAATCCAACGGCCGACACCGATTTCAAGACTAAGCGATGGGCGTTGAAGTATATTCTGATAGCGGACGACCTATACAAGAGAAGCGCAAATGTAGTGTTGTTACGATGCCTCAAAAGAAAGGATGCGTATATGGTGATGGCACAGATCCATGCGGGAACTTGTGGTGCACATAGGTCTAGCCCGATCATGAAATGGCTGATATACAGACATGGATATGTTAACTTTTCGGCAAGTCTACCGAATCGTTGCAAGTAATATTAAAACGGTAAGACCGAGTGTCGAACTCAGGGATTGCGATTAATTATCAATTAAATTAATTAATTACTAAAATGTTTAAAATAACGAGTGATAGATAGTAACCGAAAAAGATTAAATGTTAGAATAAAATGCGAGAGTAAAAGTGGTTAGGAATCGAATCTTCTCCCCTACACTATCATGCACTATACCATCAATCAGTTCCAATTTAATTACCCAAATAAAATATTCAATTCAACTATTACAGATTAAGGACAATCCCTTGCCTCAAAACCCCTTTTATCTAATGGGAAACCCTAATTCCTTAAGTGTATCGCCACTAAACAAAGTGTAACATCCCCAAAATAATTAATGGAATTATTGGGATGTGAACCCAATTAAATTATTTTAGTACTTGACTGGTAAATCTATTGAGTGCTAAAATTAATTATTGGTTGTCATAGGATCGTTAACTAGATAATACGGAATAAAGACGATTTGGGAACGAAATAAGAGATTAAGGGCAATATGGTCAATTGACCATATTACCACTTAAATATAATAATATATGTATATATGAATGAAAGAAAGAAAAGAAAGAAAGGAAGCATACGAGAGAGAGAGAGAGAGAGAGAGAGAAACAGAGAAGAGAAGAGAATGAGTTTGAGGAAAGAAGAGGAAAAGGGGGATCATAGATTCATCACAACTTCATCCTTCCACCACAAGAAATGATCACCATTTTATCCTCTTCCATTTGATACCAACATCATCACAAACAACTCATTCTCCCTCTTGTTGCCATTTTCGAAATTTGAGAGAGAAAGTGAGGTTTTGGGAGTTTTTTCTTCTTCCAAGAAGATTGAGAGCTTGGCAGGTTCAATTAGGAGGTTGATTGTTAGCTTGGAGTGAAAGAATCAAGTATTGAGTGAGCTAGGGTTTTGAAATCAATTTTGGGGTTTATGTGTGAATAGTGATTGGAGGTTGAAGATGATGAATAGTGTTTGATGATTCAAGGATGATTAGGAACGAACCCGAAGCGTATTGAGTGCGGAACGAAGTTCAATTTCGCGAATTGGAAGTTGGCTGGTGATTGGGGTTCAAATGGCGAGATTTTGAGGAATTCGGTATTTCGGTCAAAAAGATGTCTCGTGATCGAGTGGAAAGCTTTGGGAGCGGATACGGATGTCGCCGAAACGTGGAGTTGATTTGGGGAGCGTTCGTGTGGTTATGACGGAAAAGCAATTTCGCGGAAAGTCTCGGCTATTTGTGATTTTCATCACAATCGGTGACTTTTACTCACGTTTAGGATTATTTCGTTTTACAATGAATTTTACGTTGATTGATTTCAAAAGATTTTGAGTCGAAAACCGTTATTTCGAAATATATCGTATTTTGATAAAATTTGTTTAAGTTGAGTTTTTAATTGATTTGATTGATTGGGTAATGGGGATTGGATCTGTTTTTCTGGTTGTTTGAACTGTTTTCAATCGGAACAAGAATCGGAATTGAACGGAATAGCGGATTTCGCGAGAAACCGCAAAGATCTGCATTTCTCAGCAGCCATCGCGTCGGGAGACACATCCATCGCGTCGCGACCCTCCTTAAAAATTTGCAACGAAATGTTTCTGATGTTTTTACCGTCGCGACGGAAGCACTTCGCGTCGCGACGCTTTGCAGTTTTTCAGCAACTGCACACTGATTTTGTTCTAAGAACCCGATTGAGGTGTTCGCGATAACTTTTCCCCGGAAGTTAGCATTCGCGTAGTCGGTGGAATGTTATGTGTAAAATAATGCGGTTCATCGGGAGTTAGCGTTCACGCAGTCGGTGCCGTGTTGAGTCAAAAAGGTTTCATAATTAAACCGAGAGTGTTAGTAGGGGTCTCGGTAGAACTCACTGAGATTGCATCTCATTGTTTATATGTTGTTGTTTTACAGAGAAACAGGGAAAGAGAGGACCACAGAGGCACGAGTAGGTTGAGCTCGGATGGTTGCTGATGACTTAGCTTTATGCTTAAGTTTATTTTCCCTTTGTTGTCTATGTACTGCAACACTATGTCTTTGGTGTTATATCTTTCTTCCGCTTTCTTGTATGATACTGAATACTGTAGTTGCTGATGGTTTTTGGTCTGAGAACCGTATCGTCTTGTTTGTGAATAAGACTGTTTGGTTTATATTCAGCGAAAATTATAGTGATATTCAGTGTCTAAGCAGGAAATAAATCTCTGATGTTCTAGGGATGGTACACTTGGGTATTTTTACTAAATGGAAATACCGGGGTGTTACAGTTGGTATCACAGCAGTTTGACCTAGTCGGATTTAGTTTAGGGTTGAGTCGATTCCTTGTTAGTCCTTGTTGTAATTATACTTGTGATGCTAAGAGACATTGAGCCTGATCAACTTAATACTTAGTGCATCATAAGCAAAATTATGGCAGGATGATCAAGACGCAATCCTCAACCAAGATCGGAATCTCTAACCGGTGCATCCTTAGGTAAGGTGACATGACAGTGGAAAAATTCATCATTAAGTTTGAGAAGTTGTCTCAGTTTTACCAAGTGGTAAAGTATGCTCCGAATCAGGAATGGAAGATGAAGATGTATATGAGGGGCCTTCGTGTTTATATGACTCAGGGGCTCAGTTCTTATACTCTCACCAATTATGCTGCCTTAGAGCAACCAGCCTATGTCGCCGAGGATGATCTCAAGGAGAGTACTGGAAAGGAAAGAAGGTAGTTGAATTATCAACTCCGAATGCAAGTCCTAAGATAATTTCATCAAAGGAAAAGCAGGTGCAATTTTTCGATTCTTCAAAGGTTAGAAGATGTTCTAACTATGGAAAGCATCACAGTGGTGATTGTTAGTAAAGATGAATCGGTGCTTTTATAGTAAACTAGTGGGTCACTATGGTAAAGAGTGCCCAGTAAGGAAGAGTTTCAAAGAAGCTCAAGCTGCTCCAACACGCGGGCGAATCAACACTCTGGATGCTCAGACAGTCACACATGCAGACAACTTACTGAGGGGTATGGGATCTCTCTTTAATAACTCCATCAGTATATTATATGATTCGGGTGCAACCCATTGTTTTATAACACAATCATGTGTGGATCGGTTGGGATTAGATTTATCTCCGCTATCCGAGCCAATAACTATTTTAACTGCTGCTAAGGGTCGTGTTCAAACCCAATCATTGTGTCAAAATTGTCTACTTGTCATAGGAGACAGAAATTTCATTGTAGAATTTATTTGTTTGCCTATAAGAAGTATGGACATCGTTCTGGGTATGAATTGGATGACTGCAAATCATGTTACAATCAACTGTGCCAAGCGAACTATCAATTTCGCCTCTGAATCCGTGGAATTGACGAAAGCAAATTCCGAAGCAGTTATCTCTTTCACCTCAGCAAACCAGTCATTATTCCAAGGTGCGGAAGCTTATGTTATTATGTTATCTGCATCCACTGAAACTGGTTTAGATTTGTCATCTGTTCAAGTTGTGAATGAATTTCTGGATGTTTTTCCGGATGAAGTTTCTTCAATACCTCCAGATAGAGAGGAAGAGTTTTCTATAGAATTGGTTCCTAGCACAGGATCAATATCTATTGCTCCTTATCGAATGTCTCCTTTAGAATTAAGGAATTGAAATCCCAACTTGAAGAGTTGATATCAAAGAAGTTCATTCGACCGAGCGCTTCTCCATGGGGTGCTCCGGTGTTGCTAGTTAAGAAGAAAGATGAAAGTATGAGATTGTGTATTGACTATCGACAACTCAACAAAGTGATGACCAAGAACAAATATCATTTGCCAAGGATACACGAATTGCTGGATTAACTTCGAGGTGTCGTGGTGTTATCAAAAATTGATCTGAGGTCAGGTTATCATCAATTAAAGGTTAGAGCCTTAGATATTCCGAAGACAGCTTTCCGTACTAGGTATGGACATTACGAGTTCGTAGTGATGCCCTTCCGTTTGACTAATGCTCCGGCGGTATTCATGGACTACATGAACTGAGTTTTCCACACGTACCTGGATCAATTTGTAGTTGTTTTCATTGATGATGTCGTGGTGTACTCGAAGACCATTGAGGAGCATGTTCAACATCTCCCCATTGTTCTGAATGTACTCCGAGAAAAGAAGTTGTACGCAAAACCTTCGAAGTGTGATTTCTGGATGCCTGAGGAAAAGTTTTTGGGACATGTGCTTTCCCAATCGGGAGTTGCTGTAGATCCCAGTAAAGTGGAAGTTGTGTTAAACTGGGAACGGCCATCATTGGTCACAGAGATCAGAAATTTCTTGGGTCTGACTGGTTATTATAGAAGATTTATTCAAGGGTTCTCACAGTTAGTTCTTCCACTTACTCGGTTAACTCGTAAGGGTCGGCCGTTTACGTGGGATGCTGATTGTGAAGAATGTTTTCAAGAATTGAAAGTTCGGTTGACTTCTGCTCCGATCCTGATTCTTCCGGATCCGCCATTAGAATTTCAAATTTACAGCGATGCTTCTGGGAAGGGTTTAGGATGTGTTCTCATGCAGAATCAACCAGTGGTAGCTTATGCATCCAGGCAATTAGAGTCTCATGAGGAGAATTATCCGACTCATGGTTTGGAGTTGGCAGCTATTGTGTATGCACTGAAGGTTTGGAGACATTACCTGTATGGGTTTCGTTTCGAAGTCTTTAGTGATGACAAAAGTTTAAAGTATCTGTTTGATCAGAAAGAACTGAATAACAGGTAAAGAATATCGGTTGAGTTTCTGAAGGATTATGACTTCGAGTTGAAGTATTATCCAGAAAAGGCCAATGTTGTAGCGTATGCGCTGAGTAGAAAATCTATTCACACGGCAGAGTTAATGATATATGAAATGGAATTGTTAGAGTCTTTTAGCTCCAAGTGGCAAGGTTTTGGTGTTAACCTTTCGCTTGCGAAGGTTAACAATCAGATTGTATTATGTGATTCCGTTTGACAAGTCAAACGTGATTACGAATATGAAAGTGAGGTGACTGCTGACTGTTTTTCACGTTGCAAATGACCATCAAAGGATTAATTGATGGATCTACATGCAAGTGACTCAAATTTTTGAAGTGAAGATAGGCGTGCGGCATGGTGGTTTTGAAAATCATTTTTGTGAAAACCCGCATGCTAAAGTTAAATTTTGGAAACGAATCAAGAGGCTAATAAAATCTGATTGAGGAAAATCATTGGAGGTGTACTTAGGTTGAGGGGAAACTCTCAACGCTATCGCCCAATTCGGAAAGGAATTGGGTGCGTCGTTGGTAAAGAATATCGTGAGGAAAGTTGCAATAGAGGAAAAGGAACTCTGAGTTCAGTTTAATAGTTGTTTTGAAAACAGCTTTGAGATTATTTGATTGTTTTCAAATTTATTTGATGTCCTCACGGCTTATTTATACGTGTAAGGCCAAAGTTTTTAGTAAAACCCTCCTTCCATCTTTTTGAAAAAGTTTTACCTCGAAAACTTGGAAGCGAATCAAGGAATTCCACACTGGCTTTTTCGTCACATTTTTCAATGTGAACGAGAACTGATAACGATTTTTTTTTAAAATTTGTTGAAAAGGTGTTTACCTCTGTCGAGGAGTATCGATACGTGGACCTCATTTTCAACCTGTATTTCTATCAAGTGCCTCATATTAAACCCTTTGATTTAGATTAATCAAAGTTGGGGTGTAAACGAGGATAATTGGAATAAAGTTACAGAAGTGTTTTCAAACGCGGTACCAAGCCTATTGAGGCGAATGATGAGTTTCTCGTGTTGATTCGTAACAAGAGAGTTTGGATTATAGCCTTGGAGTGTTCTAGGGTAGTAGTGGATCAAACTTAGAGATTGACGTGCCAACTTGGGAAGAGTTTCTATACCCATTTCGTTAATTCAAGACTGTTTTCCAGCAGGTTAAGATCTTTCTGAGAATGTAAATTCTCGGTTAGTCAATTGTAAGACTGGACGACATTTTGAGGACAAAATTCTTTCAAGTTGGGGTGCAATGTAACATCCCCAAAATAATTAATGGAATTATTGGGATGTTAACCCAATTAAATTATTTTAGTACTTGACTGGTAAATCTATTGAGTGCTATTTATTAATTCTTGGTTGTCATAGGATCCTTAACCGGATAATACGGAATAAAGATGATTTGGGAACGAAATAAGAGATTAAGGGCAATATGGTCAATTGACCATATTACCACTTAAATATAATAATATATGTATATATGAATGAAAGAAAGAAAAGAAAGAAAGGAAGCATACGAGAGAGAGAGAGAGAGAGAGAGAGAGAGAGAGAGAGAGAGAGAAACAGAGAAGAGAAGAAAGAAAAGAAGAAAAGAAAAGAGAATGGGTTTGAGGAAAGAAGAGGAAAAAGGGGGATCATAGATTCAACAAAACTTCATCCTTCCAACACAAGAAATGATCATCATTTTATCCTCTTCCATTTGATACCAACATCATCACAAACAACTCACTCTCCCTCTTGCTGCCATTTTCGAAATTTGAGAGAGAAAGTGAGGTTTTGGGAGCTTTTTCTTCTTCCAAGAAGATTGAGAGGTTGGGAGGTTCAATTAGGAGGTTGATTGTTAGCTTGGAGTGAAAGAATCAAGTATTGGGTGAGTTAGGGTTTTGAAATCAATTTTGGGGTTTATGTGAGAATAGTGATTGAAGGTTGAAGATGATGAATAGTGTTTGATGATTCGAGGATGATTAGGAACGAACCCGAAGCGTATTGAGTGCGGAACGAAGTTCAATTTCGCGAATTGGAAGTTGGCTGGTGATTAGGGTTCGAATGGCGGGATTTCGAGGAATTCGGTATTTCGGTCAAAAAGATGTCTCGTGACCGAGTGGAAAGCTTTGGGAGCGGATACGGATATCGCCGGAACGTGGAGTTGATTCGGGGAGCGTTCGTGTGGTTACGACGGAAAAGCAATTTCGCAGAAAGCTATTTGTGATTTTCATCACAATCGGTGAGTTTTACTCACGTTTAGAATTATTTTGTTTTACAATAAATTTTACGTTGATTGATTTCGAAAGATTTTGAGTCGAAAACCATTATTTCGAAATATATCGTATTTTGATAAAATTCGTTTAAGTTGAGTTTTTAATTGATTTGATTGATTGGGTGATGGGGATTGGATCTGTTTTTATGGTTGTTTGAACTATTTTCAATCGAAACAAGAATCGGAATTGAGCGGAATAGCGGATTCGCGAGAAACCGCAAAAATCTGCATTTCTCAGCAGCCATCGCGTCGCGACCCTCCTTAAAGATTTGCGACGAAATGTTTCTGATGTTTTTCGCGTCGCGACGGAAGCAGTTCGCGTCACAACGCTTTGCAGGTTTTCCGCAACTATACACAGATTTTGTTTTGGCGATAACTTTTGATCCAAGAGGGAAATGTACTATTGGTAAGGCGGTTCGCCGGGTTTGGAAACGTTCGCACAGTCGGTGTTATGTTAAATTGTTTGTTGTGCGGTTCACCGGGTGTGGAAGCGTTCGCGCAGTCGGTGTCGTACTGAGTTATAGCAGGTTCCCCGGGAGTTAGCGTTCGCGCAGTCGGTGGAATGCTATGTGTAAAATAATGTGGTTCATCGGGAGTTAGCGTTCGCGCAGTCGGTGCCGTGTTGAGTCCAAAAGGTTTCATAATTAAACCGATAATGTTAGTAGGGGTCTCGATAGAACTCACTGAGATTGTATCTCATTGTTTATATGTTGTTGTTTTACAGAGAAACAGGGAAAGAGAGGACCACAGAGGCACGAGTAGGTTGATCTCGGATGGTTGCTGATGACTTAGCTTTATGCTTAAGTTTATGTTTCCCTTTGTTGTCTATGTACTGCAACACTATGTCTTTAGTGTTACATCTTTCTTCCGCTTTCTTGTATGATAGTGAATACTATAGTTGCTGATGGTTTATGGTCTGAGAATCGTATCGTCTTGTTTGTGAATAAGACTGTTAGGTTTATATTCAGCGAAAATTTATAGTGATATTCAGTGTCTAAGCAGGAAATATATCTTTGATGTTCTAGGGATGGTACACTTGGGTATTTTTACTAAATGAAAATACCGGGGTGTTACACAAAGCATTAAACGTAGAGAATTAACAGAATTCATGATAGTAATGTCATATTCCTATAATCATCACACTCATGACCTAAAACCCCAATATCTGGAAAACATAACCCATCTCCCAATGGTGAAAGTAAACGCTAATTCATTACAACAACAATAATTATTGTAAAGCAATAAGAACGGAGGTAAAGGAATCACATGATAGTTTTGGAGAGATTCATCTCTTCCTAACCCTAAGAAAATTTGCTACTCATGTTCAAAGTATTGAAAGACAAGGTAAAAGAGAAGTTACACAAAGAGGAGTACATTGGATCCTTCATTTCCTTGTTCCCAAGTGTAGGGAAGCTCCCAATGTTGCTCTTTTTCACAACTCCAAAACCCTATTTTCGCCTCCAAGAAGAATCCCCAAAATATTCTGATTTTTCACTAATATTGTTGTCAATTCTGCAGACCATCACGACGCGATGCGCCCCAGTCGCGACGCGGGAAGAATTTTTGCCTGGGTCGTGACACGATGGCATCTGGTCGCGACGCGAAACTGCACAGAATTTTTTCTTCTTTTCTCTGTTGTGTCACTAGGCAAGCTGTCTGGGTCTCTAGTTGACGAAACACCAAATTGAAAGTTTTGTCTTACAATAAGCACCGGAAAAGAGGATAATAACTTACAATGCAATCCTAATGACATCAATTGTATTCTATGCTATTTTCCCGTGAAAATTGACTGAAACGGAAACAAAGACTAGCATTTTGAACTGAGCAACAATATACATATGTAGATGAGTCAACGGGATACTATTGGCCGACGATCACGGCTGATTGCTTCCAATTTACAAAGGGATGTGAGGCTTTCCAGCTGCATGGACCAATCCAGAGAGTGCATGCAGATGAGCTTCATCCCATTGTCAAACCTTGGCCATTCAAAGGGTGGGCCATGGATTTAATTGGCAAGATACCCTCCGAGCTCAAAGGGACATAACTTTATTATTGTGGCCACCGATTACTTCACTAAATGGGTGGAAGCGGCGCCTTTAGCAAGTGTTAATCAGGCTGCGGTGATTAGGTTCATAGAAAACCAAATTATATACAGATTTGGCATTACTGAAACCATCACGGATGATCAAGGCATAATGTTCACCGGGGAACAAGTGGTGGCCTTTGCACAAGAATATGGCATCAAGATAAGACACTCGTCTCCATACTATGCTCAAGCCAATGGGCAAGCAGAGGCTACCAACAAGATCATCATCGAGCTCATCAAGAAAAACATAGAGGACAAGCCTCGACGGTGGCACGATACCCTTAATGAGGTCCTTTGGGCTATGAGAAATTCTAAGTCCACGGCCACGGAGGTAACTCCCTATCGTTTAGTCTATGGGAAGGATGCCGTGTTACCATTGGAAATCAGTGTGACATCCTTAAGGGTGTCTCGGCAGCATGACCTCGGCATAGACGAATACCAACAAGCCATGTTAATGGAGTTGGACTCGGTGGACGATGACAGGCTGGCTGCCCTCAGCGGAATTGAGATGAACAAAGCCAAAACGGCCCGAGCCTACAACAAACACGTCAAGCCAAAGAGGTTTGTTGAGGGTGATCTCGTATGGAAGACTATTCTGCCACTTGGGAGGAAAGATCCCCAGTTTGGCAAGTGGTCCCCAAATTGGGACGGGCCCTACATTGTAAGTGAAGTATACGACGGTGGGGGATATCGTTTGATTACGTTTGACGGCGAAGAGTTCGAAACAAAGATCAATGGCAAATATCTGAAAGCATATTATCCTACTCTATGGGAAAGTATGCAAGGGAAAGAAAATTGGTAGTTACAAAAAATAAAATTGTCATAGTGGCTCGCCACACACCGGCGGCCTAGTGGAAAAACAAATTGAGAATGAGGACAGGCTACTCCTTCGCTACAGCAGAGCGTTTCCCCTCCATAGATTCGGACACCTCCTGACCAAATGGGAGCACAGCTGAAGTAGGTGCAGCGGTGGAAGAGTTTGTCAAGCGAACACGAAGCCTTTCCCAGGAAGCAATTGCAGATAACACTTCACTTTGGCCGCGCTCCTTGTCAAAGAGGAAGGCCCATTTTTGAGACTCTAGTTCCTTGATGCGTTGATCTAAGGGCTTGCTCTGATTGTATAAACGAGCTTGATCTGCTGTGACCAAAGCTAGTTTCTTGGTCGCCTCTTCCTGTTGAGGACGCAAAACCTGCAATTCTAGCTGGAGCCCTATCAGAAGGGATTCATTCTCCTCAATTCGGCGTCTGGTCATCTCCTTCTTGCCTAGCACCAATCGGCGTTCCGCTTCTCTCTCACTGTAGGTTGAGAGGTACATCTTCTTCTCTGCCTGTAGGGCATTCAGGCGATCCAGGGCTTGTTGGGCAGCGTCCTGAGCAACGTAGGATGCCGAATAGGCCCGAGAAATCTCCGGAAGCCGATAGGCTATGTCCCTTAGGGTCTCCCTCCTCTGCTTTGGCATACTATCTGAGGAGGATAGTATGAAGGCCAGAGACTGCAGGTCTGAAAGCTGGGTAGGACCAGTAACAATTCTCCCGCGGAGGGCATCCTCTAGGCTCTGTAATTTTTCTCCCGAAGGGAGAACCACCTGAGGATGACTCTGGGAAGCAAAGTATTGAGCCACCTCCGCTTCAGTCACTGGTTCGGGGTCTGGCCGAGGAGGAAGAGGAGGGGAGCACACGGGAGGAGGAGACTGATCTGCAATCAAAGGTGCATCCCGAACTGGGGGATCAGTTGTCTGCGGGTAAAGTAACTATGAGATAAAAATGAAGCGCCAGCAAACAAGAAGAGGGAAAACGGGGGAACACCATACCTTAGATTTCTTAGAAGGACGAGAGGTGTCTTCTGCCACCACAGCAGCCCTCTTGACCGCTGGCTGTGAAAGGGTATCTGTTGGAGCACACCGAGCAGACGATCGCCTAAAAGTAATGGGAGCATCACCATCATCTTCTTCCACATAATGATCGGCAGAGGACACTACAACTAGAAGGGAGATGAGGACGAGAGAATAAATGTACCATGAGAAATAGAGGACATACCCGTAGTTGGCTGAGACCGAGTGGATGGCCACCGAGTGGAAGTTGGAGGTGATAACTCATTTTTACATTAGTTATTTATGCCTTTATGACTTAAATTCAAGTGACTTCTCAAGTAATATGTCCTCTTTATTTAGTAAATATTAGTTATTTTGAGAAAAGAATGGTTAAGACCTAATTTGTTAGCATTTGGCACAATGGGTGCCCTTCTGAATGTTTTAATGTTTTGTTAGTGCTGCAGCGTTAGGCGCTATAGCGCTATATGGCGGTGGGCCAGCTGGACATCACAAAGGAAAGTTACATGTTGGAGGCTCATACTTTATGTCAAGTCAAAGCCTGACTCTCCTGTGCGTAGAACTGTGTGGAAGCTTCCAAGTGGCTAGCTAGGACACTTGGCGCATTTTTAATGAAGGATTGTTTTTAGTTGGTAAGAAGTGTCATAGTCACCTTTTTAAAAAGCTACTTTATGAGATTAGGATAATATCTATCCATCTTCACCACCCATGCACATCATTCGAATTCAAGGAGAGTTTTTGGGAGAAAAACATGACACACATGTCCTCCATCTTCAAGCTTTCATTTTTTGTTTATTTTCTTATCTTTCTACGCTGTGAAGCTACGCTACAGCACCATCCTGCTGTGCATGACTTGAAATAGAGGGAGTGCATCTTTTGTAACCATTTATTCCTTATTCATTTACGGTAATATGAGCATTTTGTCTTGTATTGTGTTGATGATGCTTGTAATGAGCATTTTGTCTTGTACTGTGGGTTCTTCATTATACAGGAGTGGACTTATTTAAAACCTAGACATAGGAGTCTTGTAACAAAACTCTGGCGTCAGTGACTAAAAGGCACAACATCATATGCTACAGCACTTAGCGCTATAGCGTCCAATGTTATAGCTCCTTACTCTTGGGGATTTATACAACAAAGAGCAGTCCAACTCATTTTATAAACTCTTGAACTTTCTTACTGTTTAGCAATATCTTTCTTATTTTCATGGCCAAAAACTTGTTATTTTTACTTTGTCCATTTCACTAAGTTGTTAACTACTTAAACTCTTAAATTAACATCAATCCTTGTGGGTACGATCCTTACTTTATCATTATATTACTTGTTGCGATTGTGTACACTTGCACAACTACTTTTTCCACAACAAGAGGCCTAGGTATTTTCTCGACGGAAGAAGGAACGGCGCTGATGCTGACTGGTGCTGAAGAGGGGGTTGAAGACGTGCGAGGATGACCGAGGTACTTGGAAAGATAATCCCCAAGCGCCCGAGGGAAAACTAGGTCTTTAACACCAAGCCACCAATTGGTAAAGGCACTGGTCTCCCCCAGGCATACCTCGTAGTGCACCCATACGCTCTCAGTAACCTTGTAGTAATTGCCAGTGACCATCTTACATACCTGACTATCCGTCAAACCTGCCCGACGTCGAGAATCACTCAAGAACCGGTAAGGAAGAGGGACATGCTGCATCAGCCCAAATTGCTTACAGAAAAAGTTGGGATAATAGTACTTTGCGAGAGCCTTACTGTAACGGGAGGTAGCCAGGTAACCAATCGGCAAGTCCCTGGCCACCAGGGCGGACCACCAAGTGTCACGAGCAGTACTACGCTCTGTGAGGGGGAGTTGGTCTTCTTTTTTCTGAGGAGCGAAAATCCAAGAAGAATCGTACCTTTTGTCCAGCACTGGGCACCATGTCATCTCAGCAGCATTCATCTTTAAAAGCTCCTTCATAAACTCAGCCGCAGTCAGCCTATGACAAGGGGTGGCCGAGAGTTGGGGGCCCAGGCATTTAATGGTTGGCGACTTGGGGATAGTCAATCCAACTGAAAGAATGTGAGGAAAATTGAGGGTGGCCCACAGCTGAAGAAACCACATGGGACCTTGAATTTTGGAGACTCGGCCGTAGTCCCTAACCTGGTCGAGCATGACCTGGATTCCTCGGTAGAGCTCGCCAAGAAAATAGGGGGCCCAGGCGTAAACTTCCCCACTGGTCATCACGGCAATGAAGAGTTGCAATTCTTGGACGACACCGGCAGAGGCAGTACCGTAAAAGAATCTGCAAAAGAAATACATAAGGAAGGCAGTGTGCTCCTCCTCGGTGATTGTGGCTTCGGACTTGGAATTCGCAATTAAAAACTTTGAGTAGACCCATCCAGCATGGACGTGGCTAAGTTCACCTTCCGGGGCAGTCTTGCAGGATAGACGCATCGGCCAAATGCGGGCAGACCAGTGATGGCGGCCACGTCCAGAATGGTGGGGGTGACCACGCCCTAGGGGAACATAAAAGCATTGAAGGTGGAAGACCAGAAACCCAGGAGAGGCAAAAGAACGTCAAAATTATGAGGGATGGTGAAGGTAGAAAGAGCGATCATGTCACGAATGCCCCGGGCTTTCTAAGCATCTTTCTTGACAGGATGAATCCTGTCGAACCAGGCATGGTATTCTTCGGTGGGTTTGGCCCAACCCCTGATTTTTGACACCTTGGCGTCAACGGTGAACCAATTTTGGGTGATTGGTATGCCGGGACAAGCCGAAGCGTGGAAGGTTTGTTTGAAGGCATCGAAGCATTCGCAGATAGCAGAAGTGGTAGGCTGCACTGTAACACCCCCTAAGACGGCAACAAGGATATCTTCTGGGGAAAACTCAGAGGGAGTATTCGCCGAAGATGGACCAGAGGAGGAAGAACTCGGTTGGCTGTCATCTCCGCCATAACTGTGTTCACGATTTTGAGAGTCTGAGTTTGAAGACATGGTGGAAAGAAGTGGCGATAGAAATGGAAAGAAAGGGTTCTGGTTCATAAAGGAAGAAACTAAAAGAGCGAGACTTCAAGAAAAGTGAACAGTCATGCGTGCCTGTAGCTATTTATGGTTTTCGCAAATCTTGGGAACCGTTGCGCCACCCTATTATCCCGCGCAAAGGAAAACACCAAGTGTCGGTGAAAGAAAGATTAGTCACTTCAAACGGTCACGTCAAGTCATATCAAGACTTTTTGCACCATCAATCACGTCCTCGCGGCCATACGACAGCACAAAAAGGGGGGCAATTGTTAACACCCAAAAATAACCGAGTCGTAGGCCGAGGACCGAGTGAAGGAAGGGAGTAGAATTGGAGTGCTGAGGTAGGCCACTTGACAAAGGTTTAAGAGACAATTGCCAGAGAGAAGAACTCAAGAGAAGCCCTCGAGACATACCACAAGACAACTCCCCGAGGAAGGGGTCAGCCCGAGGAGCAATAAGCAAGGCCGAGGGAGAGCAAAGGCGCCTCAGCCTATAGAATACCACGGCCAAGGTGGGCTCGGGTGCCTGAGTTACTGTCCGAGGACGAAAGCTAGCTGGGCGAGCCAAGTGGCTGAGGTAAGGCAGGCTTGCTTGGAAGGCAAGTAAGAGGGAGCACGAAGACAGAACGTGGGAGCAGTTGAAGATCAAGCGAATGAACGAAGCCTTGAAAACTGGGGTGAGGGAGTTACACCCCACTAACTGTGCTAGTGAAATCGTGGGCAGTGATTCCGCCTCCTTAGGGCTTCGGAACGATGATAGTCGTTGATCTTAGATTGATCCAACGATAGGCAAATGTTGGCTATAGTAGTGACCGACGATGGCCTATGTATATAAATAGGAGAGTAATTGTACAAAAAAGACACACATCAATCAATCAAAAACTCTACGTTTATTTTATCTATCTGCTTTTATCACACTTTATCTTTATTTTCATGCATTAGTCAATAGTATAATCCAAACCTCGCAGTCCCTCTCACCCAACAGTCAAGGAGCAGAGTTCCCTCCTTGGCGCAATCGTTTGAAAAACAGTGGAATCAAAAAACCTTTCCAAACCTCTGGCCGAATCCACGGTTAGGACCTAAGAGTTTGACGAAGAACAACATTTTTAAAGCTTCTTTTATTATTTTTCATTAGTTTTTAGTTTACTTTAACAGATTTATTTTATTTTAACTTTTCTTGTAATTTAGGAATGTCAGTCTCGTTCCTGACATCTTAGGGGCCCTAGGTAAATTGTAAGAAAAGGGTCCTCTTACGTAACTATTTTTTAGTTTTAAAATATTTCAATAAAAGACAAAAAAATAACTTATTTCATTTAACATAATACACTTTAATACAAAATAGTAGTTTTACAAAATACCAATAAACTTATCTTTTCTTGGATAGTCATAATAAGCGTTTTATTCGAGCATTTTGAGATGCAAAATCATTTATAATCTCATCAACATCAATGTTCTCCAATATTTCCTTCGCAATTGACAAAGTGGTCAAACCATTCAATCTCTCTTGTGATATTGATGATCTCAAGTAGGTTTTAATCAACTTCAGTCTTTGCATCATTATCGCAACATTCAAATAATTCTGACAAAGCCAATCTTATTTGGGGACAACGAAATCTAATGGCTTTAGCACTCTTAATTCAACTTTCCAAACAAGTATTAGACAAATATTTCATAGTTAAACCACAAACATTAGCAAGATAAAAGTTTCCATGTTTTTGTAGATCCCGAAAACAATGAATATATGGGTTGAATAACTCCAAAGAATGAAATAGCCTTAGCACAAGAATGTGCCATATCACTAAGAGTAAGATTAAGACTATATGACAAGGACATTGCAAGTATAATGCTCTAATTAATCTAAAGAAATCTCTTTTGAACACCTTGATGCTTTCCTTTCATATTGGAACAATTATCATAACCTTGCCCCCTCACATCATCAACATTAAGATAAGAGCCTTTAAAACATTTAGTAATTCATTAAAATGTCCTAACCCGGATGTATCATCAACTTTCAAAAATTCTAAAAAGAACTCCTTAATTTTTATTTTATTATTTGACACATTCACACAACGAATTATAAGAGTCATTTGTTCTAGATGGCTCACATCAAGGGTACAATCAAGAATTATCGAAAAATATTTTGCCTCTTTAATGATATTAATGATTGACCTTCTAACACTTTGTGACAAAAGAAAACAATTTCATATTCTAGATTATAAGTGGGTTTGGATAAGAAGGACAATGAAGTGGCAACAGTGATTTGCAGAGATGTTTTCACATTTAAAGGAGTTTGATGGTTCTGAAAGTTTTCTCTATGTGAGTTTATTTTTAGGAAGACAAATAGTTAGTGTAGATTTTTTGGGCCTTTTTTACTTAGTTTTTTTTGTTATAACACTAATAAAATTTAGGCTTAGTATAATTTTTTTTTGGATCTCCTATAAACGTGGGCCCTGAGGAATGTAACGGGTTTTTCTTACTTATTTTAATTTTGTTCTATTATGTTTATTACGTTTTGGAATGTCAACCGATACTATTTTCTTATAGTTCTTGTAAGTTGTAACTAAATTTTATTTTGTTCTAATTTTAAGAATATAAACCGTTTGTTTTCTGTAAGTTTGTTATTTTAGTTTCTTTTTCTTATTTTGTCTTTAGTTTGTTTTGAATATTAACAGTTTAATCAACACTATTGATTCAGTGGCATCAGTTATCCCCGGACATGTGGGTTGATTCCGGTGCTCCTAGATTTGATTCTTGCAGTAGATAAACTCGGTGTTGGCCAGTGTGAAATTTGCTCTTAAGCACGAGTGAAGATTAGTCTCTTGTTGAAAACATTGGGGCACTGCGCGATGGATCTATTGTTTTGGGCCAATGTATTTGGGCATGTATCTATTCTAAAAGTAGTCCATAGTCCATTTCACTTAGAGTTGTTGTTCAGTTCATTTTGTTAGTTCTTCTGTTACTACTGGTTTCCGTTAGTTGTGTTAGTTGAAACCAAATGGATCATCTCTTGTATATAGTGACATTGAACAATTGAATACAATCAGAATTTAACAATTAATTCTTCTTCCTAACAGTTGGTATCAGAGCTCCACAAGGGGCCTGATACACAAGTAAACACAAGTGTGTGTGAGAACTTCTCTCTAACAGTTAGAGTGCGTGAGGAAGATTGCGATAATGTCAGAACGCGAGCAGCAACAACTACGCGCAACCAGTGATACTGAAGTTGATGGTATCTACGACCATTGGGCAATGTTAATGGAGAACTTGCTCAGATCGAAAGAGTATTGGAGCATGGTAGAAGGTGGAATCACTGCCCACCTGGTTTCATCTTTATGCATAATGAATTGAATATACCACAATTTCCTCCTATGATTTATGATCGAATTCTCTTAATTATCCTAATCCTAATTCCTTAGGCATTAGGATCTTTTTTCCTAATAAGATTCCTAATTCCCGAGGTGACCTTAATTAGAAACTAAGCATTACGAACAGGAAATCACATATGATTCTAAATATCAATGACTATTCCTAGATTAGAGATGTAAAAATTTCAATACTCAAACATTTATAACTCAAACTTCCATTCACAATCACAAACCGTAAATCATCCTAAGAGTGGTCAATTCCAAGAAAGCATTAAGAATAGAGAGGGCCACATAAACGCTTAAGAGTCATTCAATTAAAAGGGATTCAAATCAAATACATAAAAGATCCATCAATATTTGCTCATTTCTAACAATGGAAAATTTAGGTAAACATAGCAATAAAGAAAATGAAAAAAATAAACAAACTAGAGGGAGAAGATGATGACATTGATGTTCCAAAGACTTGTTCCCAAGCTTGAATCATCAACAAAGATCAACGGGATGTGAATCCTAGCTGTCATGAGATCCAAAACACGTCCCAAGGCTTTCTCTAAACCAGAATGACCTAAATATCACATGCATAGGATTAAATAGCATTGGAGTAGGTGACTCGTCACCTGGCGAGCTCAACGATCGCCTAGCGACCCGACAGAAATTACTACCATCGTCTGTTGATGGACCTTGATCGCAAGGCTACCAGGAAGAATCAACACTCACAATTTGGCACGTTTCCATCGCCTGGTGATCCTGTTTCATCGCCAGGCGACCCAACAGGTCTCAAATTAAGTCTTTTTGCTTCCTTTTAGTTGCCTGATGATCTACCATCAAATCTAATAAGTGATAGGGCAAGAAAAATAGAAAGATTAAGAGTACTAAATATCTCAAAAACATTGAATTATCAACTAACCAAAGTCTTTGAACTCACTATTGAAAACAATGCTATTATACCCAGAAAACTAACTATTATGAAAAATAACTAATGGAAAACTAAATAGAAGAGAACAAACTACACAAATATTGCATAGCCATCTGTCGGTATTTCAAGGAAGTGGTGAAACATCTTTTAAAAAGGATGAATGAGGTCTTGATAGAGGGATGAGAGCTTTTGAACGTATGGAATATTCAAAAATTAGGTTTAGGCAATATTCAAGAGAGAGAAAGTAATGACATCAACTTGTGTAACCTATGAGAATGTAAATATCTCAATAAAATATTGGCTTTTCTTTCCGACAAGTATGTTATCGATTGTGATTTTAGGTTCAAAGTTATCATCATGAGGTTCTTGAACACAAGTTTTTGAAATGGATTTGGTGCATATTTGGTGTTTGCTCGGCTTATGTTATAAGTGTTTTGGAGTCAATCAAGAGGTCTAATTAGCAATACCAGGGGGTGCGATTAGCGATGAGATATGGATCAGCCCAACCGATTCAGCCCATATCCACCTCATGCGAGCCCAACATGCTTGGACGGTCAAGATTGACTCTACCCATCCAACGATCCACGAGAGGGCACGATTTCCTATAAATACAAGCAAACTTTGCCCTAAGAAAGGTTCAATCTCTAATCCTTAGTACCTTCACTCATATATTCGATATACTGACTTTAGCGTCGGAGTGGCTTGCAGGTACCCCCCGGGCACTCACTGACCTCCTGCCAGGGCAGCAAGAGACCCACCAGCAGCAGCCGATCAAAATACTGCTAGGTACAGAACATTGGCGACCACAGTGGGAGATATCTATCTTTCACATCATCACTACTCAAAATTTTCTCTTGCTGCTCCATGGCTCCCAGAGGCAGACCCCGGGTTCAAAGCATTGCCATACCTGCACCCCGACTAGAGGATACCCCTGAGGGCAACGTCGTCAGCCAGCCTAAATGAGGGCAACGTCGCCAGCCTGCCTAACGAGGGCACCAGTCAGTCTGCTCAGCCTTCGAATGTGAGTCATCATTTGGATCTCCTAGCCAATCGCACTCAAGCTATGCTGCATCAGGAAGACCAGCAGAGAGCTAAGGACATGCCCAACCTGGCAGCCACGAGGGCGCCTGGCAGGGCGCCTTGGCAACATCAGACAGCGCCCATGAGGGCGCCTGGTGCCTGGCAGGGCGCCTGGGCAACATCAGACAGCGCCCATGAGGGCGCCTGGGCAACATCAGACAGTGCCCATGAGGGCGCCTGGCACCCATGAGGGCGCCATGGCAACATCAGGCAGCGCCCATGAGGGCGCATGGCAGGGAGCCTTGGCTACATCAGACAGCGCCCATGAGGGCGCCTGGCACCCATGAGGGCACCTAGCACTCGACTTAGGGGGCAACGGTGGAACCAGGTCAGTATTCAACAGAGACACCGCCGGGGATCACCATCGAGGAGACCCCCTACCGACGCAGCTCAATACCAACGCAGGACGGGAGCAAGAAGGATGATCTGGCTTGATTAGGCCCAGCAAATGCAACACCCTCAAGGACGACATTAAAGAGCAGATCCATGACACTGGTCCCTAGCAGTAACACTTATTCCCAAAGGAAACTTCCCCAAGATCAAAAAAAAGAGAAAGGGTCCAACTCCGGGGGCAATGCTAGTTTGAGATCCTACCTACCGGGCAAGGAGGGACTGCCTGGATCACAGGGGCACGAGTCGACCTACTCGGTTCACGAAGCGACTATCAAGAGACGTCGCAACCTCTGATGGGTGAGTTAAATTCGGATTGATTCTGATAAACTCCTGTCAGAGTCCCTAGATGGGCAAAGCGGCATCGCAAATGTCGCAACCTCTAATGGGTGAGTTAAATTCGGATAGATTCTGATAAACTCCTGTTAGAGTCCATAAGGCGCGAAGCGGCATATCGAAAAGGTCGCAATCTCTGATGGGTGAGTTAAATTCGGATCGATTATGATAAACTCCTGTCAGAGTCCCTAGATGGGCGAAGCGGCATCGCAAATGTCGCAACCTCTAATGGGTGAGTTAAATTCGGATAGATTCTGATAAACTCCTGTTAGAGTCCATAAGGCGCGAAGCGGCATATCGAAAAGGTCGCAACCCCTGATGGGTGAGTTAAATTCGGATCGATTCTGATAAACTCCTGTCAGAGTCCCTAGATGGGCAAAGCGGCATCGCAAATGTCGCAACCTCTAATAGGTGAGTTAAATTCGGATAGATTCTGATAAACTTCTGTTAGAGTCCATAAGGCGCGAAGCGGCATATCGAAAAGGTCGCAACCTCTGATGGGTGAGTTAAATTCGGATCGATTCTGATAAACTCCTGTCAGAGTCCCTATATGGGCAAAGCGGCATCGCAAATGTCGCAACCTATAATGGGTGAGTTAAATTCGGATAGATTCTGATAAACTTCTGTTAGAGTCCATAAGGCGCGAAGCGGCATATCGAAAAGGTCGCAACCTCTGATGGGTGAGTTAAATTCGGATCGATTCTGATAAACTCCTGTCAGAGTCCCTAGATGGGCGAAGCGGCATCGCAAATGTCGCAACCTCTAATGGGTGAGTTAAATTCGGATAGATTCTGATAAACTCCAGTTAGAGTCCATAAGGCGCGAAGCGGCATATCGAAAAGGTCGCAACCTCTGATAGGTGAGTTAAATTCGTATCGATTCTGATAAACTCCTGTCAGAGTTAACATTGCCACGAGGTGATATGAGATTATACATTCAGATGCACAAAGCAAGGACTGGCGCCCGAGCCCACCTCCCGCAAGCTAGTCATAGGGATGAGAATCAAGCCTGACAAAGACCTCAGGATCAAATCAAAGGAGGCTCGACTCTAGAACGGCTTCCGGATATAAACAACAAACGTGGCCAATCACTTTGTCGTAGGCAGCATAGAAGAATCCACACCACCTCATGCTCAAAAAGCAGATCATCATTTAGAACAGGGGGCAGAACAAACGGTTACAAGACAGACAGGAAAACTTGCAGACAACCCCCTCCCCTGAGGTTGGGGACTTCAACAAACGCCCCCTCCCCTGAGGTTGGGGACTTCAACAAACACCCCCTCCCCTGAGGTTGGGGACTTCAACAAACACCCCCTCCCCTGAGGTGGGGGACGTCAACAAACACCCCCTCCCCTGAGGTTGGGGGCTTCAACAAACACCCCTTCCCCTAAGGTGGGGGACGTTAACAAAACTTGCAGACAACCCCCTCCCCTGAGGTTGGGGACTTCAACAAACGCCCCCTCCCCTGAGGTTGGGGACTTCATCAAACACCCCCTACCCTAAGGTTGGGGACTTCAACAAACACCCCCTCCCCTGAGGTGGGGGACGCCAACAAACACCCCCTCCCCTAAGGTTGGGGACTTCAACAAACACCCCCTCCCCTGAGGTGGGGGACGTCAACAAAACTTGCAAACAACCCCCTCCCCTGAGGTTGGGGACTTCAACAAAATAAGACATGCTCAAACACAAAAAAGCTAGAAATATAAGCTGAAGGACAGCCCAAATCACCTTGGTAGTAACTTAGAAGCGGTAAAACTCGTGGAAATGTCACAGAGGTAATGGTAAAAGCAAGAAAAGCAGGCTAAGAGACAAGATGAGCAGCAAAAAATAAAGTAAAGTGCCAAACACACGTCTACACAAGTCGGCACCCAAGAGGGTGCCTAGCAAGGAGGGCGCCCATGAGGGCGCCTGCAAGGTAGCAACCAGCTTCCATGAGGGCGCCTAGGAGGAGCAAGGGGGCGCCATGGGGGTGCCTGGCAGAAGCAACCAGGGCCCATGAGGGCGCCTGGCAGGAGCAAGCAGCGCCCAGCAGAGGGGCGCCTGGCAGGGGGCAGTTTGAAAGCAAATCCTTCGCAACGGGGCAGTCAGCACTATGCAGTAAGGCACCCACGAGAGCACCGAACCTTGTCTTGCAAAATCTGCTCCACGAAAAGACACTCAGTGCACGCATGCAGGGTGCCAACTCTTTGGAACAAACAAGCGTCCAGCAAGGCGCCCAGGAGGGCGCCAACAGCAGAAGTTAGCACTTTGGCTCAAGGCGCCCATGGAGGCGCCAACACCAGGAGATGAGTCACGGTCACGACAAAGAGATATTGCACAATTCAACGAGCCAAAAGAAAGGGTGAATAAAGATAAAATCCTGTATGGCATAGAAGTCATCATTGAAACAGCAAAATCCTATAAGGCAAAATCCAGCCATCCAGCAAATAAAAGGAAAAGTACAGGTGAAAAGCAAATCAACCAAAGAGAAATGGTCAGGGGGCAAGGACATCGAAGTCAACACTATTGGGATGATATCTGACAGTCCCCCCGTCTAGAACCCAGGAGGGCGCCTGGCAAGAGGGCGCCTGGCAAGAGCACTTTGACACAAGGCCCCAACATCGGGATGACTTAGCACTTCGGCACTTTGGCAAGCGGTTTCCAACGCTCCGTGTAGGTCCACCTGAAGCCGGTTCATATCCAAGATAAACCGATCCCCCTCTTCTTTCACCCCTACATAGTACAACAAGGTTAAAAGACCACCTCAAAGAATAAGTTAAAAGTTCCAAAGAGATCACCCAAAAAGGACTACCGGAATGAGGTCGACACCCCATGTATCAAGGCTGTCTCCATCATCCTCACCATCTTCCAACCTGATGGACAAGGGGCAACACAAACAGTTAAGTACCAGTCAAACAACACCCTACCCCGAGGTGGGAGGCTTCAAAGAAACAAGACGAACTCAAAAGCCAAGAGGCTAAGAAAAGAAACTAAGTGTCACTACAATTACCAAGTGATAGAGAAGCAGCAAGATCGGGTGAACAATCGGGAAAAAGACAAGTCCCCTTGATGGCAGGAAGCCTGAAAATATCAAATCAAAGAGCAAGTCAAAACAAGCAAGAAAACGAGCAACAAAGAAGGAAGTACAAAGCGAAAGCAAAGGTCGAAACTGATGCCCAAGGGGGCACCCAGCAGGGCGCCAAGTCAAAAAACGCTTCGCGCCCAACTCAAGGTGCCCATGAGGGCACCAGTTCCCTTCTCGTCGATGATCAAGCGCAAGATTCCCCTGAGGGCGCCACACCCATAGGTGTGCGATTCACCAAGTGCAAGGCACCCACGAGGGCGCCAACCTCTCTGGTGCAAATCATCAAGCACGTGGCACCCACGAGGGCGCCACTCTCCCCTAGGTGTGCGATTCACCGAGTGCAAGGCACCCACGAGGGCACCAACCTCTTTGGTTCAAATCATCAAGCACGTGGCACCCACGAGGGCGCCACTCTCCCCTAGGTGTGCGATTCACCAAATGCAAGGCACCCACGAGGGCGCCAACCTCTCTGGTGCAAATCATCAAGCACGTGGCACCTACGAGGGTGCCACTCTCCCCTAGGTGTGCGATTCACCAAGTGCAAGGCACCCATGAGGGCGCCAACCTCTCTAGTGCAAATCATCAAGCACGTGGCACCCACGAGGGCGCCACTCTCCCCTAGGTGTGCGATTCACCAAGTGCAAGGCACCCACGAGGGCACCAACCTCTTTGGTACAAATCATCAAGCACGTGGCACCCACGAGGGCGCCACTCGCCCCTAGGTGTACGATTCACCAAGTGCAAGGCACCCACGAGGGCGCCAACCTCTCTGGTGCAAATCATCAAGCACGTGGCACCTACGAGGGTGCCACTCTCCCCTAGGTGTGCGATTCACCAAGTGCAAGGCACCCACGAGGGCGCCAACCTCTCTGGTGCAATTTATCAAGCACGTGGCACCCATGAGGGCGCCTGTAACACCCCCTTCTAATAACTACTATTTAATTAATTTAAAATCAGAGTTTCCAAAAATCTTTCAGTGCAACCGGAAGAGGGTGCCACATTTTAAAAACAAACAACGTATAATATCTCCAAAATGAATTTATCAAGTCATAAAGTGCATAATACATAGCACCACAGTCAACTTAATATCCTGTTAGCTTACGTCAACATAAGTATAAAAACATCGCCGCGGAAAACACCAAATTTCAACGTATTATGTTACATCACCAAATAAATAGTTTAATAACATTAACTAGATAAAACAGTAAACTAAAACGCCCCCCGGTGCTACGTATCAGAGCCGACTCGACCAACTAGAAAGAAGGTACTAGATCACCTTCACTCGCTATCACCTGCACGTTGCCGACATAAGAAGCAACATAAAAGCAGTAGGGTGAGTCTCTTTACATAAATAATAACAAATAAGATCAACATCTATTAGAAAGGCAACTAACAACACCAAATCACAGCAATAGCAACATACACCGTTACTTTACATCAATCAGGAAACAATACCGAAAGTATGAATAATGCATGCAATGCAACCCAACTTCCAGGGCATATGCATGTGGATCCATCATCACCAATAATTTGCCTTGAGGGCACTCACCAAAATAAGGCCGAAGTCTTCTGCTCACCAATAATTCATAACAAGGCCGAAGCCTTCTGCTCACCAACAAATGCACATGGTTATGAGACGCTATGGACAATGCACCATACACACCAAAATCTCCATAATATACAATAGCGTGCTCACCAATAGTTAATCAGCTCACCAATATATTTTTCTTTTTATTAGCTCACCAACACCGAGGAAAATCATAGACCCTACTCACCAAATATTATTCGCACCGTTTATACACAACACCATTGATACATCTCCAATTTAATTACTCTAAAGCTAGTACACCGGTTACGCCTATCACCAACTAATTATACGGACTACATTGTCACAAGGGGCTAAAACGACACCAACTGTAGACAGCGAACAGCAACATTTTAAAATAAACAGCAACAGCAACATTTAGCAAAAACAGCAACAACATTATTTGAAGAAAAACAGCAACAGCATCATTTGAAGAAAAACAGCAACATCATTATTTGAAGAAAAACAGCAACAGCATCATTTGAAGAAAAACAGCAACAGCATTATTTGAAAAACAGTGACAGCAACATCTTAAAACAAAAACAGCAACATTACACTATTGTAAAACAGTGACAGCAACCTTCTAAAACAAAAACAGCAACATTACACCATTTTAAAACAGTGACAACAACCTTCTAAAACAAAAACAGCAACATTACACTATTTTAAAACAGTGACAGCAACTTTAAAGAAAACAGCAACAGCAACCTTTTTTATACTCACAGATTACTTCCAGAAATTTGACTTAACTTTGGAGAGTCATAACTTGAGCTACACAAATCCAAATTTAACTAAACCAGTGCCAAAATGACCAAAATTAAGTATATTTTCTAACAAAATATGTCCTATAATTTTTGGACAAACGAAAGGTTTCCAGTTTTAAAGAATACAGAACCTACGTCCAGAATACTCCCGTATTATTGACCTAACTTGTGGAGCCTATAACTAGAGCTACACAACTCCAAATCGAACGAAACCAGCGCCAAAACGACCGGCGTGAAGTCTATTTTCAAGAACAATTAAACACGAAATTTTTGGACTGACCGAACAGTCCCAGTTTCAAGAAAACCGAAACAGTATGACAACTCTCATATTTTTCTTTACTCAATTCCATTGGGTCAACATAACAAACACCCTACATACACCATTAGTAATCAAAATTCATCCCAACACCCATCAACATAGCATCACCAATTTAAATTCAATGTCACACATAACACGAAACAACACCACAATTCGATCATCAACACCACAAATCAATTAATTAAATTATTCCTAAACCTAACTCATATGGTACTAATCCTATAGGTTATTAAGAATGTAAGAGAGAGCCCCCTAACCTTTGGTAATTGAAGAATTCACAAGGCTCCTAGCAATTCACCAAAGTCACCAACAATCCAAGCTCTCCTCTCCTTGAAGCTCCAGGCGAACCCCCTTCCCTTGCCCTAGAACACGCTGCGCCTCTTCTTTTCCCTTCTCCTCTCTTCGCGACTTCCTTTCTTTTTTTTTCTCCTTTCTATTTTGCGATGCCTCCCTTTCTTTTTCCTCTCCAATTCGCAATTGAGCCCCCTCCTCTAACCTCTCTTGATATGGCCGAACCCTCCTCTCCTTCTCTCCTCTCTATTCGCTAATTCTTTCTTTCTTTTTCTTAGGGTTTTGCGCTAATGAGCAAGCCAAAACCCTAACCCTCATCAAAGGTGCCTAACCCATGGATCACTTGGATCACGGGCCTCCATTAACCACTCACTTAATTATTGGGCGCCACCTCCTAATTAACATGAAACACCTAATTATTATTTTCTACACTTATTCCCTAATTAATTAAATCCATTAATTAATTAATTAATTAATTAAACAAATGACTAAATAAATATCTAATCATTTTTGGGGTGTTACAACTCTCCCCCACTAAAAGGAATTTCGCCCTCAAAATTTTACCCACCAATGCTAACACCCTCCCACTAGCAAGCTACACACAAGTTCACACAGCAAGAAACATGTCCTAGCACATCAACAACCCAAGACTCAACACGGGCCATAGGCCCACAACATAAAATCAACAAACAATTTAGGCCATTTCAACGATACCCTCAACGAGACAGTGTGGGCCATTCGGCATTACCGACGACAACAACAAAACAACGACAACGTGGGCCATTCGGCGATACCCACAACAATAACAACATAACTTGGGCCATTCGGCGGTACCCAAGGCAACATCAAAAACAAGAACAACATCGACATCATTCATATCAACACATTCGCCAACAACATCATCAAAAACATCAACATTATTAATAGGCAACAAAATCATCAACAACATCATCAAAACACCGACATCAACATCATTAACAACAACAGCACAGGACCACAACTTGGTCACAACAATGGGCGCTAAGGCGCCAACAACCAACGACATCAAAATAGGCATGGCGCCCAAGGGCAGGGCGCCTTCAACAACACTAACAAAATGGCACATGGCGCCTATGGGTAGGGCGCCTTTAACAACCATACTACCGCAACAACAAATCAACAATGGCCAATGGCCTAGAACAACAAATCAACAACAGCAAGCAACCGGTCTCACATTAATGACTTGACATCAAACAACTTAACACCTTAATCACTCATTATCAAACAGTTAAAGGATCAAGGCAGCATCAAAACTAGGTCTTTAAGACATGTAGCAAATTGTCTAACAAGGCATCATGACATACACATGGTAATTATCAAAATCTTAGATCACACACTACACGATTTCAATAATACAAACTTTCACGTACAAAACATTTTTGTTTAGATTTTCCAACACGAGAAATAAAACATGTCATAGAAATTGATTTTCCACTACCAGACTAAACGTCAGCTTAAACAGTTCGAATAAAATACTCTTAAGAGCACATGGCAATAAAAGCTAACTCAAAGAAGCCCACAACAGTGTCATTCATTAGAAAAATAATTTTCAAGGCTAATATCAGTGTACCACCATAAAATTGTTTACGACGTGTTCAACAGAAATTTTCAAAACCTCTTCACTTTTTAGACGACAAACCACAAAATAGGGCGACTTATAAAGATAGGGACATTCAACAACCAAAACAGGCACAACTCATAAAATAGCAGCAGTGTACTAAAGTAGGAACAGTAACAGTTATTTTTTTGGAAACAGCAACATTTATTTTCCGAAAACAGCAATATTTATTTTCTGAAAACAGCAACAATTAAAACAGTGACAGCATCTAAATATACAGCAACAGCATTAGCAATTTAAAAAAAACAGCAACAACTCAAGATAATCCACAAGTAGGTTTAATCGTCAACAACTAGATTCAATCAACAAATAGATTTAATCATCAACGAATAGGGTTTTCAAGAACGCACATGTCAATCATACTAATCTTGTTCACACACGAAACACACATTAAATCAATTCACATAAGGATGTTCATCAAGGCATAAGATCACATATGAGCACATAGGAATTCAACTAACATGAAACTTGTCCAACAAAAATATAACGCATGATCATGACAACAAATTAACAAGGCATCAACATATGATAACATGTTATTACTCTTCAACATGCGAATTAAACAAGGCACCCAACACATGGCATCAATGATCATGGTAAGACACAAAAGGATTCTAGGGCATATGAACATTGCTCACATAAATATTCAGCAATATATTTAGTTTTTCAAACACCAAAACACTTTACCAAAAAAAATAATTTACATAAGATTTAGTGTCGACTACTTAAAATAATTTGGACAAACCAACATAAACGAGCACATGCCAATTAACATCCAACAACAAACAACAAATAATCGAACATCATATAGAATACACTGAGCTCAACACCAAGTCAAAACACGTGTGAGCATTTAAATGACAAGGTAAATCATTTAGAAACATACAACAAGTAGATCAACAATAAGGACTACTAACAAACGAAACACATAGAAAATATAATAAGGCACACCATGCTAGTAGGGACATCTCCCCCACTAGTCCACTTACCATTGGCAACTCTTGGTTTACCTGCAACACAAACAATGGTCAGCACGAAACGACAACAGTTGGTCGTACACCGACACAACGACTCGACGACTTGGCCGGACGGACCGAACTTTTGCTTTGATACCACTAATGTAACACCCCCTTCTAATAACTACTATTTAATTAATTTAAAATCAGAGTTTCCAAAAATCTTTCAGTGCAACCGCAAGAGGGTGCCACATTTTAAAAACAAACAACGTATAATATCTCCAAAATGAATTTATCAAGTCATAAAGTGCATAATACATAGCACCACAGTCAACTTAATATCCTGTTAGCTTACGTCAACATAAGTATAAAAACATCGCAGCGGAAAACACCAAATTTCAACGTATTATGTTACATCACCAAATAAATAGTTTAATAACATTAACTAGATAAAACAGTAAACTAAAACGCCCCCCGGTGCTACGTATCAGAGCCGACTCGACCAACTAGAAAGAAGGTACTAGATCACCTTCACTCGCTATCACCTGCACGTTGCCGACATGAGAAGCAACATAAAAGCAGTAGGGTGAGTCTCTTTACATAAATAATAACAAATAAGATCAACATCATATTAGAAAGGCAACTAACAACACCAAATCACAGCAATAGCAACATACACCGTTACTTTACATCAATCAGGAAACAATACCGAAAGTATGAATAATGCATGCAATGCAACCCAACTTCCAGGGCATATGCATGTGGATCCATCATCACCAATAATTTGCCTTGAGGGCACTCACCAAAATAAGGCCGAAGCCTTCTGCTCACCAATAGTTCATAACAAGGCCGAAGCCTTCTGCTCACCAACAAATACACATGGTTATGAGACGCTATGGACAATGCACCATACACACCAAAATCTCCATAATATACAATAGCGTGCTCACCAATAGTTAATCAGCTCACCAATATATTTTTCTTTTTATTAGCTCACCAACACCGAGGAAAATCATAGACCCCACTCACCAAATATTATTCGCACCGTTTATACACAACACCATTGATACATCTCCAATTTAATTACTCTAAAGCTAGTACACCGGTTACGCCTATCACCAACTAATTATACGGACTACATTGTCACAAGGGGCTAAAACGACACCAACTGTAGACAGCGAACAGCAACATTTTAAAATAAACAGCAACAACAACATTTAGCAAAAACAGCAACAACATTATTTGAAGAAAAACAGTAACAGCATCATTTGAAGAAAAACAGCAACGGCATTATTTGAAGAAAAACAGCAACAGCATCATTTGAAGAAAAACAGCAACAGCATTATTTGAAGAAAACAGCAACAGCATTATTTGAAAAACAGTGACAGCAACATCTTAAAACAAAAACAGCAACATTACACTATTGTAAAACGGTGACAACAACCTTCTAAAACAAAAACAGCAACATTACACCATTTTAAAACAGTGACAGCAACCTTCTAAAACAAAAACAGCAACATTACACTATTTTAAAACAGTGACAGCAACTTTAAAGAAAACAGCAACAGCAACCTTTTTTATACTCACAGATTACTTCCAGAAATTTGACTTAACTTTGGAGACTCATAACTTGAGCTACACCAATCCAAATTTAACCAAACCAGTGCCAAAATGACCAAAATTAAGTCTATTTTCTAACAAAATATGTCCTATAATTTTTGGACAAACGAAAGATTTCCAGTTTTAAAGAATACAGAACCTGCGTCCAGAATACTCCCGGATTATTGACCTAACTTGTGGAGCCTATAACTAGAGCTACACAACTCCAAATCGAACGAAACCAGCGCCAAAACGACCGGCGTGAAGTCTATTTTCAAGAACAATTAAACAAGAAATTTTTGGACTGACCGAACAGTCCCAGTTTCAAGAAAACCGAAACAGTATGACAACTCTCATATTTTTCTTTACTCAATTCCATTGGGTCAACATAACAAACACCCTACATACACCGATTAGTAATCAAAATTCATCCCAACACCCATCAACATAGCATCACCAATTTAAATTCAACGTCACACATAACACGAAACAACACCACAAATCAATTAATTAAATTATTCCTAAACCTAACTCATATGATACTAATCCTATAGGTTATTAAGAATGTAAGAGAGAGCCCCCTAACCTTTGGTAATTGAAGAATTCACAAGGCTCCTAGCAATTCACCAAAGTCACCAACAATCCAAGCTCTCCTCTCCTTGAAGCTCCACGCGAATCCCCTTCCCTTGCCCTAGAACACGCTGCGCCTCTTCTTTTCCCTTCTCCCCTCTTCGCGACTTCCTTTCTTTTTTTTTCTCCTTTCTATTTTGCGATGCCTCCCTTTCTTTTTCCTCTCCAATTCGCAATTGAGCCCCCTCCTCTAACCTCTCTTGATATGGCCGAACCCTCCTCTCCTTCTCTCCTCTCTATTCGCTAATTCTTTCTTTCTTTTTCTTAGGGTTTTGCGCTAATGAGCAAGCCAAAACCCTAACCCTCATCAAAGGTGCCTAACCCATGGATCACTTGGATCACGGGCCTCCATTAACCACTCACTTAATTATTGGGCGCCACCTCCTAATTAACATGAAACACCTAATTATTATTTTCTACACTTATTCCCCAATTAATTAAATCCATTAATTAATTAATTAATTAATTAAACAAATGACTAAATAAATATCTAATCATTTTTGGGGTGTTACAGCGCCACTCTCCCCTAGGTGTGCGATTCACCAAGTGCAAGGCACCCGCGAGGGCGCCAACCTCTCTGGTGCAAATCGTCAAGCACGTGGCACCCACGAGGGCGCCAACCTCTCTTGTACAAATCATCGAGCACGAGGGCACCGCTCTCTTACTTGGGCGAATTACCAAGTGCAAGGCACCTTTGAGGGCGACAGCCTCACTAGTGCAATACATCAAGCACAAGGCACCCACGAGGGCGCCACTCTCTTACTTGGGCGAATTACCAAGTGCAATGTACCCATGAGGGCGCCCCTCTCTTACTTGGGCGAATTACCAAGTGCAAAGCACCTATGAGGGCGAAAACCTCACTTGTGAAATACATCAAGCACAAGGCGCCCACGAGGGCGCGACTCTCTTACTTGGGCGAATTACCAAGTGCAAGGCACCCATGAGGGCGCCACTCTCTTACTTGGGTGAATTACCAAGTGCAAAGCACCTATGAGGGCGACAACCTCACTAGTGCAATACATCAAGCACAAGGCGCCCACGAGGGCGCCACTCTCTTAATTGGGCAAATCGCCAAGTACAAGGCACCTATGAGGGCGACAACCTCACTAGTGCAATACATCAAGCACAAGGCCCCCACGAGGGCGCCACTCTCTTACTTGGGCGAATCACCAAGTACAAGGCAACCATGAGGGCGCCAACCTCACTCATGCAAATGATCGAGCACGAGGCGCCCACGAGGGCGCCACTCCCCCATCCTTGCACATTGCCAAACAACAAGGCACCCATGAAGGCGCCACTCCCATGTTTGCAAACTACTAAGTATGAGACTCCCATGAGGGGGCCAATCCATCTCGCGGACCGCCAAGTGTGAGGCACTCCCCCTCAACCACATGTCTGGCACAAGAGGCTACAAATCGCCCATACAAGGAACAAAGTGCCCAAGGGGGCGCCTCCCCCCTTCTCACCAAAATAGCACCCAAGGCGCCCACAGGGGGAACCATCAACGAAAAGGAAGCAAAAAACTTACCAAGGCGTTTCGGTGTCAGAGCAAGAGGATCCGATCGTCTGTCTTCTCTCCAAACCAGTGCTTCGATGCCCCTGGTATTGCTAACGAGGTCCTTTTTACTCTAGAGAGTGAAAATGACAGGACACGGTTGTTACAAAGGCAGTGTCCCGCGTAACCTCACAGATCCGGCAAACTGACGAAAATCCTTCAAGCTAAGACCATCCTTCGGAATAATCTCGGCTTGGGGGGCAACTGTTCTGGAGTAAACCAAGAGGTCCAATTAGCAATACCAGGGGGTGCGATTAGCGATGAGATATGGATCAGCCCAACCGATTCAACCCATATCCACCTCATGCGAGCCCAACATGCTTGGACAGTCAAGATCGACTCTACCCATCCAACGATCCACGAGAGGGCACGATTTCCTATAAATACAGGCAAACTTTTCCCTAAGAAAGGTTCAATCTCTAATCCTTAGTACCTTCACTCATATATTCGATATACTGACTTGGCGTCGGAGTGGCATGCAGGTACCCACGGGCGCTCACTGACCTCCTGCCAGGGCAGCAAGAGACCTACCAACAGCAGCCGACCAAAATACTGCTAGGTACAGAACAATAAGTAATTTTCTTGGATAGTTTTGGTATTGTATTATGCCTTGGTAGCTAGGACACTATCCTGTAGAACATGTATATTATGGAAAACAACTGAGGTCAGGCTGAATAGATTTGATAATATGTACTTGAGATTATCATATTTTGAGAATTTGAGACTGTGTTGAAGATTTCGTAATATGTACTTGAGATTGTTATATATGTTGCATCATGATAATCTCAAATTCTCAAAACATGTATATTAATTTTGTCAGATATATTGAGATTGGAAAACAACTAAGGTCAAACAGAATAGATTTGATAACATGTTTTAACATCGGTTCCTGAAATACTTGGTGTTATAAATTAGGCTAAAGTGCTCCCGGGGTCCCTTATCATTATTTAAAGTAACGAATTAGTCCTTTATGTTTTTTTTGTCCCAAATAAGTCCTTTATCTTTCAAATTTTTGACACATAAATCCTTTTTCGTTAACAGTGCTGATTTATGTGTCAGAAAAAAAGGATTTATGTGTCAAAAATTTGAAACATAAAGGACTGATTTGGGACAGAAAATGATTTGTGTCAAAAATTTAAAACATAAAGGACTGATTTGGGACAAAAAAAAGATAAATGACCAAATCGTTACTTTAAATAAAGATAAGGGACCCCGGGAGCACTTTAGCCTATAAATTATTATTTAACATATATCCGACTAAAACCTGATGTAAAAAATGCTTATAAAAATAGACTTTTGGCATCAGTTAGTCAGATACCCGATATTAAAAACACTTTTGGCATCTGTTCTATACCAGATGTTAAAAATGCCGTCTTTTAAGATCACCTTTTTCAGAATCGAGATGTTATTTTTAACCGATGTTAAAGGTGAATTCTGCGGTTTTGAAAACAAAAATGTCCAAACCAAATAGGTCGGTTAGTTCGATTCTGAGTTGGTTTGGATTTTCCCGAACTAGTGAACACCCCTAGACAGAAAGAAAACTCATTCCACAATTTCAATTGCTACCCATAATAGAAGAGATCAATAGAGAATAGAGAAAACAAAAACCACGGGAACGACGCACAAGCATATCACAATGACTCCACTATACCGGTGCAATGATTACAGTACGTCCACTAGGTAGTATGTGTCTTTGTATAGCAAAACGAGATTCTAGTGTAGAATATTGATTCATGTATGTTTGGGTTAAGGAATAATTTAGAATTATATTTAAAGAATATTATTTTTATTTCAAAAAACTCATTTATAGATGTATTTACTGTATTTGATTTGAATAAACTACTTCAAACATATATTTAATGCATTTTAATTAATTAATATTTTAATGTTTTAATAAAATTTAGATTTAAAAATTTCATTTAAAATAATATATTTATTTCACTACAAACGGATTTAACTTAATTTAAGCTCATCCAATTTCAAGAATTAACTTAATTTAGGTCCAACCAAATTCATTTTCTTGAAATAAATCAACCGAAAAATATTACAAAAAATGATTTACATTATATGATTGGCACTCCAGACTAAGAATCCTCTAATAGTACTATAAAAATAGCAAATTACATATCACAATAATTTGAATAATAAAAATTTGCACCCATAACTAAGAATATTGCCTCTGCCTCTAATGGTATTGGTACACTGTACACAATAATATGGCTCCGCACTCGAAAGCTACCGTCACCCAAACCAAAGAAACAATTTCTCCATAGTCTCCACAAATAGTGAGCACAAATGTTTGTATTTGTCCCATGAAGTGAATGACAAAAATTTGCATTTACATTTTGTAACAGTTCTTTTGAAACTGCCACTTACATTTGATTGAGAGATTGAGACTTTCGGGCGTGAAAGAAGGATAATTTAGACCCCTTGCTGTATAATTTTAATAACAAAAATTTGCACCCCTAACACTAAGAATCCTACCTCCGCCCCTAATAGGGCTCTGCACTCGAAAGCTAGCGTCATCCCAAACCAAAGAAGCAGATACACTAGAGGCACTTATTGCTCTATAGTCTCTATAAATAGTTAGCACAAATGTTTGTATTTGTCCCAATGAAGTGAATGAAAAAACACTTGGCTTCACTTCAATGTTTAGTCCTTGAGGAGCTGTCACAATAACTTTGTATGTTGTTATCGGTGTGAGCCAACATTTGTAACAGTTCTTTGGAAACCGTCCCTTACATTTGATAGAGAGATTGAGGCTTTCAGGGTGAAAAAAGGATAATTTAGATCCCTTGCTTTTATCGGAGCAATTGGTGTCTTCCCTAAATTTGACATGTAAAGTGCTTGAGCAATATCCTTGCCCACATAAAAATTTGATGTAATCAATTTTGCCGGCATCGTATACTAAGCCGGAATTTGCAGCCTTGGAGGGATCAATTTGTCCTGCTCCATATGCAAATTCAACATCATTATCATATGTGGGAACTCAACTCTTTAGCTGCAAAAAAGACAATGTCTATATTAGCTTATTTTGTGTTTAAAACTATAATACCAACCAACAATAATATACACACACATATATATATATATATATATATATATATATATATATATATATATATATATATAAGTTTGATGATAACAAAATGAAGTCTAGATTTTGGTTTATAATTAAGATATATTGAACTTTGAATTAAAACCAAGCTAGCACGCACTAAGTTTACTTTTCACTGTACATGAAAATATTGATGAGGTGCATATACCTGTGTTGTCATGAGAGCAATAAACGGATAGCAGCAGAGACCATGTGGGATGAAATAATTTGATGTATGTCGTCGATGTTCCTGACATGATGTTGAATCGTAACTGTGGTATCACCAAAAACATCATAAATCATAAATAGCTATAATATCAACTCCTTGAGCAATTAAATCCGGCTACAATAATACTAAACAAATGAAAAAGATTAGGAATCAACAAAAGTTGTTAACTCAAATTGACGTATTTAATTAATTGATTGATTTAAAGAAAGAGAACCTTAAAAGAACTAATTCGATTCACATTTAATATTATTGAGGACCAAATCAGTATTTTTCATTTTTTAGAGACTAAGTTGTATACTTATTAAATCTAGCAACAAAGATCTCGGTTCAAAAGCACCAAGGACTAGGGCTAAATATATTAAGTACACGATGTTCAATCAAAAGAAATATTATTTTAATGAACATAGTTTCCACAATTTCATCCAGAAACACAAATTCATGGACATTTCTTATCACTTTAAATCTCATACTTAAAGTTCCAATTTAAAGGATCAAACTAATAATTCATAATCATTTTTCAACAACTCAAAACATTTAAATTCAACACATTTTAAATTGGGGTTTCAACTCTAACTTTTTGAATCTTTAACCTTTGATTACAAACTTTATATCCACTTTCACTACACAAAATTATTTTAGCTATGATCAAGAGCAAAAGTTCAAACTAGAGCTATAATCATCTAGAGTTAATTTAGGTTAAACAAAAATGTAACATTTGAGGTAGATGATTATGAAATCAAGTAAATAGGAAAGGAAAAGAGGAAGAAAAATATACCCCAAGAATAGGGGATGGTCAACAGCTTGAGGAAAGGAGAAGTTGATTCTTCACTATTTCTCCACAAACCCACTTCCCTCTACAAATTTTCTAAAAAGATTAAAAATATGGAGAGGAGAGAGGGGATATAGTTCAGCTTCTAGGGGAGGGAGAGGAAGAGAGGAAAAAAAAACTTAAATGAAAGGGAGGGAGAAGTAGCAAAGATTGGAGAGGAAATGAGAGAACACTAGCGAGATGAACTAGCGAAATGAGAGAACTAGGAAATAATGTAGAGAAATGAGAATGGGGGTGAGAGGGTTCCCAGCTGTTGGTGTTATATAAGGAGAGAGAGCCAACTTTTACTTTGAGGTAAGTTTTGGAAGAGTAATAATGGTACCCAAGTAAAGAAGCAAAAGAAAAAATTGCAATATACATAAGAGTAATGGTAAACGATAAAAACAAACACGGGAAGATAAGGTTATTATGTGTAACATGCCACTGTGCAAACTTCAAATCTATTTTTTTAATACTATTATTTGCAATATACATATTGTTCCAAATGGGTATTGGTCTTCTTGGAGTTATTTAAATTATCAAGGAATTAATTTTAGAATAGTTACCAACAAGAATTGGTTTAAGTGGTAACCGGATTCAGATCCCACTACAAAGTTTTAAGTTCGAGTCTTGAGTGTGGCAAAAATTCTATTGAGAGGGGAAAACCACACGAACTGATAAAGTCGGATACACGTGCCCAACAAAGTTCATCGATGTAGATTAGTCACTGGTAAAATTAGTAGATACTATGCGCCAAAATACACAACACGGTAACAGAAAAAAAATATAATGTTAACGTTATATTTACATCCATTATTTCTGGATTTATCTATTTATTTATTAAGTAAAACAGGACGGTTATTTTTAAGGTATTTTTTAAACCCTGTCAAAAAAAACTATTTTTTTAAAAAATAAAAAATTATTTATTTATTCATTATATAAACATCACAGTTATTTTTAAGATATTCACTTTTAAAATAAAAATTAACTATCGTAATATTTTTTTGACAAGAAATCTATCATATTGTAAGCTTAGATATTTAATGCTTATTGGTGCGGTGCACTTAATGTATTTATTGCAGATGAATGTTATTATTGGTATTTTGCTACAGATGATAGTTTGTAATTTTGAGTGTAACTTTTGATTTTGTAGTTTTTGTTTATCACGTTCAATCTTTAAATCACAATAGCCAAAAACATCCCTATTCCAACCTCTCAACTTCCCTTTGAGCAATTTCAGCTTTTCCTCGATGATAAAGAGGGTTGGTGGAGTACAACTGTTGGTGTTATTACATTCTGTTTTCATACAAGTTTCTTTTCTATCAACCTTTTAGTTTGCTTAAGATATTTTGGAAAGTAATGTTTTTCCCATTTGCATTGTTTGTCGCGTGAGTTACACGCTCACGTGTGTCATTTTCCCATTGTGTTCATATCTCTATTATACTCAATCATGAACAGTCCACATGGACTGTGGACTGTCCATGTAATCAAATGGATAAATGACATCATTGATGATGTCAATTCCACCTACGCATTTAGTGTACACATCACCCTGCAACAAAAAAAATATATAAAATGATCCTATTATAAGATGCAATAATAATCCCACAATTTTTGCATCATGTCAACGAAATTCAATACCAATAAATAAAAACGGCTGTCCCACTAATAATGAAATTAATTGTAGAGAAGGACAATACGTAAGATGTTTAAGTGTAAAGATAAACAGAAAGTAAATGTATCAGCAGCACTATCGCCGAAGCATTACTTCTCCTGAGGAATATCCTCAGCATCATAATTCAAAATCCAATCTTAGTATGATGCTAAATAACAAACATTGGGGTGGAATCGGGGTACCGTATCAGATAAAATTGTTTCAAACTACTTGATTATCAAAAATATTAATAAATATCCAACAAAAACTAAAATAGAGATTTTGGGTTTGAGAATTTTTCTGTTATTTTAGTTTTTGTTGGATATCTCTTCTCTATTATACTCGATCATGACCCATCCACGTGGACTGTCCATGTAATCAAATGGATAAATCACATCATTGACGACGACAATTCCACCTAGGCATTTAGTGTACACATCACCCTGCAACAAAAAAAAATATAAAATGATCCTAATATAAGATGGAATAATAATCCCACAATTTTTGCATCATGTCAACGAAATTCAATAACAATAAATAAGAACGGCTGTCCCACTAATGATGAAATTAATTGGAGAGAAGCAAAATGGTCAATAAGAATTCGCAATACCAATAAAAACCATCGGCTGTCCCACTAATAATGAAATTAATTGGAGAGAAGGAAAATCGTCAATATGAATTCGTGTGTGGGTGAATATATTCTCATTGGCACCCCACAAAAATTGGGATGCAATTATTTAAAAAACAAATATTAAATGAGACTATTATAAGGTGGAATTATAATCCCACGATTTTTGCATCAGGTGAAGATTTGTCAACGAGATTCAATACCAATAAATAACCAATAGCTATCCCACTAATAAATAAATTAATTGGAGAAAGGGAAAAAGTTCAATAAGAAATCGTTTTAAACAGCAATTACGTTGATTATATTAGTCAAAATTGGCGTGATTATAGCTACAGTTAAAAACACGCTCATGTCTTTTAGGGAGTCCAACTGGCAGTAGAGAGACACGTTAATTCAGTATAAATTAGACTGCATTTGATCACCACACACAGTCTTTTTCCTGAGCAGACATATTGTAAGACAAGAGTGAGAAAAACACACCTATACGTTTTCCCCTCTACACCAATGGCCTCTTCAACCAAAAAGGTTGTTACTCCTCCCAAAAAAATCGTACCTTTGGCTATCATTGATCCCGACCATGAATCATCATCCATCCTGGTGAAGGTGCTGAGAAAGTGGCATGTGTTTTCAGCAAATGGAGGCAACTCACCTGTTGCAGTTGAAATGGTGTTAGTTGATGCTGAGGTATACACTATATCTACTTAACCCAAACCATAAGGAAAACAGATATTTCGGTAAATGCATTACTAAATTTAGGGTGAGATTAATATTCAATGGAAACTATATCCATGCGTTAGTTTTGTTGTCTCTAAATTTTATTATTCATGTTACATCAAAATATATGGTCCGAGTTTTGTATAAACCGAAAACGCTAACACTTTTATATTCAGGGTACTAAGATTCAGGGTCATCTAGATAAGTATTATATCTATAAACATGACAAGAACATCCATGAAGGGTCGGTCTATAATATCTCCAAGTTTGTTGTCGTTCTTAATGCTGGGAAGTACCGTGCCGCAAGGCACGAGTACAAGTTAAACTTCAACCTGAAAACTGTCATAGTACCGCCAGCACATGGAGATGTGCCAATACCTGCATACAGTTTCACCCCACCTGAAGAGTGCTTTGGTACAGGTTTCGATCAGGATTACTTAGTAGGTATGATCATTTACTAATACATGAATTAAATTATTGTATTCTTGATTAATACAATATTTGACTATCATTTTCTTTTATTGATAGACATTGCTGGGATACTCATTGGAATTCACCAAGAGCAAGAGTTCTATAAAGGGACCGTGAAATGCTCTAGGATGAAAATTGAGCTGGACAACCGGGGGTTAGTCCTTTTTCGAGAAAACAAATTTATTTATTGTAGAACTCTTCTATTAAATTGGATTTTATGGATGTCAAATTTTGTTTTTATCTAAATTGTATTTTTGGTTACAGTTATCGCTTCAACATTACTCTGTTTGGGGAGTACGTGACCGAGCTGAATCAATTCATCTCCTCTGGAAATACAATCAATGCTGTCATTGCAGTTTTGTTCTGCAAAGTCGGGTCCTGGTCAGGTATTATTAGTTGTATCTGGTGTTAAGTAGATCATAGACCCTCTCTAATCGTACAATTGACCACAATACCAGATTTTTATTATTAGGAGGTATATCAATCCAGACTACTATGCACACTACACGGCTGTTAATTAACCCAGACATACCAGAGGCTGCTGCTTTGAGAGAAAAGTAAGTTACTGATATTCTTACATATCTTATTGTTATTTAGTCTGTGCATAGAAACAGCAGTATAAATATATATTTTAAATGAGTAATATAGAAAAACTAATAGAGTGCATTTATTTTAAATGTGGAACAGCATGTCTCAGGCAATCACCTCACCCACTTTGACTATTAGCCAGCAAAGCAAAAGTGGTGGTAGTCAGGATGATTTTCTGAGTGTTGATCAAAAATATACTATTGCTAATGTTAAGGAGTTTGTGGAGGTAACTTATTCTACAATAAGCTAATTTCTGAAGTAGGGGGCTAATTATAGAAGAATAATGAACTATAACACCATAAATTGATTATTTTGTTTTAATACTCATACTGTGCAGGTGAATGATTTTGTTGTCTTGGCATACATTAATGCCGTTGTCAACGACGACGAATGGTACTACTGGGCATGTCGCTGCAGCAAGAAGGTTGTTGCTGATTCAGATATGTACTATTGTCCGAAATGTGACACACATGTCACAAATGTTACTAAAAAGTATGTTTTGGTGATATGATCCCTCTCCAATTAAAATGATGATGACCAAACATGTGAAACCTACAAAACTGTGTATTACTTATATTTGTTTAATAGTGAAATTCGTCCCACATCTCAGGTTTTTTCTGAAGCTTCGAGTCATTGACCAGACTGACTCTGTCATTGTTATTTGCTTTGATCATACTGCACGTGTGCTGATAGGAAGGTCGTGTGATGAAGTGTATGACTCATGGTTGGAGGTTGGTTCGATAGTCACAGTTAGTATCAATTATTTAGGTTTAAAATTTTTAGTAACCTTGAGTTGTAAAAATAAATAGTTCTATGAATTTTTCTATTGTGTTCGTCCCTGCAGGATCCCGATAGAGACTTCATGCCAATTGAGTTGAAATCTCTGAAAGGTAAGCAGGCATTGGTTAAGGTTCAGTGCGAAGGTACAAATGGAGGACGGTACCCACGGTCATACCGTGTTAGGAATATATCTGATAACCCCGATTTAATATCTCGGTACACGTTAAAGTGGAATGATAATGAGGTCAGTATTTACGTAGATGATTTAGAAGTGCGTATATGAAATATATGTGAGCCATTTTCATCAACTTACATAAAATAATATCCAATATATTGCAGGGTGCAATTGAGGCACCTCAAGAAGTGCCTCTGATTGAAAACACTCCAACGGGGGGATCCGGTAGTGTACACAAACATGGTGCAGAGCTATCTCAGGTATATTTATTAAATTACGGTGGATCTGATAACATTTTCATTACAGCAACCAATTATGTACGTTCGGTATCTCTTCGATCATTATGGAAAACATTATGATTTTTTTAACACAACATGTTTCTTCATTTGTTTTAATCGAATTCAAATAGGATTTGATGAGCAAGTTTGAACAAACTGTCACCGATTCAAACACAGTCGGGAGGGGCAAGGAGACAGTGGACATTACTACTGATACTGATGATACCCCCCCAATGAAAAGGAAGCTTCCTACTGACTCTGGATCATCTTCCAGGCACCTGCCCATTAAGTCTATCAAGATTGAGAAATAGTCCTTCTACAGCTGCTGGAATTTTCAAGTTTCCATTTGTTCCACATAAGTTTCGTTTGAATTATGCATGGTTCTGTGCTTTCTCATTTTCCCCAACTTGGACCATTACTTTAAGTTTTACCTGTTAAAATTTCATTAAGTACGCTTTATGTTAAGACAAAATCGTTGGTCGTTGGTATCTTCTAATGTCGATTACTATGTTCTAACAGCTGATTTTGGTTTACAGCGTTTTAAAGTATTATTTTAATATCCGTACATTAATCATGACATTACTCAAAAAAAATAGATATAGCAATTTGGTACAGCAAGTATACTATTCAATGGATATTATAAAATAACAACAGGTGCACATACCTCTTAATAAAAAAAAGTTGGAACAAAACTCATGATGTGTTAGCGATCCAGAAAGCATAGTAGTCGTTGCTGTAATAATTTTATCCCTCTCCATCATCATCATACTTTAAACGGCCTTGATCCTCTGTGCTCACGGGTAGTCCCACGTGCTCCGCCATATAGTACATACCTACTAAAAATCAATATTTTGTAGGATTAAGTAGAAGCATCTAGCATTTATAATTTATCATCCTAAATATGGATGCTAATTTGTAGAGATGTAATGGTTTCTATTTGTGTCATTATCATCCACAATTCAATTAAAATTGGTTTCTAATTAACCAGAAGAATGGAATATGTGCCTGTGGGCAACTGAGAATTATGAATACAATATGAGGTAGTATAAAAATATACACAAGCCCAAATACATTTTCCTCAAAACACATAGAGTATAAATCGTACAATCTCATATTCATATGCATCTTTGAATGGCTTTTAGTTATTGAATAGCATTACCACAAGACCCTTCATTCTAATTTTGTTCTGACAGTATGCATCTTTGCAAAAATTGCAAAAAATAATTTAAATGCTCCTATACCTTATAATATACGTCGATGTACATGTATATAAAAAAAGACATTTCTGTTGAATTTAGCAAAAATGGAAAAACTAGAAAAAATTAAAATCTAAAAAACGGATTTAAGACATTTCCTCAATCAAGTGTCATAATAATATTCAATTGCAACATGACAGCTATTACTATTTTTAGATTAGAAGACCATTAGAAACAAATCATCAAATAATGTGGCAATACATCAATCAGCAATAATCAGCAATAATTAATTTCAGGCACAATTTAAGGGACAGCCTGATATTGCACTTTAATGGAAGATATTTTCAGGCAGTTACTCATGTTAATGATAAAAACAAATCAGCAGCACTTATTCAGTATCTAAACCATAAGTGCAAATTTCAAATTGCATACTTTTACTCCACACACCCTATTTTACGAAGGAATAAGGGAACCCAGGAAAAAAATGTCACTACCAAAATCAAGAAGATCAACTTTGTTGAACATATAATCTATATTGAAGAGGACCAAGAAGTTGTTTCTACACGTAAGTTTTGCTGCCCAACGATTTCATTAGTTAATTGTTTCACCACTACACATGTTAAATTTCGCACTAAATCACAAACTATTTACATTGCTTTATAGATAAATGCGTACCGTGCTATTGGGTTTGTAAGTCACCAATACCATGACGCGACTGACCGAAAACTGCGATCCGGCTACTAAGATAGAGACTCAACAACCACAACATCAGAGAAGGAAGCGGCGTACAAGAGGTTTAACATGCAACATATTGTTTGTTAGTTATTTTTATGTATAGTAAAATATTTTCATAAATGTTAATTGATAATATGATCAGATGAGACTTCTGAGCCTATGCAATCAGCTTCAAACATGAAGGGTCGATCGTCACGTGATAATCAAGTAAACTTAGAGTCTAGCCAATTTCCAGGTAAATTTCAGCAATTATTTTTTAATTAAAGAGATGTAAATTATATGACTCAGAGATCATCCAATATATTACAGTGATGACACTGGCCTCTAACAATGGGTTATTACCAAATGTTGTTGACCCGTCCGCGAACTCACCCTCGCGTGTCCCTCTAGCGGACATTATACACTGTAAAATTTGACCAGTGTGTAACTACCTACTTCATTATAAAACTTATATATATGGACAATTGGTAATAACATCACTATGTGGTAAATGTGTCCTGCAAATTTGCCAAGACGACGTGGCCCACCAAAGAAGACACCGACCATTGGTGAGTTAAGTATCACAAATAATTGAATTATCTAATTTTATATGCAGATCATCCGTAGTAGATCCTTTGAATATAGGGGGAATCTAATACTTTACATAGCACCCAATATTTACAAAGGTTACCTTTAACAGATATTAGCAAACAGCATTGCTTAGAAGCACGTCTGTCGGGTTCACGTTCAAACATTAGGAAATTGTTGGGAGATGTTCGGAGCATCCAACCATTTACACCAGATTTGGACTTTGCAACACCTATACATCCCATTCAGGTCAATGGAACTCAACATCCTGTCCAAAACAACAACAACACAAACGCAACAAATGGGAGTAAGTTTTTCAAAACATAGAAAAATATTTAAGACTCTCGGCACATTATTTTCTAAAAAATTCGATTTATTATCGCTTGCACTCATAAAATCTGCTGCAGGTGGTTCCTTAGGATATAAACAAGGCATTCCGGTTGGTCAGTATAATAGGACTGCCACTACTTCATTGTCACAAAATAGATTTCAAGGTAAATGTGTAATTTACTATAATTTCCCACGCATACACAAGTTATTGATTATGCTTAGTGTAAGCAATACACCCGTCTATTAAATTGCCATATATGATAATTTGACATTGCTCATTATATATAAACCCATTGAGTATTGTTATATAACAGTCACAACGTCAATAAGTGAAAGTGAGGATCTAAACTTTGTTCTGGAAGAGACTGCTGATACACCGGCACGTGTCCCTCTTGCTGACATACAAAACGGTAATTTGTCTTATAATTCCACCAGTTGTTTGGTAATTACCCTATAGATCAAAATTTTTATATTTTAATTTTAACGCATGGATTGTTATCAGTAAGCTTGCCAAGACGACGTGGCAGACCAAAGAAGACACTGATGTCCGACTCTACAAGTAGCACATATAAACTAAATGGTACGTTCAACATAACATTCCTAAATGTATAATGTCAATAAAATTTCAGGTATGTATTAGGAATACTAATTGGTTGAAAATAATTTTAAAGCACATACCCGTATAAGGATTGAAAATATAACCGTCATGGAAATACTTACATGGTATTTGTGCCAGATTGTAGGACAAATCGAGGTGCGGAGGCACGTTTGTCAGTATCACGATCAAACATCAAAAGACTATTGGTCGATACTGGTGGTATCGAACCCTTTACCCCGCAAAATACAAAAAGAATCAATCAGTCTGCATACAGTAAAAAATATGATCATCTTACACCGATTAGTAAGTCTCTGTATTGGCTTTTTATGCATGATGCTTTAGTAGTCTTTTGTGTACTTTTAATTGTACTTATATTTCTAATTTTATGTCAAACTTCAGGTAGTTCAGGCGCACTTAATTTTGCCTGCCAAAATGACAGACCAACCAAGCTCAACCATGTCTTACACACGCCGAATACAATAGAACTGTCACCTATGTCGGCAGGTATTCATCACGATGACATTATTTTTCACAATGGTATAGTAAATAGATGCAACATATTGACAGACATGAAATTTTCATTTCCAATGCCTTAATATGGATTTCTTATACCTCACATGCTCATTAGACCACATATTAATATATGTATATGTTTTATGCAGTTACACAGAATGTGGATAGAAATATAAACACCTCAGCAAACAAGAGGTCAAAAACCAGTTCGAGTCTCGACCAAACTGCTCAGCAACAACATATACTTTCATGTCTTACTGCCAACACTGGTCCATCTAACATGAATTTAAATGGTATGTGTTCGAGTATTTATAGACAAATAGGGGGTATTGTGATTTTTAACATGCATGTGGACTATACAATCAAGTACCATATTAACCATTGAAGTTCCCATATTTTAACCAGACGAAGACACATCAGGAACACTTGAAGATGTAGTAAAAGAGGATGCTGCCAGGGTATATAAAGCAGGCAGCATGGACGATCATTCCACACCAAGAGCCAATTTGCCAATAATGAGACTTGATTTTGACTTGGAAGATCAAATTACTACTAACGACACAACACATCAAAGTTCAGGTACTAAGGATTCACATATAGAAAGACATACAACCTACCCATTCTGTCATTGTATTGGCGCTAATAGTTATATAAAATCTGACCCCTGGGTTTTTATTCAATTATAGCCGGGGTTGGTCAACAAAAACCATTCGGTAATCGATACACACTATACGACAACAATGAGCCTCGACGTAAGTCTTTTGATTTCATATTATATATCATTTTTTATTATATATATATATATATATATATATATATAAATATAGAGATATCATTTCATATTCATGTATAACTGACCTTTGTATATAAGCGATGTGTGTATATATATATATATACACACTCACATATATATTATTTCGTATTATATATATACACGTGTATATATATATATATATATATATATATATATATATATATATATATATATTGTGTGTATATATATATAGGAAAGAAGTTGATTTATATTCAAATATAAGTGATTTTATTAAATCAATATGTATATACATTCATTTTACAGTGGCCCTTGACTTTGGTCTGCCAACACATCAATGTCGTGAGTGTCAGGCGTTATTTTGGTTTCAAGAAAGGGCAGTCAAGAGCAACCGTTCAAGTAGTCCGGATTTCTCTATGTGTTGCATGAAAGGTCAAGTAGACATCCCATTGCTTAATGAGCCACCTCGGTTGTTGCTAAATCTTATCAGAGGTCTTGATTCTAGAAGTAAAAACTTCCGTGACAACATAAGGGCGTATAACAGTATGTTTGCATTCACCTCAATGGGCGGTAAAGTTGTTGCAACACATAATGATGGCGCCAGTCCTCCAACATTCATCTTGAATGGACAAAACTACCATCGCATAGGTAGTCTGTTGCCCCCTGATGGTATGGCCCCAAAATATGCGCAGTTATATATATGGGACACTAAAAACGAGGTAGCACATCGAATGAGTCATTTCAGGTATATGCCATTTTCATTTGCAATCCATTTTATTTTTTTTAATATATCAATTTTCATTCACGTATATATACATTATTTTATAACTATTGGTCTATTAATTACAATTTCCTAAATAATCTCTATATATTTCTAGATATATAGTACATAATATTTCTCATTTTCAACAAACACATGTTCACTATTTATCCCAAATTTACAGGTCTAATAATAACTCGCGTGTACTTGATGAATCATTAGTCAAAGACTTGAAAGCAATGGTCGATCAGTACAATGTCTACACACAGAAATACAGAGAAATTCGTGACCTTCAAGAACAGAATCCAAGGCAAATAATCAGTCTACGGTTGATTAGAGACAGATCAACCGATCCTAGGACCCATAATACTCCTACTTGCGATGAAGTTGCAGCGTTGATAATTGGAGACGATTCCCATATTGAGCAAGGTAGGGACATAATTATTAAACACACGTCAGGTAAGCTTGAAAGGGTTTATGAAACACACACTGCTCTTCTCCCCCTACAGTATCCCTTAATTTTTGCCCGCGGTGAGGATGGTTTTCGAGAAAACACGCCACTCAAGCAAAAGCCCGGTGTAGTTAGATCTGCCAAAAGGCAAAAGGTCACATTAAGAGAGTTTATTGCTTTTAGAATCCAGGAAAGGGAAGTGGAATTTGGCCAGATTGTTAATGCGCGTCGTTTGTTCCAGCAATTTGTGGTCGATTGTTATACTATGATTGAGTCTACAAGACTGTCGTACATTCGCAACAACCAACAAATCATACGGTCTGAGGTTTTGACTGGACTACAAGATGCCGTAACTAGAGATGAAATTGATGCCTCGGCCATTGGAAGACGTGTTATATTGCCCCCATCATTTACAGGAGGTGCTCGATACATGTTCAATAACGCTCAAGATGCAATTGCAATTTGCAAGAGGTTTGGGTACCCTGATCTGTTCATAACAATATCCTGTAACTCAAGTTGGCCTGAAATTATTGATTTTGTTAGGCCACGTGGTCTAACGGCGTCCGATAGACCAGACATAATTTCCCGTGTATTCAAGATGAAATTAGACCAACTTATAACGGACATAAAGACAGACGAGATGTTTGGGAAGGTCGATTCAGGTATTCAATTTTAACATTTTTGTTGTTGACAGTTAATCCATCTATTTTTTCGCACAATATGCTATCGTTCCTTAAAATATTCTTTATGCCTGTTTTTTTGACACTTGAAATTTTCATTGATCTTAGTAATGTATACCGTTGAATGGCAAAAAAGGGGGCTGCCACATGCTCATTTGTTGGTATGGTTGTCTGCGGCGAATAAACTTAACACAACCACAGACATAGATAGGGTCATCTCAGCAGAGTTGCCAGATCCTGAATTGTATCCAAATCTATATGATGCAGTGTCAGCGTATATGCTTCATGGACCATGCGGTCGTGCTAACCCGAATTCATCTTGCACCAAGGGTACACACTGTACCAAGTTCTACCCCAAACCATTTCTACAGTCAACAAAGATAGATGAAGATGGATATCCATGCTACAAACGCCACGACAAAGGCATCACAGTTGAAAAGGGGGGCACTATTTTTGATAACAGGTTCGTGGTTCCATATAATCCACATTTGCTGATGAGATATCGTGGCCATGTCAATGTTGAGTACTGCAACAAGTCCAACTCTATTAAATATCTCTTCAAATATGTCAACAAGGGTCCAGATCGTGCTACACTACAAGTGTTACGCAGTGGGGACAATAATGAGGCGCCTGTTGATGAGATTCGCAATTATTATGATTGTAGGTACGTGTCCCCTTCAGAGGCTGTTTGGCGAATTCTTGCATTTGAAATCCATCAAAAATGGCCTCCAGTACAGAGGCTTACATTCCATCTCCCAAATGAACAGGCAGTGTTTTTCAATGATGATGAAGATATTGATAGTGTTGTTTGGAGGGCTCAACACTATGATACTATGTTCCTAGCTTGGTTTGCGGCTAATAGAACGTATCCCGAGGGTAGGGACCTGACATATGCAGAGTTTCCAAGTAGATTCGTATACAATTATGTTGACAGGGTTTGGCTACCAAGGAAAAAGGGTTACAGTGTTGGTAGAATAAATTATGTGCCTCCTGGTATTGGTGAGAAGTATTATCTGCGCATTTTGCTAAACATTCAAAAGGGATGCACGAGCTATAAATCTCTTCGAAAGGTCAATGGCAAGGTGGAGCCCACCTTTGAAGAAGCCTGTTTCCAGCTCGGTTTGTTGGATGGTGATAGAGAATTCATTGATGCAATAACTGAGGCAAGTAAAATAGCTTCTGGGAATCAATTGCGAAGGTTGTTTGTGAACTTACTAGCTATGAACACAATGAACAAGGCCGAATTTGTCTGGCAATCAACCTGGAAGCTACTAGCTGACGGCATTGTGTATAATACACGAAGACAGTTAGAGACACCAGGTATTCATAATTTTTATTTATTTATATATAAATATTTACGCTGATACTTATATCTTAAATATTATATTTATTTATACATTTATATATAAATTAATTAAGAAATTTTTTTTAACTACTATGTAGGTCTACAAATAAGAGAGGATGCATTGAAAAACATGTGTCTGATGGAGATTGAAAAATTACTTCATCAAAATGGGAGGTCACTGTCTGACTTTTCTATGCCATTCCCTATCATTGTTGAAGGTTTTGATTTTCAAAATAAACTCATCGCTGATGAGTTGAGTTACGACAAGGATGAAATGTCACGCAAACATATTTCGTTACTTCATAATTTAAATCATGACCAGAGGCAAGCACATGATGAGATCAGAAACTCTGTGATATCAGGTAGGGGTGGTTTTTATTTTGTAAATGGGTATGGTGGCACCGGAAAGACATATCTATGGAATACAGAGACTACCGGTTTGCGTTCCATGGGGTATATTGTGTTGAACACTGCATCCAGCGGTATTGCCGCTTTACTACTTCCCGGTGGTAAGACTGCACACTCAACATTTTCTATTCCTTTGGTTCCCCGGGATAACTCCACCTGCAGTATAAGTCAAGGTAGTCCAAGAGCACAGCTTCTAATTCAGGCCAAACTTATCATTTGGGATGAGGCACCAATGTTGCATAGAAACTGTTTTGAGGCACTTGACCGCACCTTAAGGGATATTATGTCCACTATAGATCGCGCAAACATGTACAAACCATTTGGTGGAAAGACAGTGGTACTCGGCGGTGATTTCAGACAAATACTCCCAGTCATAAGGAAAGGCTCCAAACAGGATGTACTTGCTGCGGCAATTAATTCATCGAGTATATGGTCAAGTTGCAAAGTTCTAAATCTCACTGTCAACATGCGGCTTGGTAGTTCGAGTATCGAGTCTGAGAGAGATGAGATAAGGGAATTTGCAGATTGGTTGCTCAAGATTGGTGACGGAAATTCATCATCAAACGAGTATGGAGAGATCGATGTTGACATTCCAGAAGACTTGCTAATTTTGGATGCTACCAATCCACTACAGTGGCTGATAGATTTTGCTTATCCAAATCTTTTAGATAACATTAACACTGATCACTTTTTTGAAGAGAGGGCTATTTTAGCTCCAACTCTTGAGTCTGTTGAGCAGGTTAATGATTATGTGTTGTCCCAAATTCCTGGTGAAGAAGTTGAGTACCTCAGCTCTGATACTGTATGTCAATCAGACGAGAACAGTGAGGTTCAGAGCGAATGGTTCACTCCAGAATTTTTAAATGATGTTAAGTGTTCCGGTATTCCTAACCATAGGTTGCTTTTGAAAGTTGGGGTACCTATTATGTTAATGAGGAACATTGACCAATCAGCAGGTCTATGCAATGGTACTAGGTTAATGGTAAACCATCTGGGCAAGAATATTATAACGGCTACCGTTATTACAGGAAAAAACATTGGCGACAAGATATTTATACCCAGAATGAATCTTATACCAAGTGATGCTGGCCTTCCCTTTAAATTCAGGCGCAGACAGTTTCCTATCACAGTTTGTTTTGCGATGACCATTAACAAAAGTCAGGGGCAATCACTCTCACAAGTTGGCATATATCTCCCTAAGCCCGTTTTCACTCATGGTCAACTCTATGTTGCACTCTCCCGTGTTAAATCAAGAAAGGGTCTGAAGTTGTTGATTATGGATGAGGATAAAAATTTGTTACGATCCACTAAGAATGTAGTGTATCGTGAGGTTTTTGACAATGTGTAGATGTTATTTGTACAGTTGATTTTGGATTTGTGTTTTTTACCTGATGGCGTTCTATAGTCGGTGTACTTTTTATGAAATAATATGATTTCATTTACCTAAATATCATGTGATGGATATTTACAATACATATGGTGTTAATTTAGATAACAGGACCAAGTTCTTCCATTATCATATCACATTTTTACATTTTTTTTATGCACCTAATAAGACTTTTTCAAGGGTACAAACTCAATTCATTTTTTATATTATTATTGAATAGCGTGTTTTTGTTATTTATAATTATAATTACAATGTACCTAATTGTTAATTTATTTAACAAACCTTTTTAACGGTTACCTATTTTTACTGTGATATACTTCAATTATTTATTAAAGTATTCTGACCACATACACAGAGGTATCTACAATGAGGTATGTACCATATTTTTGAGCATTTTGAAATTCAGTATTGCACATACTATTACATTTGAAGATCTATATTACGACGTGACACAACATCCTGGAAATCGAAATGAATATCTAAATCAATAGAAAATTTGTCTGGTTGATATTGTTACCTCATTGTTCTTCGCCGAAGATGCACATTTAGCCGGGTACGGGAGTAGATCGGACTTTATAAGATAAAGACAATCCTTTTACAACCATTGTTGTGCCATTGATTCTGCTTCAACCATATGGTATTATCACGAATTCGGTGCAGAGACGTTAACATTAATACCTGCGATTATTAAAGGAAGGTGATTTCCGATTTCGTGATTAACGTAAACTGTAATAATCTATACACTTTATTGCATCTGTAAATATTGATTTCTGAATTTAAGGTGCGAAATCGAAATGGAAATCGAAAAGGAAGAAAAAATCAATCGCAGATGTTGAAGTGGTGATATATTTACCTCATTGTTCTTCACGGAAGACGCAGATTTCGCCGGCTACTGCGGTAGCATGACATTTTGACATGTAGGTTAGGATTATTTAGCATATCGTGTACTCTTATTTCATGAAGTCACATATGCCTATGCGCCTTTCTGGGTCTACCAACCAGTTATTTCCATCCTTCGTATCAATTATCAAACACCAATGTATCACCGATCACATGCCCCCGTGGATTTGAGAATCTTTTTGGGAACATCTGCACACAAGTTAGTTCCAAATAGATAATTAATCAATGTTTAAAATTATTGTTTCTACAACAAAAATTTATATAATGACAACTTCAATCCAAAGGGCTTTTCATTGGGACGGTTATATTGGTGCAAAGTTTAAAATTACTCACAACTCGATCCGCATCCAAGTCACCATGCCGAATCACGAAGCTATTGATCTGCATATCCTTCACAACACAACATGCCTTTCTTACATTAGATACAGTTATTTGGTAACAACAAATGGCATACATCCTTGATATAAGTCAAGACAATAAGATACAATATCCTAAACAGATAGAAATATATCTTCCAACACTATATTTTGAATAGTTTTAACGCACATAAGAAAACAAAACAAAGAACCATTTAGGTAACAAAAATCACACTACGATCTTGCACAACAGATTCTTAAGTCCCATAATTTTGTATAATAAGTTAATAATCAAACTAAAAACACCGATAGAATCAATACTATAAGTTATAACTTGAATTCTACAGGAATGTACACAGAAAAACAACAAAAACATTTGGAGACTCCTGAGTAAATTTCCAACATAGAAAAACGACGGATCTAAATAACTAGCAGCAGATGTCAAAAATGAGTACCACCGTGTGCATCATTTAAGCCATTGAAAAATGAAAGTCTCGCTTTGGACACAGAAAAACAAGAAATAAACTTCAAAATCGGAGAAAGAGATGACAAATAGCAACAACATCGATGATCAGAGTATATACATCGCTTTTGACTTTGAAACTGAAGCAACCATTATCGCTTCAAAGGAGTTAGGGTCCAACAAAGAATGAAGATGTATCAATATAGCATCTATTCAAATTGTAATGAAATCTTCAAAAATCTTCAAAGATTAGAAAGAGATAGGGTTCCTGACAATATACTAACCTCATTGTTGTTCGACGGAGATGCCATTGTTAGGATTGGACGGCAGTTACGTTACTGATGAAGGAGACGCGGAGAACACGAACGAGAAGAATCAATTGGCAAGCGCAATTGGTTTCCTGTTTTGGGTCAATGGTCGATGAAACCCTGAATGGGAATTTGGGGGTTTTTTCAGTTTCTGAGTAATCGGTAAAGCCACTTACTTGACTCTTCCCTTCCCAATTTTTTTTGCTAATAAAACTTTCCTTCCTTCACCGAATAATTAGTAACTTTCTTTTTACAAAAGAATTTAAATTATATATTTATATTGGGTGCGTGAGAAATCAAATCAAATCTCTCACCGGTGAAACACTAAAATTAACCGTTGAATATTGTTTAAAATGCTATTAATGGTTAAAATTGAATCAATCAATCTTAAATCTTTACCATTGATGAATTTTTATACTACATTCAACGGTCAATTTTAGTGTTTCACCGGTGAAAGATTTAATTTACTCTTTCACCCTAAAAACATATATATATATATATATATATACGGACAATTAAATATACAAAATAATAATTTTCCCACGGATGCATTTAAGCACTCTATTTAAACATATGTGAATCAATTTCAATATAATTTTAGCTATTAATATACATCTTTATGACTTTCATTTAATTAACTATTTCAATACCGAAGTACATTTCATCAATTTCAATCTCTTAAATCAATGTGTCAATCTGAATTCTCTTTCAACAACACAACAACATGTGTATTAATGTATATTTATAAAAAAAAGGATGTACACCCGTGCAGCGCACGGGTCATACATACTAGTATTTAACATGCAAGGAAATTTGAGAGTGAAATGTATGTTACATTTAAGAGTGCTACTAACAATGTTTTAAGAGAAATGTTAGCTGTAAATAAAAGAAACATAAGAAAAATAAGAATAACAAAATAAGATACTTGGTGTGTAGTGTTAGTTGGAGCCTACTATTTAGTTTACAGTGTATTTCTAACATTTTTTACTAAAACTATTCTTACTAAATAGCAGTGTTGTTGTTCTAAATATCAATATTCATACCATTTGGTTGGAGATTAATTTTAAACGCTCTACCGGTGCGTGAGCTACTAAGAAGCTGACAAGTTATTCATTCAGAGGAGGGGGGCTATGCGTTTATTGTGACAATCACAGTGACGATCTCCATCATCTTTTTCTTGATTGTGATCTTTCGAGAAAGGTTTGGAGGGAGATAGAGCGATCGCTAGCTTGATGTCCAGCTGACTATGTCTCTTACCTTATATCAACACTATATTCATTTTAGCGAGTTATGTTTGGGGAAGAAATCCAACAAAATGTTAAATACTTACTCTGGTTGACAATTTGTTAGTGTCTTTGGGTTGCCCGGAATGGAGTTTGCTTTAGAATGGAAGAGGCCAAGAGTGATTCGATTGTCGCTCATATTAAGTTTTTGTCTTGGTGTTGGTTTATTTCTGGTGTGGGTAGAGATTCAAGCATATATATATATATATATATATATATATATATATATATATATATATATATATATATATATATATATATTGCACTAAACAATTTAAAGCAAGCATAACACCAGCATTTCAACAAAAACAACTTACTGATTGAATCATTGAATGCATCGAAAACTGAAGATTGACAACAAATTAATTAAAAAAATTGTTTGTGCTTCGGTTTCTAGTGACAAAGCTATGTGACTTGCTTTCAAATGGATCCCTATCATCCTGCTCTATGTGGAATACCACATTATTATGGAAGTTAATTACCATTGTCCTCCTATAGTATATACTAGGGGAATGCCCGTGCGTTGCACGGGTTGTTCTAATATTGTTATTTAAATATAAAATATAGTATGATATTAATATAATTTTAATTTCTTATATCAAACTTATTTATTTTAGGCAATAATCTTATATAAAGTATGTGTTTTTAAATATAAATATTTGTTAATACTCTTTATCAAATTAATTGTTTTGAAAATAATTTTACAAAAGTGAAACGAATTTAGAAAAGTTGAATAAATACTTTAAAATAAGAAATTTGGGATTTAATATGAAAATAAATTATAAAAATAAGGAGCAACTTAAAGGCTCCATTTGAGCTTCCTACACAAAATATTATGTTTACATAATATTTATACAATAAATTGGAAAACGTATATAAAATGTAAATTTTAGTCAAAGACATAAAATTTTAAGAATAAATACTGACAATTCAAGAGTCAAGCTTCTTTTATTTATTTATTTATTTATAAATATTATATTATATTATATGATATTATAGATAAAAATATTTCTTTCATTTGTATCAACAAAAATATTATACATAAAAATATTGTTAGTTTGTTATTATCAACTTCTATATTTCCATAAGAAAATATAATTTTCATATAAATATAAAAATAGTTAATCAATATTCTACTAAGAGAATCAATTCTGACTCAAGTTAAGAACAACTCTACATCAGTAAAAAAATGAACAACTCTACATTTCTGTACCAATTCAATTCACACGTTTCTTTCGGTTTCATTGAAGTTATGCACAATGTAAGAATAACTTCTGAATAAGTGATAGTTTTTATAATGTCATTTAAATAATATAATAGAAATTAAATAACACGACGTTTTGTAATTGAAGTTTGAAAGACTTATGTTTTATATTGATTTTTATACCTATCACCTAAAAATGTAGGAGGGTGATAACAATAATGAGAAGATGTGAAGAAGATATAGATATTAGTTATCCTTTTCTTTAACTAATGATATTTTCGCATATTCGTAATTGAATGTTACGCTCTTCTTTAACTAACAATTTTGTTGAATATTACGCTCTTGCAAACTATATGTAGTCTATTTAGTAAAATATATATGAATGAATTATTATGATGTGATTTTAAATTTCCTTGAATCATATTTTGTATTATTTAACATTATAATTATGTTCGATGGTAACTAATTTTAGTGACTATTTTTGGAAGTCACAAAATTAGAGCAATTTCTTAAAATTGTATTTTAAAATTAGAAACAGAATACAATATTCATAGTTTCTGATCCATGCACTCACTTTAAAAACAAAACAAATGAACTTTCTAATTAGAGACAAAAACGTCTTCTTTTATGCTTGAACATTCGTTTGTGAATGTTCAATATAACAAAAACTGTTAGATATAGCACATCATCCAGTTTCATGGAAGCTATTAAAATTAAACATTTTTTAAAGCACAATTTTAAAATTAAACATAACTCATACATGTCTATACATTTACAACAAAATTGTGGCTCAATTGTCTAACTCAATAACTAATCCCAATTTTTCTTTTTGTCCTTTTGACTACATTAGAATTGTCAAGAACATGAACCTCAAATCTTATGGTTTGTCTTTTCTATTTCTTCTCTATACATGTAAACTTCATTTTTTTCTCCCTTGACTGCACACTCTAATATTTCTCTAAGCGCACATATATACCTCTTCTCGTGTTACCGCTCCTTTCTAGTGCTCACATGCACATCCTATTTTTGTTTTAATTTTTTTTGCCAAAACCACTTCCCTCACCATTTAAAATATTCTCCTATAAATAGTTTTGTCATATCATAACTAATTAAAACTACACATCTTGCACTTATCTTTTAGTATCTCATGAATTTATTGGCAACTAAGGAATGATTCATATTAATATGAAACTCCACATTCAATGTATAACAGTTACACCAAAAAGAATTTCAAAGACCCACTCATTATTTCTTAGTTAAAAATATTTATACAATGAATTAGAATATGACTATTCATTTCCATTATCATACTAAATTAAATAATTTTTCCAATTGATTATGTAATAAATTAATGAGCTATTAAAATTTATGCAATTTTTGATTAGAACGTAGGGTATGGTTGTTCAATTTTTTTATCACTTAATTATATTATAAATAATATATATATAAGGTTACTTTTAGTTTTTACATTAAACATAAGTTTTAAATTATTCCGATAATTAAAATTAGTTATATATATATATATATATATATATGTATTTGAACTAATATTTTAAGTTTCTAGTGAATTTTGATTTCAACTTATTAATCTTAATATATATATATATATATATATTTATATATATATATATATATATATATATTAAACTAATTCTTATTTATTTTATAATAACTAAACAAAAAAATTATGACAATAATTTAGAATGAATCATAAATAATATTTTGATACTTAATAGTGTATTAGTTACAAAAATGAAAAATTACTTAATAATAGAAAGCTATTTTATAGAAAGCTTTTTCTGTTACAACCTTTCATTACATCTACTATATATATATATATATATATATATTAAGTTTTCAATAAAGGTTGATTTGAACTTATTAATTTTTATAAATAAACATTATAGTAAATAATATATATATATATATATATATATATTTCTTTATATTACGTCAATTACATAAAAAAAACAACTTACTAATAGTACAGCGTAGAATATTGCTATTCATATCTTTTTGGTTAGAATGTGACTATTCATTTGCATTGTACTCCTAAATTAAACAATTTTTCAATTAATTATATAATGAATCAAAAATTCAAAGTTTTTATTTTTTGGTTAGAACCTAAGGTATGGCTATTCATTTTTGTTTGTTTTATCACTTAATTATATGGTAAATAATATACCTAAGGTATGGCTATTCATTTTTGTTTGTTTTATCACTTAATTATATGATAAATAATATATATATATATATTATAATAAGTAAAACTCGTGAGAAGTATTTTGGAGGCTCCACTGGGTTTCCTTTATATATATATATATATATATATAAAGAGAAAGACAGAGTGAGAGAGAGAGGGGGGGAGAGAGAAAGAAAAATCACAACATCATCTAAGTTACGGTTCAACCATATAATCAAGAAAATTACAAATAATAATTAAAGATATACTTCAATCCAAGAAGAGATAGTTTATTTTGTTTACGCACTATAAGAATATGATGTATACATTAAACTTGAAACTTATAACAATTTCAATACTTAATCAACAATCAATTAAATGTAACGAATAAAATACAAATTTAGACAAATAAACTTTGGGACGCTAACTACCACAATGGCTTTATTCAAGCTTGAATATTAGTGATGTAAAAACCAAAAAGTTTACATAAGTCATGTAACAACTAAACAAATGTGATGTAAAAAATGAAAAGACAATTGGTGACTTCTCTTCTTAGGTATTTATAGTATCTCTAAAAGAAGGCTTAAAGTGAAAGAAAATGAAAAAATTGTAACTTATCTAAATTAAAAACCAACTATGATAATTAGTACTAATCATGATATAAATTTAGAGACACCAAAAGGCAAATATAACTTATCTATATTTAAAATAAACAAAATATTATATTATATTATATTATATTATATTATATTATATTTTATTATATTCATGATATAAATTTAGAGACACCAAAAGGCAAATATAACTTATTTATATTTAAAATAAACAAAATATTATATTATATTATATTATATTATATTATATTATATTATATTATATTATATTATATTATATTATATTATATTATATTATATTATATTATATTATATTATATTATATTATATTATATTATATTGTTTTGTTCTTAAATATATTTAATTAGTTAAAATAAAATATCATTTTCATATAGATATAAATATCTAATTAAAATTCCACTATCATTGAATAAGTTACTGGCAATTATGTTCTTTAATTGAAATTAAAGTTTTTTTATGACTAAATTATGAATAAATATTTTAATACATAAAAATATTGAGAAAAATTGTGGAGCTTCCTCTGGGGTCTCCTTTACATATATATATATATAGATTCACAAAAGTAACAAAAAATACTAGTTAGTTTAGTTATCACACAGAAAACAGGAATATATAGCATTAAAGTAGCATTTTATTTTTATATTATATCCCTAGTGTTTTTAAGCATGCAAAAAGACTTTATTGTAAAAAAAAAATCATTCAAAAAGACTTATCAACATATCCTATACCAAGAGGTACTCTCATGAAAAATCATATTAATTCGTTGGTTGTTTAACAAATTGTGTGTTTGATGATTGTTTGGGTTAGTAAGTTATTTTGGGTATTAATTCGTTGGTGTTTAACAAATCCTTGCATGCTATTACATTTCTCCTCAATTCATCTTCATTCTTCACTAGTTGACTATTAAAATCAGAAATTTCACTCCCTAAACCACCATGTAACCAAATTGATGATGCTATCCATAGAGCTTGCATACTTGGAAGAGATTGAACTGAAATTAGGGAATGGTTTTTAGCTATAGTAGGAAGCATCAAGGAAGTTGGAAGCTTGCATTTCTGAATTCAAGGGCTAAGGGTAGAGAACTCATTTGTATTGAGTGAATAACACTCTACTTGGGTGCTATCAAAGACATTTTGAATCACAAGTGAGTTCCTCTTCCTTTTTTTCCTTCTAGGAAATGTAGGGTTTTGATGTACAATGAGGAATTGATATGATTTTGAATGATTTGGTGAGGTGTGCTGAATTTTAAATTGGAATCGTGATATTGATAAAGAACTTGGTGATTAGATTAACTCTTTTTCAACCAACAAGGGTTGTCCGAGTAATAATTGGACTTGGATCCCACTCCAAGGTCTTGGGTTTGAATCTTGGGTGTGGCAAAAACTCAGTTGGAGGGGAGAACCACACGGGCCGGCAAACCGGGTACTCGTGGCCAGCTAGGTTCCCCGGCGTAGATTAGTCACCGGCAAAGTCGGTGGAAACTACGCACCAATGACATGGTAACCAAAAAAAGATTAACTCTTTTTCATTGAATAGATGATTCATATTTGTGTTAATGAAATGAAACAAAAATATGGATGAACGTTGTGATTACTTACTTGATTGAAAGAGAACCTTGTTCTATTTGACTTTAATGTGAAATGGTAGCATAAAAGAAAGAGGAACAAACTGAAAAACTGCACAAGCACAGCTTTGCAGAAAGGCCCGTGCCCTTAGAGACACGACTCGTGCAAAGGACTGAAATCAGCGTGCTTCATTTTTTAAACAGGGAAGCACGGATTGTGCTCCCTATGAATAGTGGCTTTGCTGGGACCAAATTTTTAAAACTTAACAGCACAGACCGTGCCTTTCTGGTAAGATTATAATCTTCAACATGCATCATTATATGGTTTAGAAACTAATGAGAGAACTATACATATATCTATATATAAGGTAAATAGATTAAAGGTCTATGAGGATACACTTGGATTGGGGAGTCATGAACCCAAGTCCACGACACGTTTGTTGTTAATCCGAGTAGGTTTCCAGGAAAGAGAGGTGGGTCACAACGGAAACACTTAAAATCAAGCCGAAGAGCTTACTGGATGAGTCGCGAACTAGGTCGCTCTCTTTAAGACGTTTCGTGGCACTGCTGAAATTTGTGCGAGCAGGATATCAACCACGACGCCCTCGGGATAAAACAGTCCAGTCGAAACTGATACGAAAGTTCACTGCACTGTGAAATTCGCTCTTAGAAATACACCCTTCAATATGGTTATGAAAACCACTCTTAAGAAAATAAACTTGGAAATGCGTCAAGTTTTCTAGAGAGAAAAATTCTAGAGAGAAAATTTGGAAGTGCATCAACTTTTGGTGTGAGGAAGAAGTGAGGAGGGGTCTTCCTTTTATAGGCGTAAGGAGAGATAGTTGTTGGAAGGAAATTAAGAGCCAACGGCTCTTTTGACCAAAATCGTTACGGTTTCCCATTGACCCGGTCAACATGACCGCTGTAGACTTTGACTCGGTCAATATGACCGTTGGGAGACGCGAAAAAAAATAAAAAAATATTTTTCAAAAATTAAACATACACCCCAAAGCCCAAGCCCGGCCAAACGGCGGCGCGCGTGTGGTGGTCATTTTGTTCGCGTCCTCTCCCATTCACAAAATTGGGTATTCCTTGGGGCCCAAACCCATCGTCGCTTAGCCTTTATGGCCTCATCGTCGCTTAGCCTTTATGGCCTCATCGTCACTGGGTTCATGCACATGGAATACATGAGACACTATGACATGCACCACACACAAACACACAATCACAGTCAACTATGTGACCCATCACTTACCAATTTGCCCAATAAGAGGCACAGCACCCGTCAGTTTATAATTACATACAACAACGTCGCTATATTTCATCGTCACTTATTATCATCGTCACTTAGCCTTTATGGCCTCATCGTCGCTTATCCATAGACGTCATCAACAAACAATAGACACTAAGGGCAAAATAGTCATTTGCACATCATCATCAATAATATTAGCCACTAAGGGCAAAAACGTCATTTAACTAGCCACTAAGGGCATCATCGTCAAAATCACCCATTTTGACACTAAGGCGTTAAAACTGTTGGTTATAGACAAAAAGGATTTTTAAAGAACTCAGCACGGCTTTACAACGTCACCGTAATGACCACCGGGGACAGCCACTTGGGCGCCCGAAAACCACCAGAAAATAATAAGTTTTTATTTTAAAAATGAGACACACAGGTAGACAACTGAAAAAGCTTCCCAACACTTTTTGAAACGTTTAAAACGGATGCCCGAGTCAAAAGATATAGCGAGAACAGTTTTTATAAAAATTTGGGAACATCCCAGTATTTTGCGCCTCACTCGCGCTCCCAGCGCCACTTAAGCGCAGATGAGGACGCTACAGTGCAGTTTTCGCGCCTCAGTGGCGCCTTGCGCGCAACTGCAGCGCGAATTGGCAGTGCCCAACACACACGACACACACTCCCACCGAGACAACTCCAAAATGACGCGTGCAAAAATAAAACCACTCAAGCCAAAATGTTTAAAATTGAATTTGGGCACGTAAATACAAAAGATGGCATGGTAAAATATGCCCAGAATTCGAAGTCGCACCCAAAACACCCCATATGCGCACACAAGCAACACCCACCGAGACAACTCCAAAATGACGCGTGCAAAAATAAAACCACTCGAGCCAAAATGTTTAAAATTGAATTTGGGCACGCAAATACAAAAGATGGCACGGTAAAATATGCCCAGAATTTGAAGTTTCACTAAAAGCACCCCATATGCGCACACAACACACATGCAACACACGCGCACAGCACACACTGGCGCCCTTGGCGCCCAGCGCCCAGCACAACGCAGCAACAGAAATTCAGCAACAATCCCAGCAACACAAAATCAAACATATGGCGCCCTAGGCGCCCATGCCACAACCAAAAATGGATTTTCAGCCACAATTCATGAAGATCACATATATATATCACTAACCAAACATGTAGTTACACACAAATCAAGGACATGAATAGATCTAGGGTAACTCTAACTTACAACCTATCATGAACATCTATTATATAGAAAGATAGAACTCCCCTTACCTTAGATCTATAGAAGAATATGAGCCCTTGTAACAACCCAGGTCCAACGCATTGGCCACCCCAGCACTAATACATCACGGTCTTCTCTACCCCCCTTGTAGAATTTTTGCCTTCCGTGGGAATCGAACCTTGCACCTGAGGCATAAGTGCAAGTTAAACACACCTCCCACTACCAATTGAGCGCGCGCTCAATTGGTAGTGGGAGGTGTGTTTAACTTGCACTTATGCCTCAGGTGCAAGGTTGGATTCCCACGGAAGGCAAAAATTCTACAAGAGGGGTAGAGAAGACCGTGAGGTAATAGTGCCGGGGTGGCCAATGCGTTGGACCTGGGCTGGGGTGGCCAATGCGTTGGACCTGGGCTGTTACATAAAAAAGACGCCTTTTTATGTAACAGCCCAGGTCCAACGCATTGGCCACCCCGGCACTATTACCTCATGGTCTTCTCTACCCCTCTTGTAGAATTTTTGCCTTCCGTGGGAATCGAACCTTGCACCTGAGGCATAAGTGCAAGTTAAACACACCTCCCACTACCAATTGATCTACTAGCTCAATTGGTAGTGGGAGGTGTGTTTAACTTGCACTTATGCCTCAGGTGCAAGGTTCGATTCCCACGGAAGGCAAAAATTCTACAAGAGGGGTAGAGAAGACCGTGAGGTAATAGTGCCGGGGTGGCCAATGCGTTGGACCTGGGCTGTTATAGCCCTCCTTGAGATAGACACACCCAAATAGCCACAACAACTAAGGATCTCCTTTCCTTCTTCCTTGAGCACTACGATTTTCCTCCTTCTTTTCCTTGGGGTTTTGCGATTTCTTTCTTCCTCTCTTCCTCTCTCTCATCAAACGGCGCACTTCCTCTCACTCCCAAGGCTCTCAATTTCGTGAAGCACACAAAAATGAGCCAAACCCTAATTTTTTAACTATATATATGCCTAGGTTAGTTAATTGGATTACGGGCTTTATCCAGCTTAAGCCCTAATTAAATTTTGCACCACCAATTCCTAATACCACACTCTCACATATTAATATTATTTCTAAACAATTAATTAAAATAATTAAATTAACTAAAATACCTAAATACTTAATTAAATAATTTAATTAAATATTTAGGGTGTTACACTACAGCACTTAGCGCTATAGCGTCCAATGTTATAGCTCCTTACTCTTGGGGATTTATACAACAAAGAGCAGTCCAACTCATTTTATAAACTCTTGAACTTTCTTACTATTTAGCAATATCTTTCTTATTTTCATGGCCAAAAACTTGTTATTTTTACTTTGTCCATTTCACTAAGTTGTTAACTACTTAAACTCTTAAATTAAGATCAATCCTTGTGGGTACGATCCTTACTTTATCATTATATTACTTGTTGCGACTGTGTACACTTGCACAACTACTTTTTGCGCAACAAGAGGCCTAGGTATTTTCTCGATGGAAGAAGGAACGACGCTGATGCTGGCTGGTGCTGAAGAGGGGGTTGAAGACGTGCGAGGACGACCGAGGTACTTGGAAAGATAATCCCCAAGCGCCCGAAGGAAAACTAGGTCTTTAACACCAAGCCACCAATTTTTAAAGGCACTGGTCTCCCCCAAGCATATCTCGTAGTGCGCCCACACGCTCTCAGTAACCTTGTAGTAATTGCCAGTGACCATCTTACATACCTGACTATCTGTCAAACCTGCCCGACGGCGAGAATCACTCAAGAACCGGTAAGGCAGAGGGACATGCTGCATCAGCCCAAATTGCTTACAGACAAAGTTGGGATAATAGTACTTTGCGAGAGCCTTACTGCAACGGGAGGTAGCCAGGTAACCAATCAGCAAGTCCCTGGCCACCAGGGCGGACCACCAGTTGTCACGAGAAGTACTGCGCTCTGTGAGGGGGAGTTGGTTTTCTTTTTTCTGAGGAGCAAAAATCCAAGAAGAACCGTACCTTTTGTCCAACACTGGGCACCATGTCATCTCAGCAGCATTCATCTTAAAAAGTTCCTTCATAAATTGAGCCGCAGTCAGCCTATGACAAGGGGTGGCCGAGAGTTGGGGGCCCAGACATTTATTGGTTGGCGACTTGGGGATAGTCAATTCAACTGAAAGAATGTGAGGAAAATAGAGGGTGGCCCACAGCTGAAGAAACCACACGGGACCTTGAATTTTGGAGAGTCGGTCGTAGTCCCTAACCTGGTCGAGCATGACCTGGATTCCCCACTGGTCATCACGGCAATGAAGAGTTGCAATTCTTGGACGACACCGGCAGAGGTAGTGCCGTAAAGAATCTGCAAAAGAAATACATAAGGAAGGCAGTGTGCTCCTCCTCGGTGATAGTGGCTTCGGACTTGGAATTCGCAAATAAAAACTTTGAGTAGACCCCTCCAGCATGGACGTGGCTAAGTTCACCTTCCTGGGCAGTCTTGCTGGATAGACGCATCGGCCAAATGCGGGGAGACCAGTGATGGAGGCCACGTCCAGAATGGTGGGGGTGACCACGCCCTAGGGGAACATAAAAGCATTGAAGGTGGAAGACCAGAAACCCAGGAGAGGCAAAAAAACGTCAAAATTATGAGGGATGGAGAAGGTAGAAAAAGCGATCATGTCACGAATGCCCTAAGCTTTCCAAGCATCTTTCTTGACAGGATGAATCCTGTCGAACCAGACGTGGTATTCTTCGGTGGGTTTGGCCCAACCCCTGGTTTTTGACACCTTGGCGTCAACGGTGAACCAATTTTGGGTGATTGGTATGTCGGGACAAGCCGAAGCGTGGAAGGTTTGTTTGAAGGCATCGAAGCATTTGCGAACAGCAGAAGTGGTAGGCCGCACTGTAACACCCCCTGAGACGGCAACAAGGATATCTTCTGGGGAAACCTCAGAGGGAGTATTCGCCGAAGATGGACTAGAGGAGGAAGAACTCGGTTGGCTGTCATCTCCGCCATAACTGTGTTCACGATTTTGAGAGTCTGAGTTTGAAGACATGGTGGAAAGAAGTGGCGATAGCAATGGAAAGAAAGGGTTCTGGTTCGTAAAGGAAGAAACTAAAAGAGCGAGACTTCAAGAAAAGTGAACAGTCATGCGTGCCTGTAGCTATTTATGGTTTTCGTAAATCTTGGGAACTGTTGCGCCGGCCTATTATCCTGCGCAAAGGAAAACACCAAGTGTCAGTGAAAGAAAGATTAGTCACTTCAAACGGTCACGTTAAGTCATATCAAGAGTTTTTGCACCATCAGTCACGTCCTCGCGACCATACGACAGCACAAAAAGGGGGGCAATTGTTAACACCCAAAAATAACTGAGTCGTAGGCCAAAGACCGGGTGAAGGAATGGAGTAGAATTGGAGTGGTGAGGCAGGCCACTTAACAAAGGTTTAAGAGACAATTACCAGAGAGAAGAACTCAAGAGAAGCCCTCGAGACATACCACAAGACAACTCCCCGAGGAAGGGGTCAGCCCGAGGAGCAATAAGCAAGGCCGAGGGAGAGCAAAGCCTCAGCCTATAGAGTGCCACAGCCAAGGTGGGCTCGGGTGCCTGAGTTACTGTCCGAGGACGAAAGCTAGCTGGGCGAGCCAAGTGGCTGAGGTAAGGCAGGCTTGCTTGGAAGGCAAGTAAGAGGGAGCACGAAGACAGAACGTGGGAGCAGTTGAATATCAAACGAAGGAGCGAAGCCTTGAAAAGTGGGGTGAGGGAGTTACACCCCACTAACTGTGCTAGTGAAATCGTGGGCAGTGACTCCGCCTCCTTAGGGCTTAGGAACGATGATAGTCGTTGATCTTAGATTGATCCAACGATAGGCAAATGTTGGCTATAGTAGTGGCCGACGAGGGCCTATGTATATAGATAGGAGAGTAATTGTACAGAAAAGACACACATCAATCAATCAAAAACTCTACGTTTATTTTATCTATCTGCTTTTATCACACTTTATCTTTATTTTCATGCATTAGTCAATAGTATAATCCAAACCTCGCAGTCCCTCTCACCCAACAGTCAAGGAGCAGAGTTCCCTCCTTGGCGCAATCGCTTGAAGAACAGTGGAACCAAAAAACCTTCCCAAACCTCTGGCCGAATCCACGGTTAGGACCTAAGAGTTTGACGAAGAACAACATTTTTAAAGCTTCTTTTATTATTTTTCATTAGTTTTTAGTTTACTTTAACAGATTTATTTTATTTTAACTTTTCTTGTGATCATCAAACCATTCAAGAGATTGGAGATCATTCCTACTTGAGATCATCACACCATTCAATCTCTCTTGTGATATTGATGATCTCAAGTAGGTTTTAATCAACTTCAGTCTTTGCATCATTATCGCAAATTCAAATAATTCTGACAAAGCCAATCTTATTTGGGGACAACGAAATCTAATGGCTTTAGCACTCTTAATTCAACTTTCCAAACAAGTATTAGACAAATATTTCGTAGTTAAACCACAAACATTAGCAAGATAAAAGTTTCCATGTTTTTGTAGATCCCGAAAACAATGAATATAAGGGTTGAAGAACTCCAAAGAATGAAATAGCCTTAGCACAAGAATGTGCCATATCACTAAGAGTAAGATTAAGACTATATGACAAGCACATTGCAAGTATAATGCTCTGATTAATCTAAAGAAATCTCTTTTGATCACCTTGATGCTTTCCTCTCATATTGGAACAATTATCATAAACTTGCCCCCTCACATCATCAACATTAAGATAAGAGCCTTTAAAACATTTAGTAATTCATTAAAATGTCCCAACCCGGATGTATCATCAACTTTCAAAAATTCTAAAAAGAACTACTCAATTTTTATTTTATTATTTGACACATTCACACAACGAATTATAAAAGTCATTTGTTCTAGATGGCTCACATCAGGGGTACAATCAAGAATTATCGAAAAATATTTTGCCTCTTTAATGATCTTAATGATCGACCTTCTAACACTTTGTGACAAAAGAAAAACAATTTCATATTCTAGATTATAAGTGGGTTTGGATAAGAAGGACAATGAAGTGGCAACGGTGATTTGCAGAGATGTTTTCACGTTTAAAGGAGTTTGATGGTTCTGAAAGTTTTCTCTATGTGAGTTTATTTTTAGGAAGACAAATAGTTAGTGTAGATTTTTTGGGCCTTTTTTACTTAGTTTTTTTTTTGTTATAACACTAATAAAATTTAGACTTAGTATAATTTTTTTTTGGATCTCCTATAAACGTGGGCCCCGAGGAATGTAACGGGTTTTTCTTACTTATTTTAATTTTGTTCTATTATGTTTATTACGTTTTGGAATGTCAACCGATACTATTTTCTTATAGTTCTTGTAAGTTGTAACTAAATTTTATTTTGTTCTAATTAATAATATAAACCGTTTGTTTTCTGTAAGTTTGTTATTTTAGTTTCTTTTTCTTATTTTGTCTTTAGTTTGTTTAGAATATTAACAGTTTAATCAACACTATTGATTCAGTGGCATAAGTTATCCCCAGACATGTGGGTTGATCCGGTGCTCCTAGATTTGATTCTTGTAATAGATAAACTCGGTGTTGGCCAGTGTGAAATTTGCTCTTAAGAACGAGCGAAGATTAGTCTCTTGTTGAAAACATTGGGGCACTGCGCGATGGGTCTATTGTTTTGGGCCAATGTATTTGGGCATGTATCTATTCTGAAATTAGTCCATAGTCCATTTCACTTAGAGTTGTTGTTCAGTTCATTTTGTTAGTTCTTCTGTTACTACTGGTTTCAGTTAGTTGTGTTAATTGAAACCAAATGGATCATCTCTTGTATATAGTGACATTGAACAATTGAATACAATCAGAAATTAACAATTAATTCTTCTTCCTAACAGTTGGTATCAGAGCTCCACAAGGGGCCTGATACACAAGTAAACACAAGTGTGTGTGAGAACTTCTCTCAAACAGTTAGAGTGCGTGAGGAAGATTGCGATAATGTTAGAGAACGCGAGCAACAACAACTACACGCAACCAGCGATACCGAAGTTGATGGTATCTACGACCATTGGGCAATGTTAATGGAGAACTTGCTCAGATCGAAAGAGTATTGGAGCGTGGTAGAAGGTGGAATCACTGCCCTCCCAGCAGAACCAAAGTAATAAAATGTTTAGTGGACTTTTGATTTAAAAGCGTTGAGAACAACCTCAACTGGTTTCATCTTTATGCATAATGAATTGAATATACCACAATTTCCTCCTATGATTTATGATCGAATTCTCTTAATTATCCTAATCCTAATTCCTTAGGCATTAGGATCTTTTTTCCTAATAAGATTCCTAATTCCCGAGGTGACCTTAATTAGAAACTAAGCATTACGAACAGGAAATCACATATGATTCTAAATATCAATGACTATTCCTAGATTAGAGATGTAAAGATTTCAATATTCAAACATTTATAACTCAAACTTCCATTCACAGTCACAAACCGTAAATCATCCTAAGAATGGTCAATTCCAAGAAAGCATTAAGAATAGAGAGGGACACATAAACGCTTAAGAGTCATTCAATTAAAAGGGATTGAAATCAAATACATAAAAGATCCATCAATATTTGCTCATTCCTAACAATGGAAAATTTAGGTAAACATAGCAATAAAGAAAATGAAAAAAATAAACAAACTAGAGGGAGAAGATGACGACATTGATGTTCCAAAGACTTGTTCCCAAGCTTGAATCATCAACAAAGGTCAACGGGATGTGAATCCTAGCTGTCATGAGCTCCAAAACACGTCCCAAGGCTTTCTCTAAACCAGAATGACCTAAATATCACGTGCATAGGATTAAATAGCATTGGAGTAGGTGACTCATCGCCTGGCGAGCTCTACGATCGCCTAGCGACCCGACAGAAATTACTACCATCGTCTAGTGATGGACCTTGATCGCAAGGCTACCTGGAAGAATCAACACTCACAGATTGGCACGTTTCGATCGCCTGGTGATCCTGTTTCATCGCTAGGCGACCCAACAGGTCTCAAATTAAGTCTTTTTGCTTCCTTTTAGTTGCATGATGATCTACCATCAAATCTAATAAGTGATAGGGCAAGAAAAATAGAAAGATTAAGAGTACTAAATATCTCGAAAACATTGAATTATAAACTAACCAAAGTCTTTGAACTCACTATTGAAAACAATGCTATTATACCCAGAAAACTAACTATTATGAAAAATAACTAATGGAAAACTAAATAGAAGAGATCAAACTACACAAATATTTCATAGCCATCTGTCGGTATTTCAAGGAAGTGGTGAAACATCTTTTAAAAAGATGAATGAGGTCTTGATAGAGGGATGAGAGCTTTTGAACGTATGCAATATTCAAAAATTAGGTTAGGCAATATTCAAGAGAGAGAAAGTAATGACATCAACTTGTGTAACCTATGAGAATGTAAATATCTCAATAAAATTTTGGCTTTTCTATCCGACAAATATGTTATCAATTGTGATTTTAGGTTCAAAGTTATCATCATGAGGTTCTTGAACACAAATTTTTGAAATCGATTTGGTGCATATTTGGTGTTTGCTCGGCTTATGTTATAAGTAATTTTCTTGGATAGTTTTGGTATTGTATTATGCCTAGGTAGCTAGGACAGTATCCTGTAGAACATGTATATTATGGAAAACAACTGAGGTCAGGCTGAATAGATTTGATAATATGTACTTGAGATTATCATATTTTGAGAATTTGAGATTGTGTTGAAGATTTTGTAATATGTACTTGAGATTGTTATATATGTTGCATCATGATAATCTCAAATTCTCAAAACATGTATATTATTTTTGTCAGATATATTGAGATTGGAAAACAACTAAGGTCAAACAGAATAGATTTGATAACATGTTTTAACATCGGTTCCTGAAATACTTGGTGTTATAAATTATTATTTAACATATATCTGACTAAAACCTGATGTAAAAAATGCCCATATATCTTATAAAAATAGACTTTTGGCATCAGTTAGTCAGATACCCGATATTAAAAACACTTTTGGCATCTGTTCTATACCAGATGTTAAAAATGCCTTCTTTTAAGATCACATTTTTCAACATCAGTTCTATAACTGATATTAAATGTTATTTTTAACCGATGTTAAAGGTGAATTCTGCGATTTTGAAAACAAAAATGTCCAAACCAAATAGGTCGGTTAGTTTGATTCTGGGTTGGTTTGGATTTTTCCCGAACTAGTGAACACCCCTGGACAGAAAGAAAACTCATTCCACAATTTCAATTGCTACCCATAATAGAAGAGATCAATAGAGAATAGAGAAAACAAAAACCACGGGAACGACGCACAAGCATATCACATTAATGACTCCACTATACGGTGCAATAATTACAGTATGTGTCTTTGTATAACAAAACGAGATTCTAGTGTAGAATATTGATTCATGTATGTTTGGGTCAAGGAATAATTTAGAATTATATTTAAAGAATATTAATTTTATTTCAAGGAATTCATTTATAGATGTATTTACTGTATTTGATTTGAATAAACTACTTCAAACTTATATTTAATGCATTTTAATTAATTAATATTTTAATAAAATTTAGATTTAAAAATTTCATTTAAAATAATATATTTATTTCACTACAAACGGATTTAACTTAATTTAAGCTCATCCAATTTCAAGAAATAACTTAATTTAGGTCCAACCAAATTCATTTTCTTGAAATGAATCAACCGAAAAATAGTACAAAAAATGATTTACATTATATGATTGGCACTCCAGACTAAGAATCCTCTAATAGTACTATAAAAAGAGCAAATTACATATCACAATAATTTGAATAATAAAAATTTGCACCCATAACTAAGAATATTGCCTCTGCCTCTAATGGTATTGGTACACTATACACAATAATATGGCTCCGCACTCGAAAGCTACCGTCATCCCAAACCAAAGAAGCAATTTCTCTATAGTCTCCACAAATAGTGAGCACAAATGTTTGTATTTGTCCCAATGAAGTGAATGACAAAAATTTGCACTTACATTTGTAACAGTTCTTTTGAAACTGCCACTTACATTTGATTGAGAGATTGAGGCTTTCGGGCGTGAAAGAAAGATAATTTAGACCCCTTACTGTATAATTTAAATAACAAAAATTTGCACCCCTAACTAAGAATCCTACTTCCGCCCCTGATGGTATTGGTACACTATACACAATAATAGGGCTCTGCACTCGAAAGCTAGCGTCATCCCAAACCAAAGAAGCATATACACTAGAGGCACTTATTGCTCTATAGTCTCCGTAAATAGTTAGCACAAATGTTTGTATTTGTCCCAATGAAGTGAATGACAAAACACTTGGCTTCACTTCAATGTCTAGTCCTTGAGGAGCTGTCACAATAACTTTGTATGTTGTTATCGGTGTGTGCCAACATTTGTAACAGTTCTTTGGAAACCGTCCCTTACATTTGATTGAGAGATTGAGGCTTTCAGAGTGAAAGAAGGATAATTTAGATCCCTTGCGTTTATCCGAGCAATTGGTATCTTCCCTAAATTTGACATGTAAAGTGCTTGAGCTATATCCTTACCCACATAAAAATTTGATGTAATCACTTTTGCCGGCATCGTATACTAAGCCAGAATTTGCAGCCTTGGAGGGATCAATTTGTCCTGCTCCATATGCAAATTCAACATCATTATCATATGTGGGACTCACTCTTTAGCTGCAAAAAAGACAATGTCTATATTAGCTTATTTTGTGTTTAAAACTATAATACCAACAATAATATACACACACATATATATATATATATATATATATATATATATATATATATATATAAATAAGTTTGATGATAACAAAATGAAGTCTAGATTTTGGTTTATAATTAAGATATATTGAACTTTGAATTAAAACCAAGCTAGCACGCACTAAGTTTACTTTTCACTGTACATGAAAATATTGATGAGGTGCATATACCTGTGTTGTCATGAGAGCAATAAACGGATAGCAGCAGAGACCATGTGGGATGAAATAATTTGATGTATGTCGTCGATGTTCCTGACATGATGTTGAATCGTAACTGTGGTATCACCAAAAACATCATAAATCATAAATAGCTATAATATCAACTCCTTGAGCAATTAAATCCGGCTACAATAATACTAAACAAATGAAAAAGATTAGGAATCAACAAAAGTTGTTAACTCAAATTGACGTATTTAATTAATTGATTGATTTAAAGAAAGAGAACCTTAAAAGAACTAATTCGATTCACATTTAATATTATTGAGGACCAAATCAGTATTTTTCATTTTTTAGAGACTAAGTTGTATACTTATTAAATCTAGCAACAAAGATCTCGGTTCAAAAGCACCAAGGACTAGGGCTAAATATATTAAGTACACGATGTTCAATCAAAAGAAATATTAATTTTAATGAACATAGTTTCCACAATTTCATCCAGAAACACAAATTCATGGACATTTCTTATCACTTTAAATCTCATACTTAAAGTTCCAATTTAAAGGATCAAACTAATAATTCATAATCATTTTTCAACAACTCAAAACATTTAAATTCAACACATTTTAAATTGGGGTTTCAACTCTAACTTTTTGAATCTTTAACCTTTGATTACAAACTTTATATCCACTTTCACTACACAAAATTATTTTAGCTATGATCAAGAGCAAAAGTTCAAACTAGAGCTATAATCATCTAGAGTTAATTTAGGTTAAACAAAAATGTAACATTTGAGGTAGATGATTATGAAATCAAGTAAATAGGAAAGGAAAAGAGGAAGAAAAATATACCCCAAGAATAGAGGATGGTCAACAGCTTGAGGAAAGGAGAAGTTGATTCTTCACTATTTCTCCACAAACCCACTTCCCTCTACAAATTTTCTAAAAAGATTAAAAATATGGAGAGGAGAGAGGGGATATAGTTCAGCTTCTAGGGGAGGGAGAGGAAGAGAGGAAAAAAAAACTTAAATGAAAGGGAGGGAGAAGTAGCAAAGATTGGAGAGGAAATGAGAGAACACTAGCGAGATGAACTAGCGAAATGAGAGAACTAGGAAATAATGTAGAGAAATGAGAATGGGGGTGAGAGGGTTCCCAGCTGTTGGTGTTATATAAGGAGAGAGAGCCAACTTTTACTTTGAGGTAAGTTTTGGAAGAGTAATAATGGTACCCAAGTAAAGAAGCAAAAGAAAAAATTGCAATATACATAAGAGTAATGGTAAACGATAAAAACAAACACGGGAAGATAAGGTTATTATGTGTAACATGCCACTGTGCAAACTTAAAATCTATTTTTTTAATACTATTATTTGCAATATACATATTGTTCCAAATGGGTATTGGTCTTCTTGGAGTTATTTAAATTATCAAGGAATTAATTTTAGAATAGTTACCAACAAGAATTGGTTTAAGTGGTAACCGGATTCAGATCCCACTACAAAGTTTTAAGTTCGAGTCTTGAGTGTGGCAAAAATTCTATTGAGAGGGGAAAACCACACGAACTGATAAAGTCGGATACACGTGCCCAACAAAGTTCATCGATGTAGATTAGTCACTGGTAAAATTAGTAGATATTATGCGCCAAAATACACAACACGGTAACAGAAAAAAAAATATAATGTTAACGTTATATTTACATCCATCATTTCTAGATTTATCTATTTATTTATTAAGTAAAACAGGACGGTTATTTTTAAGGTATTTTTTAAACCCTGTCAAAAAAAAACTACTTTTTTTAAGAGTGAAATGTATGTTACGTTTAAGAGTGCTACTAACAATGTTCTAAATTATATCAATATTCATACTAATGTTATTCTTGAAGAGCTTGGCACTTTACGGTGATTGTGAAGAAAACAAATAGCTTTTGAAGATCATGTTATTTGTAATTTTCAAATGTTTCTTGAAAATGTTGCATTAACGAACCCTACAAGAAGAAACGATATTACGGGTGGTCAAAATTCACCTGAAATGCTCTAAAATTGTCGAAAATGACACTTTTACGGCAGAATTTGGCCAATCGGAACTCCGCAGAAAAAACGCTTGTAGGAAATTTTTTTGGCAGATTGTCCGCCGAAAGTTTTTTAAAGAAAACCCCGCAGAAAATGTCTTCTAATCTGGCAGTAAATTTTTTTTGAAAAATTCTGCCGAAATGTCATCAAATTCGCTGGTAACGAAAAGTTTTTTATTTGTAATATATATTCTATTTATAATTATAATTGATTATTAATTTTAGTTTTAATTATATTTATAATAATCATTTAATAAAATCTAATATTTATTAATAATAGTTAGTTATACCTTACAAAAAAAATTGCGATAATCAAAATGATAAACATTCTTATATATCCAACAAAGTACAAATTAAAATATCTATACAATATAAATTAAAATAACAAAAGTTCAAAATCCTCCATATAGCCGAATAGAGAAATCAGAAAGATGAAGGAAAAATGTGATGAAGATGAGAGAATTATGTTATAAAAAAAGACTACGCACCCCAATAGAACTATGTTATCAAAATGAAGAAAAAATGTGATGAAGATGAGAGTGTGGGAGGAGAGGAAAGAAATGAGAGAAATTAGAAAAATGGAGTGAATGGATGAGGGAATGGGGAGGAAGCCGACTTTTTAGGCAAATTTAACTCTTCCGACAGGTTCAAATCCGCCACTAAATTACTCGAAAGTGACATTACTGATAGTTTTTAAAATTTGAAAATCGCACCTGATTTATCAGCGGTTCAGGATCCACCGGAAATGACGTTTCCGACGGTTTTTAAAATTCAAAAATCTCTCTCGTTTTCCCGGCGGTTTTTTTTTTTCAAAAAAGAAAGACAGTACCGAAGGAAAAAAATTCGTCGGAAAGTCCCATACCAGTAGTTTTCTTTAAAAAAAATGATACCGAGGAAAAAATCCACCAATAACTCCACGAAAATATCTGTTCAGTCATTACTAGCAGCTCAGACCGCCAGATAAAAATCGCTAGTAATATGCATTATTCTTGTAGTGGAAGACCAAACTATGTTTGGAAATATTGAAGATCAAATATGGAATTTGAATCTTATTAGTTAGATCTTGTCGTGTCCAGTTCGAGTGAGAGTAATACATATAAAAAATAATGTGAATACTCTCTCTCTCTTATTTATAATAACGTGAACGCTCACCTACCAAAATAAAGGGATACAATACAGTTGTTTTATATAACCAACAAGACGTGATATTTTTGTCCTCCTTTTCCAACTTGGCACAACGAATATTTTTTCCTAGTAGTGTATATACATCGGTTATAGTTTTGAATGCAAAGCCAACATCATGTAAGTATGTGAATGGAAAATATTTTATCCTTCAACTTCCTTTTTTTAGGAAATATAAATTAAATTGAGGAGAATGTACACAGTAAATATTGATGTGTCAAAATTAAAAGTGCATTCACATCGGTGTCATTCATTTCACCGAATGCATGTGATTCCATTAAATTCATATTTCTTCATCCTCATTTACTGAGGCTGTTACTATTATAATTTTTTTTCATGAAAAGGGAAAAAGCAGAAAAATAATGGTAATGCTAGAACTAAAGTAGAAAGACTAGAAGAAGAAAAAGTTTACATCACACAAATACACACTTTTCTGCTCCACTCTTTCTCTTTCTTATTACTATCATTTACTAACAAATCTCTCCCACATGGGGTGGACCCTTCTAATTCTGTTGCTACCGACGCGCTCAACATAGATAATTTTGCAGGCCACTGAAAAAAATTATAAGCATTAGCAAGGTATCTTTTTAATGGAAATATATGTGAAACTTGAGACAAATGACATGAGTAGTCGTAGCAACAGAATTTCCATTAAGTTGTAACACACATGTTATATTATGCATTCATAGCAAAAGATAATACATTTAAGATATATATATATATATATATATATATATATATATATATATATATATATATTGCACTAAACAATTCAAAGCAAGCATAAGAGATCTAACAAATGTTGACCTCTCTCATAAACAATTCACAATCATCGTGGAGACTAATCCTTCTAGGTATCAAAGATTCATTTAAAGAGTTGACATCTCTCATCAAATGTTTTTCAATATGCACCGGCCAGAGATCGATCAAACACAAAACCAAATAGTTAAAGGACCCAAACACTACAAGAAAATCGACGATTTTCGACGGCTTTTTTCGTCGCAAATTGATGTTTTCGACAAACTTTTCGACGGACAAAAAGCCGTCGCAAAATCGCTCGTCGCAAATATATATCTTATAAAAATAGACTTTTGGCATTAGTTAGTCAGACACCCGATATTAAAAACACTTTTGGCATCTGTTCTATACCAGATGTTAAAAATGCCTTCTTTTAAGATCACCTTTTTCAACATCAGTTCTATAACTGATGTTAAATGTTATTTTTAACCGATGTTAAAAGTGAATTCTGCGGTTTTGAAAACAAAAATGTCCAAACCAAATAGGTCGGTTAGTTCGATTCTGGATTGGTTTGGATTTTCCCGAACTAGTGAACACTCCTAGACAGAAAGAAAACTCATTCCACAATTTCAATTGCTACCCATAATAGAGAAGATCAATAGAGAATAGAGAAAACAAAAACCACGGTAACGACGCACAAGCATATCACAATGACTCCACTATACGGTGCAATGATTACAGTACGTCCACTAGGTAGTATGTGTCTTTGTATAACAAAACGAGATTCCAGTGTAGAATATTGATTCATGTATATTTGGGTCAAGGAATAATTTAGAATTATATTTAAAGAATATTATTTTTATTTCAAGGAATTCATATTTGATTTGAATAAACTACTTCAAACTTATATTTAATGCATTTTAATTAATTAATATTTTAATGTTTTAATAAAATTTAGATTTAAAAATTTCATTTAAAATAATATATTTATTTCACTACAAACGGATTTAACTTAATTTAAGCTCATCCAATTTCAAGAATTAACTTAATTTAGGTCCAACCAAATTCATTTTCTTGAAATAAATCAACCGAAAAATATTACAAAAAATGATTTACATTATATTATTGGCACTCCAGACTAAGAATCCTCTAATAGTACTATAAAAATAGCAAATTACATATCACAATAATTTGAATAATAAAAGTTTGCACCCATAACTAAGAATATTGCCTCCGCCTCTAATGGTATTGGTACACTATACACAATAATAGGGCTCTGCACTCGAAAGCTAGCGTCATCCCAAACCAAAGAAGCAGATACACTAGAGGCACTTATTGCTCTATAGTCTCCATAAATAGTTAGCACAAATGTTTGTATTTGTCCCAATGAAGTGATGACAAAACACCTAGTGGACAGGGACACCCTCGCCCTAAAATTCACATCTGATTTCACAGCCACAAATCAATTAAAACTTGCATCTTATAAGCTAAAAAATTCAACTTTTACAACACCCTCACAGAACCCAAAATCTTAAATAAGCATCCATCCAAAGAAAAAGTGAAAAAGCCATAACTCACACAAACAAAGAAGCCACCCCAAAAACAAGGAAAACCTCACAGATCTTCAAAGGAATGAGAAAATATCAAAAAGTAAAAAAAAAAAAATCATTTTTTTATATCCCACGATATTAATCAGAGAGACCCAATTGAATTAAGAAGCAAGAAATTGGTGTAAGAAAAAACTAACAAGATGAACTGGTGCTTTAATGTGTTTGACAAGTGCAGAAGTGCACTGGTTGTCTTTAGGTTCATGTTTGTGATGTCTTCTTATGTACTGTGTCTCAATAGCACTGATGTGTTGCTGTTCATCACCACCGTTCATCTTTTCTTCTAATGTAAAATCTCTCTCTCTTTCTCTCTCTAAAAAACTGAAGAGAAGTTTCTTTGATGGCTGGCCAAGTGGTTGATGCTGTTATTGGTGTTTGTGGTGCTTCTCCCACTTTTAAAACATCACTTAAAAAGGCTTCACTCCAATGTCTAGTCCTTGAGGAGCTGTCACAATAACTTTGTATGTTGTTATCGGTGTAAGCCAACATTTGTAACAGTTCTTTGGAAACCGTCTCTTACATTTGATTAAGAGATTGAGGCTTTCGGGGTGAAAGAAGGATAATTTAGATCCCTTGCTTTTATCGGAGCAATTGGTGTCTTCCCTAAATTTGACATGTAAAGTGCTTGAGCTATATCCGTGCCCACATAAAAATTTGATGTAATCACTTTTGCCGGCATCGTATACTAAGCTGGGATTTGCAGCCTTGGAGGGATCAATTTGTCCTGCTCCATATGCAAATTCAACTTCATTATCATCTGTGGGACTCAACTCTTTAGCTGCAAAGAAGACAATGTCTATATTAGCTTATTTTGTGTTTAAAACTATAATACCAACAATAATACACACGCGTGCGCGCGCACACACACAGATATATATATATATATATATATATATATATATATATATATATATATATAACAATTTGATGATAACAAAATGAAGTCTAGATTTTGGTTTATAAATAAGATTGAACTTTGAATTAAAACCAAGCTAACACGCACTAAGTTTACTTTTCTCTGTACATGAAAATATTGATGAGGTGCATATACCTGTTGTCATGAGAGCTTAACGGATAGCAGCAGGAGACCATGTGGGATGAAATGATTTGATGTATGTTGTTGCACCTGAAACGTGTGGACATGTCATCGATGTGCCTGACATGATGTTGAATCGTAACTGTGGTATCACCAAAAACATCATAAATCATAAATAGCTATAATATCAACTCCTTGAGCAATTAAATCCGGCTACAATAATACTAAACAAATGAAAAAGATTAGGAATCAACAAAAGTTGTTAACTCAAATTGACGTATTTAATTAATTGATTGATTTAAAGAAAGAGAACCTTAAAAGAACTAATTCGATTCACATTTAATATTATTGAGGACCAAATCAGTATTTTTCATTTTTTAGAGACTAAGTTGTATACTTACTAAATCTAGGAGCATAGATCTCGGTTCAAAAGCACCAAGGACTAGGGCTAAATATATTAAGTACACGATGTTCAATCAAAAGAAATATTTTAATGAACATAGTTTCCGAAATTTTGTCTAGCTAGAAACACAAATTCATGGACATTTCTTATCGCTTTAAATCTCATACTTAAAGTTCCAATTTAAAGGATCAAAATAATAATTCATAATCATTTTTCAACAACTCAAAACATTTAAATTCAACACATTTTAAATTGGGGTTTCAACTCTAACTTTTTGAATCTTTAACCTTTGATTACAAACTTTATATCCACTTTCACTACACAAAATTATTTTAGCTATGATCAAGAGCAAAAGTTCAAACTTTTTGAAGCCTAAACGAAGGGGTTTGGTTCGGCCAACACAAAGTTCAACCAAAGCCTATTTTTTTCAAAATTTCTTGTTAATAGATCATTAGATCTAGTAAATTTTAAGGTCATTCTATTAAAGAAAAATTAATTTCTAACACTTTCAAAACCCCTAAGTTTTGATCTAAAACATTTATTTTCAAAAATCAATTTTTTTCTTCAGATCTAACACTACAAATCGTAGATCTATCATAAACATTAAGAAATCAATAAGGAAAAACTGAAAAGTACCTCATAACCTATACCACACAAAGTGGTTTAGCCAACAACAACAACAAATAGGGAATTTGTTTCAAATACATTGAAGACTAAGCAAGATAGAAGCTTTAAATAGACGATCTAGCAAACCATGATGGATTTGAGCAAATGGCCTCTCTGAAAAGCAAAAAATATCCACATTTCAAATAAGATTTTCAATTTGACATCCGACAACTCAAATGTTACATTTTTGTTTAACCTAAATTAACTCTAGATGATTATCATGAAGTCAAGTAAATAGGAAAGGAAAAGAGGAAGAAATATACCCCAAGAATAGAGGATGGTCAACAGCTTGAGGAAAGGAGAAGTTGATTCTTCACTATTTCTCCACAAACCCACTTCCCTCTACAAATTTTCTAAAAAGATTGAAAATATGGAGAGGAGAGTGGGGATATAGTTCAGCTTCTAGGATAGGGAGAGGAAGAGAGGAAAAAAAACTTAATTAAATGAAAGGGAGGGAGAAGTAGCAAAGATTGGAGAGTAATAGAGAACTAGAGAAATGAGAGAACTAGGAAATAATGTAGAGAAATGAGAATGGGGGTGAGAGGGTTCCCAGCTGTTGGTGTTATATAAGGAGAGAGAGCCAACTTTTACTTTGAGGTAAGTTTTGGAAGAGTAATAATGGTACCCAAGTAAAGAAGCAAAAGAAAAAATTGCAATATACATAAGAGTAATGGTAAACGATAAAAACAAACACGGGAAGATAAGGTTATTATGTGTAACATGCCACTGTGCAAACTTAAAATCTATTTTTTTAATACTATTATTTGCAATATACATATTGTTCCAAATGGGTATTGGTCTTCTTGGAGTTATTTAAATTATCAAGGAATTAATTTTAGAATAGTTACCAACAAGAATTGGTTTAAGTGGTAACCGGATTCAGATCCCACTACAAAGTTTTAAGTTCGAGTCTTGAGTGTGGCAAAAATTCTATTGAGAGGGGAAAACCACACGAACTGATAAAGTCGGATACACGTGCCCAACAAAGTTCATCGATGTAGATTAGTCACTGGTAAAATTAGTAGATACTATGCGCCAAAATACACAACACGGTAACAGAAAAAAAATATAATGTTAACGTTATATTTACATCCATCATTTCTAGATTTATCTATTTATTTATTAAGTAAAACAGGACGGTTATTTTTAAGGTATTTTTTAAACCCTGTCAAAAAAAACTACTTTTTTTAAGAGTGAAATGTATGTTACGTTTAAGAGTGCTACTAACAATGTTCTAAATTATATCAATATTCATACTAATGTTATTCTTGAAGAGCTTGGCACTTTACCGGTGATTGTGAAGAAAACAAATAGCTTTTGAAGATCATGTTATTTGTAATTTTCAAATGTTTCTTGAAAATGTTGCATTAACGAACCCTACAAGAAGAAACGATATTACGGGTGGTCAAAATTCACCTGAAATGCTCTAAAATTGTCGAAAATGACACTTTTACGGCAGAATTTGGCCAATCGGAACTCCGCAGAAAAAACGCTTGTAGGAAATTTTTTTGGCAGATTGTCCGCCGAAAGTTTTTTAAAGAAAACCCCGCTGAAAATGTCTTCTAATCTGGCAGTAAATTTTTTTTGAAAAATTCTGCCGAAATGTCATCAAATTCGCTGGTAACGAAAAGTTTTTTATTTGTAATATATATTCTATTTATAATTATAATTGATTATTAATTTTAGTTTTAATTATATTTATAATAATCATTTAATAAAATCTAATATTTATTAATAATAGTTAGTTATACCTTACAAAAAAAATTGCGATAATCAAAATGATAAACATTCTTATATATCCAACAAAGTACAAATTAAAATATCTATACAATATAAATTAAAATAACAAAAGTTCAAAATCCTCCATATAGCCGAATAGAGAAATCAGAAAGATGAAGGAAAAATGTGATGAAGATGAGAGAACTATGTTATAAAAAAAGACTACGCACCCCAATAGAACTATGTTATCAAAATGAAGAAAAAATGTGATGAAGATGAGAGTGTGGGAGGAGAGGAAAGAAATGAGAGAAATTAGAAAAATGGAGTGAATGGATGAGGGAATGGGGAGGAAGCCGACTTTTTAGGCAAATTTAACTCTTCCGACAGGTTCAAATCCGCCACTAAATTACTCGAAAGTGACATTACTGATAGTTTTTAGGCTTAAATATGTTTTAGGACCCTCAAATATAGGGTGTTTTGGTTTAAGCCCCTGCAAAAAAAAAAATTTGTTAAAAGCCCTTGCAAAATGACATATTTTGTTATAAGTCCTTCTATGACTAAAATGTTAGCCTTAACATGGAATGCTATGATTGCTGGATATGTTGAGAAGGGCTTATAACAAAATATTTCATTTTGCAAGGGCTTTTAACAAAAAAAAAATTGCAGGGGCTTAAACAAAAACACTCTATATTTGCAGGGGCCTAAAACATATTTAAGCCTAGTTTTTAAAATTCGAAAATCGCACCTGATTTATCAGCGGTTCAGGATCCGCCGGAAATGACATTTCCGACAGTTTTTAAAATTCAAAAATCTCTCTCGTTTTCCCGGCGGTTTTTTTTTTTTTCAAAAAAGAAAGACAGTACCGAAGGAAGAAAATCCGTCGGAAAGTCCCATACCGGTAGTTTTCTTTAAAAAAAATGATACCGAGGAAAAAATCCACCAATAACTCCACGAAAATATCTGTTCAGTCATTACTAGCAGCTCAGACCGCCAGATAAAAATCGCTAGTAATATGCGTTATTCTTGTAGTGGAAGACCAAACTATGTTTGGAAATATTGAAGATCAAATATGGAATTTGAATCTTATTAGTTAGATCTTGTCGTGTCAAGTTCGAGTGAGAGTAATACATATAAAAAATAATGTGAATACTCTCTCTCTCTCTCATTTATAATAACGTGAACGCTCACCTACCAAAATAAAGGGATACAATACAGTTGGTTTATATAACCAACAAGACGTGATATTTTTGTCCTCCTTTTCCTACTTGGCACAACGAATATTTTTTCCTAGTAGTGTATATACATCGGTTATAGTTTTGAATGCAAAGCCAACATCATGTAAGTATGTGAATGGAAAATATTTTATCCTTCAACTTCCTTTTTTTTAGGAAATATAAATTAAATTGAGGAGAATGTACACAGTAAATATTGATGTGTCAAAATTAAAAGTGCATTCACATCGGTGTCATTTATTTCACCGAATGCATGTGATTCCATTAAATTCATATTTCTTCATCCTCATTTACTGAGGCTGTTACTATTATAATTTTTTTTCATGAAAAGGGAAAAAGCAGAAAAATAATGGTAATAAATCAACCGAAAAATATAGATTCCCAAGAATAGAGGATGGTCAACAGCTTGAGGAAAGGAGAAGTTGATTCTTCACTATTTCTCCACAAACCCACTTCCCTCTACAAATTTTCTAAAAAGATTTAAAATATGGAGAGGAGAGAGGGGGATATAGTTCAGCTTCTAGGGGAGGGAGAGGAAGAGAGGAAAAAAAACTTAAATGAAAGGGAGGGAGAAGTAGCAAAGATTGGAGAGGAAATGAGAGAACACTAGCGAGATGAACTAGCGAAATGAGAGAACTAGGAAATAATGTAGAGAAATGAGAATGGGGGTGAGAGGGTTCCCAGCTGTTGGTGTTATATAAGGAGAGAGAGCCAACTTTTACTTTGAGGTAAGTTTTTGAGTTGTCGGATGTCAAATTGAAAATCTTATTTGAAATGTGGATATTTTTTGCTTTTCAGAGAGGCCATTTACGTGTCCACATGTAAATTGCATATGTGAGACGAATGCAATTGAAAAAGAGAAAGAAAACGATGCAAATTAATGAATGATTTCGGGCCAACAAAATGACCCAAAATGACCTCTCTTCAGTAAATGGATAAGAAGAACGGGAAGAGGAAAAAGGAATTGGGGAAAGAGGCTACTACGGTTGTAGTTTAGTGTAGAAGGTGTAAAAAGCATAAATATATGGTCATATATTTTTATCAATTTTGACACTTGATATCATGGAATTTATGTGTATTAAAACTTACTTTAAAGAAATCACTATGTTGAATTAATGAGTAGCGTTCAAATTACTCCAAAAGTAACTTTTATAGATTTACTCTACATCCTAACCGTTGATTTGGACTTAATCCAATGGTAGCAATGCATCCCTATGTAATGATGTATTGTTACCATTGGATTAGATCCAAATTAACGATTAAGATGTGGAGTAACTCTAAAAAAATTACTCTTAGAGTAACTTGAACCCTACTCTGACTTAATTGGTTTCACACCATCTGTGATGATGAAACAAATGGCTTGTTTGCTACGGATTAAAAAATAAGTGATTTTGTTGTTAAATAACTTAGAGATTTGTTTTTAGAAATTTTTAAGAAAATGAGAAGTTGTTTTGTATTTCTGTAAAAAATCAGTTATTTAAAAAAATCATTCCTAGAAAAATAATTTTTATGAGAAGCTACTCAAAACAGATTCTAATTTGAATTAGTTTTTAGATTATTTTTAGATTCTCATTTTTTTAAAAAGTAGTAACAACTGGATGAAAAACTTCTAAAATAGATTTTTTAAAAAAGCGATTATTCTTCAAAATAAGCTATAACAAACGGGCTCAAAAAGGAGTACCATTTTGTGGTCTAAAAGTTTATTTCTAGACAAATTATGTTGTTGCAAACTATAATTTTGGGTAGAGGTGTTGCAAACTATGGTCGTATTCAATAATTCACATAATATAAAATAATAATAGTTTTTCCTTTTTAACACACATTTTATCCTAAAGAATGTCATCCAAATAAATGACACCGATGTGGAGGCACATTCGGTCAAATAGTAACAGGATGATAGTAATAAGAAAGAGAAAGAGTGGAGCAGAAAAGTGTCTATTTGTGTGATGTAAACTTTTTCTTCTTCTAGTCTTTCTACTTTAGTTCTAGCATTACCATTATTTTTCTGCTTTTTCCCTTTTCATGAAAGAAAATTATAATAGTAACAGGATGAAGAAATATGAATTTAATGGGATCACATTCGGTCAAATAAATGACACCGATGTGGAGGCACTTTTAATTTTGACACATCAATATTTACTGTGTACATATTCTCCTCAATTTAATTTATATTTTCTCAAAAAAAAAAAGGAAGTTGAAGGATAAAATATTATCCATTCACATGTTTACACGACGTTGGATATATAGTGTATAGAAACTACCGCACTGGCAGACAAAGTCGGGTACTTGTGGCCAGACAGGTTCCTCAACATAGATTAGTCATTGACAAAAAAAATAGTGTATAGAAACTAGAAAGGTTATGTATAAATTGTTTTGTGCCGTACATTAAAAACTAATTAGTCATCGCAGCGGTATTCACATTCTTTTGGTATTCTAAGTTACTCGGTAATCATTTTAATAAATTTTTTAATTTAATTTATTTAAATCGTTGTTGTATAAGATTTTTTACAATGTCGGCCAATCACGAAACGACACGTTATAATAAAGGTTTGACTTTATTCAACTATCTTAAAAGTCATTGTTACCATAAATTTTTATTCGTTAATAGTGTAAAAAAAATTTACAACGACGTTGTATATCAAGTAGGAGAAAATACTTGTTGTGTCAAGTAGGGGAAAGAGTAACACTTACAATAAAATAAGGATACTTATATGGTACAGTTGAAAAAAATAGGGTACCGGTAATTGTCCTTTAAAAACTAGTTATTAAATGAGTTACATTTTTGTAAAAAAATGTGAAATTATTTTAAAAACGATAATTACTTAATATATAAAAATATATAATAGATAAAATATATATTAAAAAGTTGGTTATTTTTTAATGCAAAATTTTTGACAAAAGTATAAAGAATTTATAAATTTTCAAAAATTTTATATAGTATGAAGAAAAAAAATTAAAGTTGAAAGCTTATACTCTTCTGTTTATATGAAGTTTTAGTCTAACAACTTTTAAAATAGATTTATTTTTTTATTACAAAATAATAGTAAAAACTGTATATATTTCTAAAAAATATACATAGAATTGAAAAAAAAAATCACTCATTTGTTGGTTTTGTTAAAAAACTATATAGTACCCCTTTTATCTTCAGTTGTACCATATAAGCCTCCATAAAATAATAAATAAGATTTAACTCCCACTTTATTATATGTAAGAGAGAGTATTCACATTATTTGGGTATGGTAAGTAGGAGAGAGAGAGAGAGTACTTGTTATTATTGTTTTATATGTGTTACTCTCGGTCCAACTTGACACGACAAGATATAACTAATAGGATCCAAATTCCATATTTGATCTTCAATTTTTTTCCAAACATAGTTTGGTCTACCACTACGAGAAGAACGTGTATTACTGACGGTTTATTTTTTGCGTCCCGAGTAGTCGGCAACAACTGAATAGATTTTTTTGTGGAGTACCTGCAGGTTTTTTCCTCAGTACCGTTCCTCGGTAAAACGGGCGAAATTTTCGAATTTTAAAATCCGCCGGTAACGGCGGATCCTGAACCTCTTGTAAACCAGGCGGGATTTTCGAATTTTAAAAACTGCCAATAATGTCGTTTCAGGGGAATTTAGTGGCGGATTTGAAATCGCCTGAAGAGTCTAATTCACCTATAAATTCGGCTTCCTCCCCATTCTCTCATCCTTTCACTCCATTTTTCTGATTACTCTCGTTTCTTTCCTCTCCTTCTCCCATACTCTCATCTTCATCACATTTTTTTGTCATTTTGATAACATAATTCTGTTGGGGCGCAAAACCTTTTTTTATAACATAGTCCTCTCATCTTCATCACATTTTTCCTTCATTTTTCTGATTTCTCTCTTCAGCTATGTGGAGCATTTTGAACTTTTGTCATTTTAATTTATATTGTATGGATATTTTAATTTGTACTTTTTGGATATATAAGAATGTTTATCATTTTGATTATTGTAATTATTTTCGTTAGGTATAATTAACTATTATTAATAAATATTATATTTTATTAAATTATTATAATTATAATTATAATTAATATTAAATTATAATTATAATTAAAATAATTCAAATAAAAAAAACATTTCGTTACCGGCGAATTTGATGACATTTTTGGCGGATTTTTTCAAAAAAAAACTTACTGGCAGATTAGATGACATTTTCGGTGGTTTTTTTTTTAAAAAAAAAACTTTCCGGTGGATTTTCCGTCAGTATTTATCGGCGGGCAATCCGTCGAAAAACATTACCTATGAACATTTTTCCGGTGATTTTAGAGCGTTTTCGGTGAATTTTGATCCCTGGTAGTATCGTTTCTTCTTGTAGGGTTCCTTAATGTAACATTTCAACCAACATTTGAAAATTACAATTAATTCTCTGCTGCTATTTGCTTTCTACACAATCACAGGCAAAGTGCGGTGATTTGGATTATATGGATTAATAGGAATAGAGTAATATTTAGAGGGGGTGTACCAAGTGTACTACAAATGCTAAATCATGTAAAAGGACTATCTTGGGGATGGATAGCTCATAAATTGGGGGATCAAACTAGACTAGAGTTTGAGGTTTGGAACAATAATCCGATATGTGTAAACCGGTTACAATAATTGTAAACGGGTTGAGGCACCCCTAGTGCCCCTATCAATATACTTTTGACTTATCTAAAAAAAAACAGGCAAAGTGCCATGCTCTTCAAGAATAACATTAGTATGGATATTGATATTTAGAACAATGTTATTAGCACTCTTAAACGTAATATACTTTTTTTATTGATAAAAAAAACGTAATATACTTTTCACTCTCAAATTTCCTTGCATGTTAAATATATGAACACAATGTGAAAATGACACACGTGAGCGTGTCACTCACGCGACAAACAATGCAAATGGGAAAAACATTACTTTCCAAAATATCTGAAGCAAACTAAAAGGTTGATGGAAAAGAAACTTGTATGAAAACAGAATGTAATAACACCAACAGTTGTACTCCACCAACCCTCTTTATCATCGAGCAAGGGAAGTTGAGAGGTTGGAATAGGGAGGTTTTTGGCTATCGTGATTTAAAGATTGAATCTTTGGTTAGTGATTTTAATTCGTGGGATCAAGCTCTTAGTGAGGGGAGGATTGGAGATGCAATTGTGAATACACTACAACAAAAATGGCAACCGGCGGCGGTTATTCTGCGGCGGTTATGGCAAAACCGCCGCCGGTGTAAATCTTGCGGCGGTTTACGCGGCGGTGAAGTTAACCGCTTCAATAAGCACGTAAACTGCAGCGGTTTGTGGGAATACTGCGGCGGTTTTGAAAATATAAATAATGGGATTCATTCTGCCGCGGTTATTGGCTTATACCGCGGCGGTTTTGAAATTTTTCGTGCCAAAAACAACTCTCCCTCCCTTTTTTGTCAAAAAAAAACTCCCCCCCCCATTTTTTTGACCAAAGCGCTTCTTTTTTATTTATTTTATTTTAATAAAAAAATTAAACTCCCCTCAGTTTCTTTTCTCTCTCGAAGCGCTTGATTTCTCAGTTTCAACTCTCAGCTTCCTTCGCCCACGACGACGACGAGAAACGCTTGATTTCTCTCTCTCACGATTCTCAGTTTCAACTCTCAGCTTCCTTCGCCCATTGAATCTTTTGTTTCATTAACTGATATTTTACTAAATCTTTTAAGACTAATTCTTATAATTATTTTTGTTTAACTTCAGGCTGCAGATTTACGTTCACCTGCTGAAGCAATGCGCTCTTCATCTGCTAGTCATGCCCCAACACATCATGGACCAACATCTACTCTTTAGATTTAGGATTTGTTATTAACTAGTAATGTTGAAAAACATGTTCTTATATTGGGGAAATTTATTTATACTCCTAAACCCTGTATCTTTTGATATTTTGGGACAGTAGTACCTTTTGATATTATTGTTATTTTACTTTAAAAGTATGAATGAATGACTTTATAATTTTATGTCTTTAAATAATTTGAGAAAATATTGTTATAAATAACAAAACAATTTTTGAGCCTTTAAACTAAAAGTAGTTTTGTCTTCAGGTTTTGAACCACCGCAAACATCGCTCCAGATAAGTAACGAATATTCCATCACAGAAATGGTTTAGTGACGGTTCTGAACCGCCACAAACACCCACAAAACAGTCACAGCCGGCTAAGAATACTGGCTTTAAGAATTGTTTAGTGGCGGTTCTAAACCGCCGCAAAAACCAAACCGCCGCAAAATGCCTACCAACCGCCGCAGAAATATACGTGTTAACGAACTAGTTAGCGGCGGGTAAGAACCGCCGCAAAAGACAAACCGCCGTTAATTACTGCTCCAGGCGGTTATTCCAACGGTTGCTAAAACCGCCGCAGAGTTCCCTCGCGGCGGAGGTAACTGCAACGGTTCTAAAACCGCCGCCAGTGGCATTTGGCCGCGGTTAAAACCGCCGCAGAATGCTTTTGCAACCGCCGCCGCTTGTCTATTTTGTTGTAGTGATAGAAGAGAGGTATCGGTAAATTTTTGGAGAGAAATTCGGGTAAATGAGGCAATTTTATCTCAAAAATCAATGGCTAAGTGGATTAAGGAAGGGGATATGAATTCCAAATATTTCCATTCCTTAATGAAACATAGAAGAAGGCGTTGCAATCTGGTGATTCTTAGAGATAATGGGGATTTGATTGAAGATGTTAGTGAGGTGAAGGATTTTGTTAGAAAGCATTTTGAGGATGCTTTCGTGGAGCCAAGTCATATTTGCCCCAATCTTGATGGGCTTGATTTTTCTCAAGTTCCCTACGCGGATTGTGATTATTTGGTAGAGCTTTTCACGGAGGGGGAAATAAGGGAGGCTGTGTGGAATTATGATGGTGATAAGAGCCCGGGTCCCGACGGTTATAATATGAGGTTCATCAAAGTTTTTTGGGAATTGTTGAAGCAAGAAGTGGTCAATTTTTTCAATGAGTTTCATTCCAAAGCTTTTCTTCCTAAAGCTATCTCCACATCTTTTATTGCTCTCATTCCAAAGAACGACAACCCTCAAGGTTTAGGTGAGTTCAGACCTATTTGTTTGATTGGTTGTCTTTATAAGATCTTGGTGAAGGTTCTGGCTAGTAGGTTGAAGAGAGTGCTTCCAGATATTATTTCTAATTTTCAAACGGTTTTTTTGTGCGATAGACAGATTTTGGATGGTGTGGTGGTTGTTAACGAGGTTGTTGATGTAACACCCCGAAATTAATTAAATAGTTATTTAGTATTTAGTTAATTAATTAAATAGGAGTTGGTGATAGAAATAATAATAATAATAATAATAATAATAATAATAATAATAATAATAATAATAATAATAATATTGGGTGGTTTTAATTATTTAGAGGGTGGTGATATTTAATTATTCAAATGGGCTCAAGTGGATGGAGGCCCGTGATCCAGGCCCGGGGTTGGCTTAGGCGTATGTGACTAGGGGTTGGGGAGAGGCGCCTCACTTGAGAAAAAGAGAGAAGGGGGCGTGAAAAGAAAAGAGAAGAAAACGTGAAAGAGAGAAAAAGAAAAGAAAACGCAAAGGAGAGAAAGAAAGAGAAGAAAAATAGCGCAAGGGAGAGGAGAGGAGAAGAGAGAGGCGCAAACCCCAAGGAGGAGGAGAGGAGCTCAGTTGCTGTGGTTACTCGGTGTGCACGTGGAGGGGTCCCTGTCTTCGGTGAAACTAAGGTAAGGGTGGGTCTTGCCTTATAATAGGGAACATAATGGGATGTATGTAGGGGTTAGGTCCTATGTCCTGTTTAAATTGACTTTTCATGTTGTTTATGATATATGAGTATGTTGTTGTTCAATTGTTGCTCATTGTGATGATATGCGAATTGTTGCTCTGTATGATGAATTTCGAATTGCGTACTAAGTGCTCGAATAAATGTATAAATGATGATGTTGGGCTGAATTCATTGAGTTTGGGGTAATTTTGTAGTGTTTGAAATAGTTGATGATGATTGAGCACTTGGTACTCATGTGTTGTTGTTGGTGAATTTGATGTTTTGGGTGTTATAGGCGCATAAGGCGCCATTGTGGTATTTTTAGTGTTGCTGGAAATTGTTGTCTAGGTGCGGAATTAGGCGCCCTTGAGTGGGGTGCCCTGCGCCAAGTTTTGACGTTGTTGGAATATTGACCACGGAAGTAGGCGCCCTTGTGCTAGGCGCCCCGTGCCAAATTATTGTGTTTTGGCTAAGTGTATTTTGTGTTGTGTTTGTGTGCCATGTGCTAAGTGCATCTTATGTTGTGTTTGTGTGCCAAGTGCCAAGTCAGTGTGTGTTGGTGATGCTTTGGTGTGGGTGTGTGCATAGGCGCCTAGGGTGCCATGGTGATGGTGATGATGGTTGTCCATATGGTTTTGGTGATTTCAAATAAAATTGATTTTTGGGGTGAGTGGGGATTTTAGATGGTGGAAAAGAAATATAATTTTGATGTTTTAAAATTGAGAAAAATTGATGTTTGGGCTGAATTTGTGTAAAAATCTGGTTCTGGCAGTGTGCTGGGCGCCAAGGGCGCTGTGTGTGTGGCTGGGCAAGTGTGGCGCGCGCCTGGGCGCTGGGCGCCTGCTTGCGTGCGTGTGTGTGTGGCGCGCGCCTGGGCGCTGGGCGCCTGTTGTGCGCGCGGGCGTGCGTGTGTTGCGCGCTGGGCGCCAGTGCGTGTGTTGCCTGGGCGCTGGGCGCCTAAGGCGCCAGTTTCCAGCAGTGTTGCCTAATTTTTCCTAAATTTGTTTTTAACGTAACTTTTGACTCGGGTGTCCGTTTTAGGTGTTTCAAAGTGCGTTACGACGCTTATTTAATTGTCTATCTGTTTGTCCAGGCCAAAACCAAAACTTAATATTTTTCCCCGGTCGTTTTCTGAAAGTCCCAAGTGACTGTGTACTAGTTGTTGTTTGGATTGGAAATCGCTACTGTTCCTTTTAAATAAAATGTTGGTGTTCTTCATGAGACTAAGGGACTGATCCTTGTATTTTGAAATGGTGTTGTCACAGTGAAAGTAGTGTTCCGTGTAACAGTGTGGTATGCAAATAAATATATATATATATATATGGTGTATATTATTATTGGTGAATGGGGTCTGTGATTCTCTTTTGGGTGTTGGTGAATAAACAAACTGTTGGTGAATATGCTGTGGCATACTTTTATTTGGTGGTTCTGGTGTGTGATGCATTGTCATGGTGTCGCATAATCATATGCATGATTTTGGTGAATAGGCTTCGGCCTCGGGCTTCGGCCTTATTATAAATTTTGGTGAATGCCCTCAAGGCTCATTTTTGGTGAATGGATCCACATGCATATGCCCAGTGGAGTTTTGGGTTGCATCTCATACATTAAACATACAGTTGACGAATGTTTTGGTGATTATTTATTTGGTGATTATTGGTGACTACTTTTATTTGGTGATTGTTTGGTGAATATTTAGTTGGTGATGAATTGGTGATTAATTTCGATTGACTGAACTGGTGATTAAAGTGAATATTGCTGTGTTGATGTAGTCCTGTATCTGTACATACTACTCCTTATGTACTTTATTATAGGGTTTGAGACTCACCCCCTTTTTGTTGATTTTTACCTTACAGGTAACCGTACTTGAAGGCCTTGACCTTCATTCCTTTGAGTTCGAGTCGCTCTGATACGTAGCACCTGGGGGGCGTCTTATTAGATAGTGATTTTGTCTTGTACGACTTGTTGGATTTTATTTTAACGTTGTAACCGTATTTTTGAGTGATGGCCCGCCCATGATGCCACGTAATGATTTTTAATTTAAGTTAATCAAATGATGTGTTTTTGAAGTAAATGTAGCATTCCGTTTCAAAAAAATATTTTGTGCACTCTGATAATTGTTATAAATGAAAGGGGTAGAAACGGGTGTTACAAAGTGGTATCAGAGCAGTTCGGTCTGTCCGGCCGGTAGTCGAGTCGTCGTGTTGAGTAACATTGAGTTTGTTACTCGTTTCTGAATTCTGTTTTCTGTTGCAGTGCTAGAATGGCCAGACGGGACGATGCTGCACTTGCTGCTGCCTTGCAGGCTATAGCCAGGGTGATGGGTAATATACCCGGTGTTGTTAATGACGGGACGCGCAATTTGGCTACATTCCAGAAAGAGAACCCACCCACCTTTAAGGGTCGGTACAACCCGGATGGAGCGTTGTCATGGTTGAAAGAGATAGAGCGGGTCTTTCGTGTCATGGAGTGTACTCCAGCTCAGAAAGTGAAGTTTGGGACTCATATGTTAACGGAGGAAGCTGAAGACTGGTGGATGGGAATGTTGCGAAGGTTGAGAGATACTGGTGAGGAAGTGACTTGGGAGGTTTTCACAAGAGAGTTCAAGAGGAAGTACTACCCTGAGGATGTGCGAGCCAAGAAAGAAGTGGAGTTTTTAGAGCTGAAGCAGGGAGACAAGACTGTGGCTGATTATGCCGCCAAGTTTGAGGAGCTGGCCCAATTTTGTCCTTATTATGCTAACGATGCCAATTCTGAATTTTCAAAATGTGTCAAGTTCGAGAGTGGTCTACGTCCTGATATAAAGAAAGCAATTGGATATCAAGAGGTTCGGGTCTTCGCTAGATTGGTTGATAAGTGTAGGATCTATGAGGAAGACAGTTCTGCTGCTTACAAGGCCGTGAAGGAGAAGAGAAATTCTCAGTTTAGGGGGAAGCCCTATGAGGTTTCAGGTGGTAAGGGCAAGGGAGAGGAGAGTTCGGGCAGGAAGCCAAGTGGGGGAGACACTACTGCGGGCATTGTGTGTCACAAGTGTGGAAAGCCGGGACATAAGAGTCCCGATTGCATGACCTTCAAGTGTTTCAAGTGTGGCAAGGAAGGCCACGTAGCTGCTAAGTGCGAGAAGAGAGACGTTGTTTGCTACAACTGTGGGGAGATGGGACATATTAGTACTAAGTGTTCCAAGCCGGAGAAAGAGAAGTCTAGTGGGAGGGTGTTTGCCTTGGTGGGCACTGAGTCTACTGAAGAATGATGATCATTTCGGAGGTATGTGTTTCGTTAGAGTTTTCCGCTAAATCTATTGTCGATACCGATGCCGCTCATTGTTTTAACACTGTTGAATGTTGTGAATGCTTAAGTCTAGTGTTGTCTTCTCTGATTGGTCTTATGTTGTCTGGTGTGTTCTTTGTGTTCCTTGTCGATCTTCGATAGAGACCTTGTTGCGAGTTTTGTTGTTTGTCGTTGGGAGGATTAATTGTAATCGTGGGTACGGACTAGTTAGAGCATAACCGTGAGGATGTCAATTGTCGTAGCCAGCCGGTGAGTTAGGGAGATGTTGATGCGAATTTTCGAGGACGAAAATAATCTAAGTGGGGGAGAGTTGTAACACCCCGAAATTAATTAAATAGTTATTTAGTATTTAGTTAATTAATTAAATAGGAGTTGGTGATAGACATAATAATAATAATAATAATAATAATAATAATAATATTGGGTGGTTTTAATTATTTAGAGGGTGGTGATATTTAATTATTCAAATGGGCTCAAGTGGATGGAGGCCCGTGATCCAGGCCCAGGGTTGGCTTAGGCGTATGTGACTAGGGGTTGGGGAGAGGCGCCTCACTTGAGAAAAAGAGAGAAGGGGGCGTGAAAAGAAAAGAGAAGAAAACGTGAAAGAGAGAAAAAGAAAAGAAAACGCAAAGGAGAGAAAGAAAGAGAAGAAAAATAGCGCAAGGGAGAGGAGAGGAGAAGAGAGAGGCGCAAACCCCAAGGAGGAGGAGAGGAGCTCAGTTGCTGTGGTTACTCGGTGTGCACGTGGAGGGGTCCCTGTCTTCGGTGAAACTAAGGTAAGGGTGGGTCTTGCCTTATAATAGGGAACATAATGGGATGTATGTAGGGGTTAGGTCCTATGTCCTGTTTAAATTGACTTTTCATGTTGTTTATGATATATGAGTATGTTGTTGTTCAATTGTTGCTCATTGTGATGATATGCGAATTGTTGCTCTGTATGATGAATTTCGAATTGCGTACTAAGTGCTCGAATAAATGTATAAATGATGATGTTGGGCTGAATTCATTGAGTTTGGGGTAATTTTGTGGTGTTTGAAATAGTTGATGATGATTGAGCACTTGGTACTCATGTGTTGTTGTTGGTGAATTTGATGTTTTGGGTGTTATAGGCGCATAAGGCGCCATTGTGGTATTTTTAGTGTTGCTGGAAATTGTTGTCTAGGTGCGGAATTAGGCGCCCTTGAGTGGGGTGCCCTGCGCCAAGTTTTGACGTTGTTGGAATATTGACCACGGAAGTAGGCGCCCTTGTGCTAGGCGCCCCGTGCCAAATTATTGTGTTTTGGCTAAGTGTATTTTGTGTTGTGTTTGTGTGCCATGTGCTAAGTGCATCTTATGTTGTGTTTGTGTGCCAAGTGCCAAGTCAGTGTGTGTTGGTGATGCTTTGGTGTGGGTGTGTGCATAGGCGCCTAGGGTGCCATGGTGATGGTGATGATGGTTGTCCATATGGTTTTGGTGATTTCAAATAAAATTGATTTTTGGGGTGAGTGGGGATTTTAGATGGTGGAAAAGAAATATAATTTTGATGTTTTAAAATTGAGAAAAATTGATGTTTGGGCTGAATTTGTGTAAAAATCTGGTTCTGGCAGTGTGCTGGGCGCCAGGCGCCCTGTGCTGGGCGCCAAGGGCGCTGTGTGTGTGGCTGGGCAAGTGTGGCGCGCGCCTGGGCGCTGGGCGCCTGCTGTGCGTGTGTGTGTTGCACGCCTGGGCGCTGGGCGCCTGCTTGCGTGCGTGTGTGTTTGGCGCGCGCCTGGGCGCTGGGCGCCTGTTGTGCGCGCGGGCGTGCGTGTGTTGCGCGCTGGGCGCCAGTGCGTGTGTTGCCTGGGCGCTGGGCGCCTAAGGCGCCAGTTTCCAGCAGTGTTGCCTAATTTTTCCTAAATTTGTTTTTAACGTAACTTTTGACTCGGGTGTCCGTTTTAGGTGTTTCAAAGTGCGTTACGACGCTTATTTAATTGTCTATCTGTTTGTCCAGGCCAAAACCAAAACTTAATATTTTTCCCCGGTTGTTTTCTGAAAGTAGTGTTCCGTGTAACAGTGTGGTATGCAAATAAATATATATATATATGGTGTATATTATTATTGGTGAATGGGGTCTGTGATTCTCTTTTGGGTGTTGGTGAATAAACAATCTGTTGGTGAATATGCTGTGGCGTACTTTTATTTGGTGGTTCTGGTGTGTGATGCATTGTCATGGTGTCGCATAATCATATGCATGATTTTGGTGAATAGGCTTCGGCCTCGGGCTTCGGCCTTATTATTAATTTTGGTGAATGCCCTCAAGGCTCATTTTTGGTGAATGGATCCACATGCATATGCCCAGTGGAGTTTTGGGTTGCATCTCATACATTAAACATACAGTTGACGAATGTTTTGGTGATTATTTATTTGGTGATTATTGGTGACTACTTTTATTTGGTGATTGTTTGGTGAATCAAGCGGTGGCGATTGGTTCTTTTCACGGTTATGCCGTTAATGATAATTTGAAGTTTTCTATTATGCAATTTTCGGATGACACAATGATGATGGGGAAGGCTACAAGGGAGAATCTTTGGAGTATCAAGTCTATTTTGAGAGGTTTTGAACTTGTATCCGGTTTGAAGGTAAATTTCAATAAGAGTAAGCTTATCGGTATTAATGTGGCGGATGAGTTTCTTTCAACGGCATCCACTTTTCTTCATTGCAGAACGGAATCCATTCTGTTTAAATTTTTGGGGATCCCGGTTGGTGCTAATCCGCGTAGGGCCGCCATTTGGAAGCCGGTGATTGATATGCTTCGGAAGAGACTTGTATCGTGGAAGGGTCGCGATTTATTTATTGGAGGTCGGGTCATGACTCTTATCAACTTAGTTTTAAATAGCATTCCACTTTATTTCTTTTCTTTCTACAAAGTTCCAAAGTTGGTGTTGAATGCCATGGTCAAGATTCAAAGGGATTTCTTATGGGGTATTAATGAAGGTAATAGAGGCATGTATTGGATTGCTTGGGATAAGGTTAGCCGTCCGAAGAAGGAGGGAGGCCTCGGCATTAAAAACTTAAAGTTGTTCAACATGGCTCTATTATCCAAGTGTAAGTGGAGGATGTTAGTGGAAGAGGATGCGAGATGGAGGGAGTTGTTACTGTTTAAATACGGCGACATTTCTTTAGCTTTCATTCATGGTTTGGTGGAGGCTTTTAATAGGGGGTCGACTGGTTCTATTTGGTGGCGAGATTTGCTTAATTTGGGGAGTTCTCTTCCCAACCGTGATTGGTTTCGTTTGAGTTTGAGAAGGAAGCTTGGCAACAGTGCATCCACTCATATTTGGACAGACCATTGGATTGGAAATTCACCCCTTTGTGCTGTTTTTTCTAATCTTTATGCAGGTTGTTCCTTCAAAACAGCCATGGTAGATGACATTGGTTCGTGGGTTGGTGACTCTTGACTTTGGGAGGACCGTGGATGCTTATTCAGGATCCGGTTTGTGTCGAAGAAGCTGCTGAATTACACAATATTTTACAAGATGTTTCCCCTTTAAGAGAGGGGCGCGATGCTTGGGTCTGGTTGTAGGAAGTCTCGAAGGTGTTTTCGGTTAGCTCGTGCTACAGGTTGTTGACCGAAATTGTTGCTGCCCCTGGCAACGAGGCTGTTGTCTCTGAATCCGAAGCAGATGGAAGCAATTTGAAGCGCATTCTTGTGAAGCTTTGGAAAACAATCACTCCGTCCAAAGTCACTATCTTCGGTTGGCGTCTACTTTGTGATTCTTTGCCCACCAGAGATCTTCTTTTCCGCCGTCATGTTATACAAACTGAAAGAGCAGCTGGTTGTCTGTTATGCTTGGATCATCGCGAAGACTTGTATTATTTGTTCTTGAGTTGCAGCTTCGCTCACGACATTTGGTCTTGTGTTTGCGATTGGTTGGGGGTTCAACGTTTAGAAGCAACATCTATTCTTGATCACATGTGTGGATTTGGAAAATTGTGCAAAAGGGGTAGGTCAAGAAAAATAAAATACTTGATTTGGGTCACGACTTGTTGGTGTATTTGGCTGGCTCGCAACGAGCTTGTCTTTAGAAATGAGGAGTCTTCTATTGAATCCGTTGTGATCCGCATTAAGAGCTTAGCTTGGAGCTGGATTGTGTATAGAGGGAGATCTAGTTCAAGTTTGTCAATTTCCACGTGATAGATTAATCCCCTAGATTGCATAAACAATATGTAACTCATCTCGTTGTTTGAGTTTGAGCACCCCTGGTGCTCTTTGAATGAAATCTTTGCTTATCTAAAAAAACTCCATCTTTTGGTGGAGATTTTAAACAAAAAAAATAAAAAATAATAATTTTTGAACGTGATCAACAAAAATTACAAAATGAAAAGTTACACTCAAAATTCCAAACTATCGTCCGTAGCAAAATACCAATAAATAAAAAGCACCAAATAAAGATTTCCCAACTACAATGAACAATAACATTCATCTACAATAAGTACATTCAGTGCACCGCACCGATAAGCATTTTTTTACCAAAGAAAATTTATGGTATTCCATTCAAAATTAAAGTAGCAATACAAGTAGGACTATAATAAAAAACGTGGGAGCTAGCATAATTCCTTGATGCTCTAGCTAGAGTATGAGTCACAAGGTTTGTTTGCCGCCTGACAAAACTAACTATGTAGTTTCTTAAAGACGATAATAAGTTACGACAAGTTTTAATAATAGAGCCATATTCAGTTACAAAGTTACACACACCACGGATTCCATCTACAACCGCTTTGTAATCAAGCTCGATGAAGACTCGTTGAATGTCTAACACTCGCAATCAATTAACAGCTTCCAATAAACCCAGAGCTTCCGCTTCTTGAGGGCGAGGCTTGCCAATAAACCAAGCTGATGACTTCGCCTTCGCGAGCTCACCCTTCTCATTCCTGATATAGAGACCAACACCATACCGACCATCATCAAAAAGAGCTGCATCAACGTTGCATTTGAGACTACGAGGTTCAGGACAAACCCACGATATATCATCTCGCCTGCTATTTGACGTGGACAACGGTTCACGAAGCAATTTGGAGCGCTTCGCCTGTTGCCAACAATAAGCATTAAATATCTAAGCTCACAATATTAAGATAATTATCTTGTCAAAAAATATTAAGATATAGTTATTTTTAATTTTTAAAAGTGATTATCTTAAAAGTAAATGTGATGTTTTATATAATGAATGAATAAATAATTGTTTATATAAAAAAATAGTTTTTTTTGACAGGGTTCAAAAAATAGCTTAAAAATAACTGCCATGTTTTATATAATAAATAAATCCACAAATGATGGATGTAAATGTAACGTTAACATTGTTTTTTTTCTCTTACCGTGTTGTGGTGCACAGTATCTACCAATTTTGAGTTGTCAAAAAAGTATCTATCAATTTTGTGGTGATTAATCTACATCAAGGAACTTGATTGGACACATGTATCTGGCTTTGCCGGCTTGTGTGGTTCTCTACTCTCAATAGAATTATTGCCACACTCAAGACTCGAATTTGAGACCTTGTAATAGGATCTGAATCCAGTTACCACTTGAACCAATTTTTGTTCATAACTATTCTGAAATATATTATTGGATAATTTATATATATATATATATATATATATATATATATATATATATATATATATATATATATATATATATATATACTCATGGACAAAAACTTATCATGAAATAACTCCAAGAAGACTTTAAGTTTGCACGGTGGCATTCTACACATAATAATCTTTATTTTTCGATAAGCAATGATTCATTGATTAGAGCATTAGGGATGTTAAAAATCATAAATACAAAAAGAATTTAGAAATTGTTAATACAAGTCAAAGCATTGTTCTACCAAAGAGGCGAAGACAAGCTAGAATCTCTACCCACACTAGAAATACACCAACACCAAGATAAAAACTTAATATGAGCGACACTCGAATCACTCTTGGCCTCTTCCCTTCTAAAGAAAACTCCATTCCGGGCAAGCCAAAGACACCAACAAATTGTCAATCAGAGTAAGTATTTAACCTTCTTGGATTTCTTCCCCAAACATAACTCGCCAAAATGAATATAGTGTTGATATAAGGTAAGAGACATAGTCAGCTGGACATCAAGCCATTGCTCAATCTCCTTCCAAACCTTTCTCGAAAGATCACAATCAAGAAAAAGATGATGGAGATCCTCACTGAGATTATTACAATAAACGCATAGCCCCCCTCCTCTGAATGAATAACTTGTCTGCTTCTCAGTAGCTCACGCACCGATAGAGCATTTAAAATTAATCCCCAACCAAAGATCAAGATTTTTGAAGGAACTACTGTTTGTCATAACCGTCCTGTTTTACTTAATAAATAAATAGATAAATCCACAAATGATGGATGTAAATGTAACGTTAACATTACATTTTTTTCTGTTACCGTGTTGTGTATTTTGGCGCATAGTATCTATTAATTTTACCAGTGACTAATCTACATCGATGAACTTTGTTGGGCACGTGTATCCGACTTTATCGGTTCGTGTGGTTTTCTCCTCTCAATAGAATTTTTGCCACATTCAAAACTCGAACTTGAAACTTTGTAGTGGGATCTGAATCCAGTTACCACTTAAACCAATTCTTGTTGGTAACTATTCTGAAATTAATTCCTTGATAATTTAAATAACTCCAAGAAGACCAATACCCATTTGGAACAATATGTATATTGCAAATAATAGTATTAAAAAAATAGATTTGAAGTTTGCACAGTGGCATTTTACACATAATAACCTTATCTTCCCGTGTTTGTTTTTATCGTTTACCAAGCTTATTTACTTTCAAAGCTAGAAATAAGGTTTGGTTTGTTCCAAATCACACAGTTGGTCTTATATCAACAAAAAAACAAATGAATTTGACCCTTTTTATGAATATCTCTTTAATTTTTTTCTTTTACTTCTTTACTTGGGTACCAATTCTCTTCCAAAACTTGCCTCAAAAAAAAGTTGGCATCTCTCTCCTTATATAACACGAACAGCAGCGAGCCCTCTCACCCCATTCTCATTTCTTTACATTATTTCCATATTCATCTCCCTAGTTCTCTCTGTTCCTCTCCAATCTCTCCTACTTCTCCCTACCTTTCATTTAAGTTCCCCCCCCCCCTCTCTCCTAGAAGCTGATCAATATAGTGTTGGCAACTTAGAAATTTTAGAAAATTTGTAGAGGGAAGTGGGTTTGTGGAGAAATAGGGAAGAATTAACTTCTCCTTTCCTCAAGCTGTTGACCATCCTCTATTGAGTTCTTGGGGGTATATTTCTTCCTCTTTTCCCTTCCTATTTACTTGATTTCATAATCATCTAGAGTTAATTTAGGTTAAACAAAATTACTTCTATTTGAAAAGGTTTCATTTTTATTAAGATTTTAAGTGGATCTACACATGCTTTATCTTTTTTTTGATCTACTTAATGAACTCTATGATTTGAAGAAAAATATCAACTTATAGCTAAAGAAAATAAAGAAGAAGCTGTGGGCTTCAAGAACTTGAAAGCCATGGAGAAAAATGTTTCTTTTTACAAAAATATGAATGTTTTAAACATAGAAAGTTGTAGTTTCAAAAATTTTGATTTTTAAGAGTTTAAATTAATATTAACATATAGTAAATGATCTAACTTCAAAGATTTTAAGTGGCTTTATTTTTAATTTTCATGAACTCGAGTAGATAGATGCTTTATTTTTCTACAATTTAGGTACAAATATTGTTTGATTTGATTGAGTGTTTACATTTTATAATGCACCACACGTTTACAAAGAAAGGGCTTTCAATTTATTCACAATTGAGGCGTGTTTTATTAAATTGTACCATTTGAGTTTTCGGATGTCAAATTAAAACTCTTATTTGAAATTTGGACATTTTATGCTTTTCAGAGAGTGGTTATTTGCTCAAATGCGACGTCGTTTGCTAGATCATCCATTTAAGACTTCAATCTTGCTTAGTCTTCAAGGTATTTGAAACAAATTTCCTCTCTCTTTGTTGTTGTTGTTGGCTGAACCACTTTGTGTGGTATAGGTTATGACATTTCAGTTTTTCCTTATTGATTTCTGAATGTTTATGATAGATCTATGAGCTTAAAAAGTTTTGGATCAAAAATTAGGGGTTTTGAAAGTTTTAGAAATTAATTTTTCTTTAGTTGAATGACCTTAAAATTTACTTCATCTGAGGATCTATTAAAAAGAAATTTTTTAAAAAAATGGACTTTGGTTGATCTTAGTGTTGGCCGAGCCATACCCCTTAGTTTAGGGTTACAAAAGTTTAAATGTTTGCTTTTGATCATAGTTAAAATAATTTGTGTAGTGAAAGTGAATATAAAGTTTGTGATCAAAGGTTAAACTTAAAGATTCAAAAAGTTAGAGTTGAAACCCCAATTTAAAAAGTGTTGAATTTAAATGTTTTGAGTTGTTGAAAAATGATTATGAGTTACTATGTTTGATCCTTTAAATTGGTACTTAAAGTATGAGATTTAAAGCGATAAGAAATATCTCTGAATTTGTGTTTCTAGCTAGATAGGAAATTTTGTAAACTACGTTCATTAAAATATTTCTTGTGATAGAACATGGTGTACTTAATATCTTTATCCCTAGACCTTGGTGCTTTTGGACTGAGATCTTTTCCTCCTAGCATTAGAAAGTATACAATTTAGTCTCTAGAAAATGAAAAATACCGATTTCGTCCTCAATAATATTAAATGTGAATTAAATTAGTCCTTTTAAGACAATTTTTAGGGATATTTTAGTCCCTACTAAAGACTTATTTGACCCACATTTTAATTTTCTCGAATATTGAATTAGTTATTTTTATTTTTTAGAATCCAAATTAATCACCAATTTATTCCAAAGAATCAAATTGGACGTTTAGTCCTCAGAATGAGTACCTTTAGAATTTGAGTTTGGGGTACTCACTCACACACCTGCCTATCCTTTTCTCAAGCTAATTTATTTATTTTAGTAGTTGTATGTCACGGTCAAGTAAAGTGCTTGACAGCTTGAGTTTTATTGTTTTCTTACTTGAAAATGAGCTTAGTTGTTGTATCCTCTTTATCACCAACCCTCTTTAGTTCTCCACACATTCTCTCTCTCTCTCTCTCTCTCTCTCACATACTCACTCTCTCTCTCCCCCACCTTTAGCTTCTCTTCTTTCTCTTTGCCCGCCCCTACTTTTCGTTCATTTCTGCTCTTCTATCTTGATGCATTTTCTTCTTCTTTCTCTCTTGCCACACCTTGGTTCTGTTGATTCAATTTTTTTTGAATCCCTTCATCTTCTTCTCCATATATCTTCCTCTTTCTTTTTTTCCTTTCTTTCATATTTTGCCATTGTAGAACCAAGAAAGGAAGATCCCTCTAAGTACGATTCTTTCTTCTAGGTTCATTACTGTTTCTTTTTTGAGTTTCTGAAATTAACTTTCATCCCTCTCTACTAGTCTCTTTCTCTCACTCAAAATTTGATTCTAATTCCATTTTTGTTTTTTTTTTTTGTGACAGAGGGAACTTCGAATGTGTATTTTCTGAGGAGAACAATGTGTTGGTTGATTGCTTGGTGGAAAAAGAAATCCCGTTAGGAATGCGCGGAATTGGAAAAAGGTATGTAATGCAATCTTTTCTACTTTTTATACATTTTTCTTATTTGAGAGGTCTTTTATTTTTTATTTCCATCACAATCCTTTGCTCATTTTCAAACCCATGCATGTCATAGGAAGCGGTTCACTTTAAAAAAATCTCTGCTGAAAGTTAGAATCAGAATAGTCAATAGTATTTTTGTTGAAAAATCAAAAATAAAAATACAAATTATAGGTTATGATACTTAGTCCGGATTAATAAGCACTAATATTCCCCCACCCCCACTAACATTTGCTTATAAAAAAAAGCACTACGCGACTGAACATGGATTTAATTAAAAATATAAATATAAACAAATCCAACATACAAATAAATAATCATTGTATAACTTGAAGCAATACCATTCTCTAAAAATTCTCTAAAAAATAACTGAATACTCAATACCATGAGGGACTAAAATTGCACAATTCATGATTTTTAACAATTAAAAGTGTAATGAAAAAATCACAAGCACCAAAATTACTAAACTAGAAGAGCAAAATATGTTTAATTGAGATAAAGTCAAACTTTTTTATGATGTGTTGTGTCGTGATTGATTGACGCTGTAAAATAATTTATACACGACGATGTATATCAATTATTAAATTAAATCATTTGACCACCTTAAGTCAGGGTCCTAGATACGACACTGCTCAATACCCACTATGTAACTCAAGCATGTCATTTGGTAAAACAAGGAAAGCATGTTCTTATCAAATACTATTAGATGGAGAATAGAGATATATTGTTTACACGCAGAATTATATTGTTTACATGAGAAATCTTCCCAAGGGCGTTGAAGCCATAGAATTACTTCACATTAGTATGGTTGAAGATGTCCTCAACATGTCTTAATTATTATACTATTGTCTAATTAATGGAAGCTACCCATTTTCTTTAAGTGACTAGAATTACTACGAAAAATGGAAAATAAATTATGTCACAAATAAAAGGATTAACATACCATAAGTCAATAAAGTTACATTTGAAATTTTGATATTTTTCCAAGAAATAAAAAAAGAATATACTAATTAGTACCAAAGAAAAAGGTACAATTGACTTCTTTATCTTACCCTTTTTTACTATTCATAATTTCAGCAATCTTGTAACAAAGCATGTACTGAACCACTACAAATGTAGTATCAATGGTTTTGTTGCCAAGCTAACAGAGGAAGAAGCCGGTAGAATGGCTCGTGTGTGGAGGAACTAATCCTTCTTATGGAAAATGTTATCTTTCTGTTTTTCTTGAATATCCTGTATATTTTTAACAATGAAAGTGGAAAATGTAGAACTTGATGAGGTGGTATCTGGCTTTCCCAATGAGAATAAACAACTTTTTACAACTAAGTCATGGAATTTTATTGGCTTTCCGCAACATGTGAAGAGAGACAATTATGAAAGTGATGTTACATTGGACTAATTGACTCTGGAATATGGCCAGAGAGTCTAAGAGTTTCAATGATAAAGGATTCGTCCCACCACCTAGCAAATGGAAGGGCATATGCCAAACTTCTAACATCACTTGCAATAAGTAATATGTTATGAATATAACTCATGTCACAATATTCAAATTGATGATCTCATGACCACAGGAGATGTAAAATCTCCAAGAGACACAAGTGGCAATGGGACTCATACAACATCGACAGCGGCTGGGAACCCACTTGGAGAGGCAAGCATGTTAGGCCTTGGACAAGGAACATCAAGAGGCGGGGTCCTAATAGCTCGGATTGCTGTGTATAAAGCATGTTGGTCCAATGGTGGATGTAATTCGATGGACCTCCTGCCTGCATTTGATGATACTTGTTGTTAGGAAGGACCTCGTTTTCGGAAGGATGCCTATATATCAATACATAAAATCTACAAGGTATTAAGTACAGTTTTTATATATACTAAGAAGACTTTAGAGAACCATACACACTTATCTAAATTAAGCTTATTGCATGAAACAATTTGTAGGAATCCAACTGCAACCATATTCAAGTCAAATGAGTTAAGATATATTTTTGCACCTCGGGTGGCCTCTCTCTCAGCAAGGGGTCCAAACATAATTACACCCCAAATTCTCCAGGTTCTTATTCTTTAAATCAATCAATTAATTAAATACATCGATCGATATGAGTTAACAACCTTTGTTGATTCCTAATCTTATTCCTTTTGTTTAATATTATTGTAGCCAAATTGAATTGCTCCTGGAGTTGATATTATAGCCAGCTGGTCTCCAATTTCTACTATTTTTGAAGTTTTTGTACAGTTACAGTTCAACATCATGCTAGGAACATCAACGGCATGTCCACATGTGTCAGGTGCAGCAGCATACATCAAATCATTTCATCCCACATGGTCTCCCGCTGCTATCCGTTTAGCTCTCATGACAACAAGTATGCACCTCACTAGTATTTTCATGTACAGAAAAAACTAAACTTAGTGCATGCTAGTTTGGTTTTAATTCAAAGTTGAATCTTTATTATAAACCAAAAATCTAGACTTCATTTTGTTATCATCAAACTGTTATATATATATATATATATATATATATATATATATATATATATATATGTGTGTGTGTGTGTGTGTGTGTGTGTGTGTTATTGTTGGTATTATAGTTTAAACACAAAATAAGCTAATATAGACATTGTTTTCTTTGCAGCTAAAGAGTTGAGTCCCGCAGATGATAATGATGTTGAATTTGCATATGGAGCGGGACAAATTGATCCCTCCAAGGTTGTAAATCTCGGCTTAGTATACGATGTTGGCGAAAGTGATTACATCAAATTTTTATGTGGGCAAGGATATGCTCAAGAACTTTACATGTCAGATTTAGGGAAGATATCAATTGCTCTAATAAAAGTTATACAACAAGGGATCTAAATTATCCTTCTTTCACCTTGAAAGTCTCAATCTCTCGATCTAATGTAAGTGGAAGTTTCAAAAGAACTGTTACAAATGCTGGCTCACCGATAACAACATACAAAACTATTGGACAGCTCCTCGAGGACTAAACATTGAAGTGAAGCCAAGTGTTTTGTCATTCACTTCATTGGGACAAATACAAACATTTGTGCTCACTATTTATGGAGACTATAGAGAAATAGGTGCCTCTAGTGCATCTGCTTTTTTGGTTTGTGATGACGGTATCTTTCGAGTGTGAAGCCCTATTATTGTGTATAGTGTACCGATACTATAAGGGGCTAAGGCAGAATTCTTAGTTAGAGGTGCAAATTTTTATTATTTAAATTACATACGTATTGTATGTAATTTGCTATTTTTACATTGGTATTGTGATATGTAATTTGCTATTTTTATAGTACTATTAGAGAGTTCTCAGTTCGGAGTGCCGAATTAGATAATGTAAGTCACTTTTTGTAATATTATTCGGTTGATTTATTTCAAGAAAAGTGAATTTGGTTGAATCTAAATTAAGTTAATTCTTGAAATTCGATGAACCTAAATTAAGTTAAATCTGTTTGTAGTGAAATAATTATTTGATTTTAAATGAAATTTTTAAATATAAATTTTATTAAAACATAATAGAATTAATTAATCGAAATGCATTAAATATAAGTTTTAAGTAGTTTATTCAAATACAGTAAATACATGTATAAATGAATTCGTTGAAATAAAAATAATATTCATTCAATATAATTCTAAATTATTTGTAACTGTAATATTCCTATCATATATTTTAACCGAAGATGGAGAACTAATTTTACTTTATATATAATGACCCAAACATACATGAATCAATATTCTACACCAGAATCTCGTATCGTGTAACCCTAGTATTGGGGGATCTACCATGGAATTAGCTTGGCGTGGGGAAGAGGCTACAGGAAGCTGATTGTTGAAGTGGATTCAGTGGAAGCTATTGACTTGCTGGAAATAGGAAGAAGTGCAAACAACCCAATTCATCGTCTTCTGCAGGGAATTTTGAGCATTGGTAAAGATAGCATTGAAGTCAAGTGGCAGAAAATTGGTCGCGAATTCAATGTGGTTGCTTACAAATTCAAGTGTTAAAACAAACACACCAATAGAGAAATAACAGTAATGCTTACAAATAGAGATTCCTACTTTGTTCATCTCATGAATCATGATGATTAGGCACCGAATCAAGATATATATGCTTTTCAATGACATGTTCCCACAGTTTACCAGTATTCTCACAAAACAAAACTGGATCAATCCTAACACAAGCTTCTAATTTTCTATTACTAACAATAACACAAACTTAAATATTATATTGATAAGAATGACTAATAAACTTTCATAGAGAATCAGAGATGTGCGGCTTTGGTCAAAAAGCATGGTGAAATGATGAGGTAAAATTAGGTGGAAGACTAAAGATAATTACAGAATATATTCTTCAAAATGACAATATGAACACACTCAAAAGCAACAATATGGGAATAAAATAGAAAAAAAACCAATACAAACTAACCAAATGGTCTCTCTTGGGGAATGAATGAACAAGGAAGGGTTGCTCTTTCTCAACCGAGTTCTCCACAATATTTCTTCCCACCTCACTTTTCAATTGGTCTCTCTTACTTGACCACCGAACAAACTAACCAGATGCATACACTCTAAACCTCTAACTACTCCTTAACCACTCTAACTGTTTCTATTACTTCTATATTCTAACAAACACATGACAATCATATACAAGATAAAAGCAACATTGCAACAATACAATATATAATAGGAAGTAAATTAAAATCTTAACTGAGAAAAACAAACTAACTTGGACAAAGTTCATATCAAAAGAGTATGCGCAAGAATGAGTTTCCAAAAATCATATCACAAAAACTTATCCTGGACAAAGTATTTTCAAAAGAAAAACTTCCAAAAATAAAAAAAGTTTGAAAGAGACCTTAAGAGCAAAGTTCTTGAGTTCAAAGTATGATATGCAAAAATTTCAAGGACAAATTCAAATGATTTTCAAAGACTAGTTCATAAGGAAATGCAAGAGTGGGTTTCTAAAATTATTCTCAAAACCCGGACACATAACTAAACAAATATAACACTCAGTGCCCCATTACAGAAGAACTGAATCAAGAAATATATGCTTCCAAATTTTCAATGACATGTTCTCACAGCTAAATAAATCTTTCTCACAACAAAAAACTACACCAATCCAAAAACAAGCTTAAATGCTTAAGATAACCTAATAAACATAACCACTTTGTTCCACCATAACAGATTCACTGAATCAATTCACTGAATCAAGACATAGTTAGATTAAATGCTTTGGAACCATCAACAAGAAAACACATAGCATCAAGTCAACAACTAGAAACAAGCCAGCCAATCCCAAAATTTTAACTACCATTTGGTCATAATATTCATGAATTTCATCAATAATGCACGACAAATTAAAACTATCAGAGTTCCAATTATCTTCACATTCTTCAAAAGCGAAAATCTATTTGTTATCTACCTAACAAAAATCCAAGAAAACTAAAAAAAAAATTAAAGACAAATAAAAAACAAAACAAACCAAGACAATCGATCTATGAACAAAAAAACAAACCGTAAATCAAAATCTGAATTGGATAAAAGAAGTCAACCTGAGCGAAGAGCGAAGAGATCAATCACTGAAACTTCAGAACCAATTGAACCTAAACAAGAAATGAAAGAAGAGTCACGGTGAAGAAGAAGAGTCACTGTGCAGATGAGAACATGAAAGAAGATGAGAAAAAAATCACTCACGGTGAAGAAGAGTCAGAAACGAAATGGTAACACAGCTTCTCCAGCTTCTCCCATTTAGAAAGCCTGCACCATAGGAATTAATCGAGAGTCATCAAGCGCCCTGCCTTCTTCTTATTAGTGACCGACATAATAGAACGTGCATACCTTCTTCTTGCCGACGAAGTTGACCGCCACCCGAGAAGCCTCCAGAGATGGTGTTCACGTCGCCTTTATCCGCTGTCTCGTGGCCGTCCTTCTGTGTGGTTTCTTTGTGAGCTCCCCCTTTCTTTGTCGCTGGTTTGGGGGGGAGTGAATGCTACCTTGGGGTTGGGACGTGACTTTCGGTTTTGGATGAGAACAGGATAACAAATTAAAATGTGAATAAAGAGAAAGCAACTATAACCATAGTTTCTTAAACATATAAGGAGCTTATCAAAAAAAATATATAAGGAGGAAATGCAAGCAACGTGTTTTACAAAACAGATGCTACATCATAAGTTCGACATTGCAGCCAAAAAAATAAAGTTACTGTAGACAGTATTCAACGATTTAATCAAACAATTACAGATTAGCCTACAACATTAGAGTTTTCAATTCACATCCTTTATCTTACCCACACCAAACAGAGTGAAACCGTATCTGGTTTCATACCAAGAGATTGGGAAGAATGAGAAAAGCGAGAGAGAGAGAGAGAGAGAGAGAGAGAGAGATTAGAGTTTACCTTAAACGGTTAAGATGATGATGAAGCGAGAGAGAGCGATTGGGAAGACGAAGGGGAAACAGATCGAATGAAAGGGGAGAAAACGTGGAACCCTAGAGCGATTGGGAAGACGAAGGGGAAAACGATCGGGAAGAATAAAATTTTCGAGGGAGAGTGAAATTTTTTAGTAGAAATTTCCCGGTTTCTTTGCCACGGTTAAACAGTAGCTAACAGGGAAAATTTTTATTTAGAAAATTTCTGGTTGCTTTGCCACGGTCTAAGGGTAGCTAACAGTAAAAATTTTATTTGTTAATTTTCCGTTTCTTTGCCACGGTTAAAGGGTAGCTAACAGGTCAACCTATTATTGTGTTGGCCACACTCAAAATAACCGTGGCAAATCCACCGTGGCTAAAGGGCGCTTTTTTGGTAGTGCCAAGTAAAGAAGCAAAAGAAAAAATTGCAATATACATAAGAGTAATGGTAAACGATAAAAACAAACACGGGAAGATAAGGTTATTATGTGTAAAATGCCACTGTGCAAACTTAAAATCTATTTTTTTAATACTATTATTTGCAATATACATATTGTTCCAAATGGGTATTGGTCTTCTTGGAGTTATTTAAATTATCAAGGAATTAATTTTAGAATAGTTACCAACAAGAATTGGTTTAAGTGGTAACCGGATTCAGATCTCATTACAAAGTTTTAAGTTCGAGTCTTGAGTGTGGCAAAAATTCTATTGAGAGGGGAAAACCACACGAACTGATAAAGTCGGATACACGTGCCCAACAAAGTTCATCGATGTAGATTAGTCACTGGTAAAATTAGTAGATACTATGCGTCAAAATACACAACACGGTAACAGAAAAAAAATATAATGTTAACGTTATATTTACATCCATCATTTCTGGATTTATCTATTTATTTATTAAGTAAAACAGGACGGTTATTTTTAAGGTATTTTTTAAACCCTGTCAAAAAAAACTATTTTTTTTAAAAATAAAAAATTATTTATTTATTCATTATATAAACATCACAGTTATTTTTAAGATATTCACTTTTAAAATAAAAATTAACTATCGTAATATTTTTTTGACAAGAAATCTATCATATTGTAAGCTTAGATATTTAATGCTTATTGGTGCGGTGCACTGAATGTATTTATTGCAATGTTATTATTGGTATTTTGCTACAGATGATAGTTTGTAATTTTGAGTGTAACTTTTGATTTTGTAGTTTTTGTTTATCACGTTCTAAAATGGAGTGAATGCAGCTTGGGTAGGGTTGGTGTACAGCGGTTGGTATTATTATTACATTCTATTTTCATACAAGTTTCTCTTTTATCAACTTTTAGTTTGCTTAAGATTTTTTGGAAAGTAATGTTTTTCCCAGTTGCATTGTTTGTCGCGTGAGTGACACGTGAGTGACACGCTCACGTGTGTCATTTTCCCATTGTGTTCATATATTTAACATGCAAGGAAATTTGAGAGTGAAATGTATGTTACATTTAAGAGTGCTACTAACAATGTTTTAAGAGAAATGTTAGCAACATAAGAAAAATAAGAATAACAAAATAAGATACTTGGTGTGTAGTGTTAGTTGGAGCCTACTATTTAGTTTACAATGTATTTCTAACATTTTTTACTAAAACTATTCTTACTAAATAGCAGTGTTGTTGTTCTAAATATCAATATCCATACCATTTGGTTGGAGATTAATTTTAAACGCTCTACCGGTGCGTGAGCTACTAAGAAGCTGACAAGTTATTCATTCAGAGGAGGGGGGGCTATGTGTTTATTGTGACAATCACAGTGACGATCTTCATCATCTTTTTCTTGATTGTGATCTTTCGAGAAAGGTTTGGAGGGAGATAGAGCGATCACTAGCTTGATGTCCAGCTGACTATGTCTCTTACCTTATATCAACACTATATTCATTTTAGCGAGTTATGTTTGGGGAAGAAATCCAACAAAATGTTAAATACTTACTCTGGTTGACAATTTGTTAGTGTCTTTGGGTTGCCCGGAATGGAGTTTGCTTTAGAATGGAAGAGGCCAAGAGTGATTCGATTGTCGCTCATATTAAGTTCGATTGTCGCTCATATTAAGTTTTTGTCTTGGTGTTGGTTTATTTCTGGTGTGGGTAGAGATTCAAGCATATATATATATATATATATATATATATATATATATATATATATATATATATATATATATATATTGCACTAAACAATTTAAAGCAAGCATAACACCAGCATTTCAACAAAAACAACTTACTGATTGAATCATTGAATGCATCGAAAACTGAAGATTGACAACAAATTAATTAAAAAAATTGTTTGTGCTTCGGTTTCTAGTGACAAAGCTATGTGACTTGCTTTCAAATGGATCCCTATCATCCTGCTCTATGTGGAATACCACATTATTATGGAAGTTAATTACCATTGTCCTCCTATAGTATATATTCACAAAAGTAACAAAAAATACTAGCTAGTTTAGTTATCACACAGAAAACAGGAATATATAGCATTAAGGTAGCATTTTATTTTTATATTATATCCCTAGTGTTTTTAAGCATGCAAAAAGACTTTATTGTAAAAAAAAAAAGCATTCAAAAAGACTTATCAACATATCCTATACCAAGAGGTACTCTCATGAAAAATCATATTAATTCGTTGGTTGTTTAACAAATTGTGTGTTTGATGATTGTTTGGGTTAGTAAGTTATTTTGGGTATTAATTCGTTGGTGTTTAACAAATTCTTGCATGCTATTACATTTCTCCTCAATTCATCTTCATTCTTCACTAGGTGACTATTAAAATCAGAAATTTCACTCCCTAAACCACCATGTAACCAAATTGATGATGCTATCCATAGAGCTTGCATACTTGGAAGAGATTGAACTGAAATTAGGGAATGGTTTTGAGCTAGTATAGGAAGCATCAAGGAAGTTGGAACTTTGGAAGCTTGCATTTCTGAATTCAAGGGTTAGGGGTAGAGAACTCATTTGTATTGAGTGAATAATAACACTCTACTTGGGTGCTATCAAAGACATTTTGAATCACAAGTGAGTTCCTCTTCCTTTTTTTCCTTCTAGGAAATGTAGGGTTTTGATGTACAATGAGGAATTGATGTGATTTTGAATGATTTGGTGAGGTGTGCTGAATTTTAAATTGGAATCGTGATATTGATAAAGAACTTGGTGATTAGATTAACTCTTTTTCAACCAACAAGGGTTTGTCTGAGTGGTAATTGGACTTGTATCCCACCCCAAGGTCTTGGGTTCAAATCTTGGGTGTGGCAAAAACTCAGTTGGAGGGGAGAACCACACGGGCCGGCAAACCGGGTACTCGTGGCCAGCTAGGTTCCCCGGCGTAGATTAGTCACCGGCAAAGTCGGTGGAAACTACGCACCAATGACATGGTAACCAAAAAAAGATTAACTCTTTTTCATTGAATAGATGATTCATATTTGTGTTAATGAAATGAAACAAAAATATGGATGAATGTTGTGATTACTTACTTGATTGAAAGAGAACCTTGTTCTATTTGACTTTAATGTGAAATGGTAGCATAAAAGAAAGAGGAGGAAACTGAAAAACTGCACAAGCACAGCTTTGCAGAAAGGCCCGTGCCCTTAGAGACACGACTCGTGCAAGGGACTGAAATCAGCGTGCTTCATTTTTTAAACAGGGAAGCACGGATTGTGCTCCCTATAGCATGAATAGTGGCTGTGCTGGGACCAAATTTTTAAAACTTAACAGCACAGACCGTGCCTTTCTAGTAAGATTATAATCTTCAGCATGCATCATTATATGGTTTAGAAACTAATGAGAGAACTATACATATATCTATATATAAGGTAAATAGATTAAAGGTCTATGAGGATACACTTGGATTGGGGAGTCATGAACCCAAGTCCACGACACGTTTGTTGTTAATCCGAGTAGGTTTCCAGGAAAGAGAGGTGGGTCACAACGGAAACACTTAAAATCAAGTCGAAGAGCTTACTGGGATGAGTCGCGAACTAGGTCGCTCTCTTTAAGACGTTTCGTGGCACTGCTGAAATTTGTGCGAGCAGGATATCAACCACGACGCCCCCGGGATAAAACAGTCCAGTCGAAACTGATACGAAAGTTCACTGCACTGTGAAATTCGCTCTTAGAAATACACCCTTCAATATGGTTATGAAAACCACTCTTAAGAAAATAAACTTGGAAATGCGTCAAGTTTTCTAGAGAGAAAAATTCTAGAGAGAAAATTTGGAAGTGCATCAACTTTTGGTGTGAGGAAGAAGTGAGGAGGGGTCTTCCATTTATAGGCGTAAGGAGAGATAGCTGTTGGAAGGAAATTAAGAGCCAACGGATCTTTTGACCAAAATCGTTACGGTTTCGCATTGACCCGGTCAACATGACCGCTGTAGACTTTGACTCGGTCAATATGACCGTTGGGAGACGCGAAAAAAAATAAAAAAATATTTTTCAAAAATTAAACATACACCCCAAAGCCCAAGCCCGGCCAAACGGCGGCGCGCGTGTGGTGGTCATTTTGTCCGCGTCCTCTCCCATTCACAAAATTGGGTATTCCTTGGGGCCCAAACCCATGTGTCAGTTTCTAACTTATAAAGACTCTCAAAGTGTTTATTCTATTAAATGTGGGACTTTTTCAGTTCACACATAACATCAAAGTTCCAACATTTGTGAATTCCATGAACAGATGGAAATAGGTTCCCTGTGGAGTTTTGTTTTATATTCCTTTTGGAGTTTGTCGTTGGCTAAATAAACAAAAGATATCGTACGTTATATTGGGAGGCACGACAGATGAGTTTAATGAGATTTCCAAATCTCATTCTCGACTTGTTATTGATTTTTCAGAAACACTGTTAGCAACCCAATAGTGGTACCCAACAGGCCCATTCGTGTGACCCAAAAGCCAGGATGGCTGAAGGGCTTCATTCAGTAATTATTATGGTGTAATTAGTAATGGACATTGTCCCTCTTTTATTTATTTTCGTTTGTATGGACCTTAAGTGGCCTGTGGCCCATATGTCTGATGTGTGACCCAGCAGTCTTAGAAACCCTAAGTATTTAAGATGTAATGCTGCCTCCTTTGAGGGTATGAAATATCAGAGTTGTCTTATGTTTTATTCTTCCATTGCAACCCTAGATCTAGTGATTAGCCTAGCTTAGTCTATCATTGGTGCTTTCATTTTGTTTCTCAATACCTCCAAAAGCTACCAACCCAACATCCAAGGATCTGGATGATGCCATTCAAGCTTCCTATCAACACATGGATGCTTTCCTCCATGAAAATAACCAGCAGCTTGAGCAACAACTGGGTGAACAGCTGGGTACTGTGAATACAAGGCTGGATAATCAACAACAGCTAATGGATTCACGATTTGAGACACTCACAAAACTGATTAATGACAGGTTTCCTGCACAACAGCACTCTCCTTCATCAGGTAACCCTTCTTCCCCTTTATTACCCCCTGGTTATGAACATGTTATTTCCCACACTGTCTCTACACCAATACCCACAGTTCTGACTCAACCCACCTCGAGCCAACCCACTGTTTCCCTTGCTGGATCTGAACCACCACCTATACCACCACCTATACCACCCCCTAACATATATGGCCCAACAACCTACCCTGCATTTTCCCAAATCCCCTCATACAACCCCTCACCTTACCAAAATATGTTCCCTAATTTTATGCAGCAGATGTACTCTCCACAGTTTTCCCAAACTACCCCTCAAATCCCTTATAGACAACCAAAAGTAGAAATGGGAATTTTTGATGGAACAGACCCTTTGGAATGGTTGTTCCAAGCTGAGCAGTTTTTTTCCTTTTACAACATTCCCATGGTAAATCGTTTGCCTATGATTCCATTTTATATGAAAGGAGAAGCACTTAGTTGGTTTAAATGGATGCATCACAACAGCCAACTTGCTGATTGGACAACCTTTGCTAGAACACTAGAGCTAAGGTTTGGTCCCTCTACTTATGAAAATCACCAAGCCCAACTTTTTAAGCTTAAACAAACTGGGTCTGTGGCTGAATACCAAGCTAACTTTGATAAATTGGGAAATAGAGTATTAGGGCTACCAGCTGATGCGATTTTAAACTGTTTTATCTCGTGCTTAAACCCAGAAATCAGAAATGAAATTGCCATACAACGACCTTATTCAATTTCTCAAGCTATTGGTCTAGCCAAACTCATTGAGGATAAGATTAAAGCCACCAAACCCAAATTCTCAAGACCCTTTTCCCAACCCTATGGCCAAACCTCAAACACAAACCCACCTTCACACAAGCCAGCCCAACAACCAACTACTACACCTACCACCCAAAACACCCCAAACCCACCAAAACCAACCCAACCCAAACACTCTATAAGGCGCATCAGTCCAGCCCAACGGGACGAGCGTCGTGCTCAAGGTCTATGTTACAATTGTGATGAGAAGTTTGTTCCAGGGCATAAATGTACTAGTGGTCGATATCTTTTACTCATGCTGGAGGAAGGTGAAGACCTAGACCCCACTGAAACTCAAAATGAAGAAATTGTAGTTGAACCAGAAGAAACTTACTTTCAACTATCACCCCAAGCTCTAACAGGTCAATTTGCCCCTCAAGTACTCAGGTTTTACGGCCTAATTGGTGGACTGATAGTTATGGTTCTAGTTGACACTGGGAGCACCCATAACATACTCCAACCAAGAATTGCAGAGAATTTGAAACTGCCCACTTCAAAAATCCCAACATTTTCTGTCATGGTTGGAAATGGTTCCCATTTGCAATGTGAAGGGATTTGTAATTCCGTTCCTATCAACCTTCAAAACCAATCATTTTGCTTACCATTTTACTTACTCCCCATTGAAGGTGCTGATGTAGTCCTTGGGATGGAGTGGCTTAGAACTTTGGGCCCAATTCAGGCAGATTTCTCTATACCATCCATCACCTTCCAATACAATAATGAGCCCATCACACTAAAGGGAGAACCTAAATCCAGCTCAGCCCAAACTACCTATCCCCAGCTTTGCCACCTACTACATACAGACTCAATTGCCTCACTTCACCTCCTAAGCTTTGAGCCCACTGACAAAGCCTTGAAACCCCACCAAACCACCAACAACCTCATTGACTCAATAGCCCATACCTTAGCACCTGAGATTAACTATATACTCCAAAACTACCCAACTGTTTTTCAAGACCCACATGGCCTACCACCCCCCAGACCCCATGACCACCACATCCCACTACTCCCAAACACACCCCCCCCATCAATGTCAAACCCTATCGTTACCCTCACTCCCAAAAAGAAGCTATGACCTCCCTAATCCATGACATGCTATAAGAAGGCACTATTGTCCCTAGCAACAGCCCTTACTCCTCCCCAGTTTTGTTGGTTAAAAAGAAAGATGGAACTTGGAGATTTTGTGTTGACTACAGAGCACTAAATGCAGTCACTGTTAAGGACAGATTCCCAATCCCCACTATAGATGAACTCCTTGATGAACTTGGCTCAGCTAAAATATTCACCAAGATAGATCTACGCTCAGGTTATCACCAAATTCGGGTTGAACCGGAAGACACTCATAAAACAGCTTTTCGCACTTTTGACGGACATTACGAGTTCTTAGTCATGCCTTTTGGGCTGTCTAACGCGCCGTCTACATTTCAATCAGCAATGAACGATTTACTAAGACCTTTTTTACGATGGTTTGTTCTGGTTTTCTTTGATGATATTTTAATCTATAGCCGTTGTTTATCTGATCACCTACTTCATTTAAGACTTGTTTTAGATTTACTTCAGACCCATCATTTTGTTGCAAAGCTGTCTAAGTGTGTTTTTGCAGTTGATGTTGTTCATTACCTAAGTCACGTTATTTCTGTTAATGGTGTATCCCCAGACCCTGATAAAGTTCAAGCTATACTAGACTGGCCAAAGCCACGTTCACTCATGGCACTCAGGGGATTTTTAGGCCTCACCGGATTCTATAGACGATTTGTGCGTCTCTACGCCTGTCTCGCCGCTCCTCTCACCGATTTGTTGCGTTCCACTAAGTTTACATGGAGTACAGATGCCGAAGTGGCATTTACAGAGTTAAAACAGAAAATTACATCAGTGCCAGTGCTTGCTCTCCCTGATTTTACCAAGGTCTTTGTGGTTGAAACAGATGCCTCCGCTACAGCCATCGGTGCTGTTCTCTCCCAAGACGGTCACCCCTTAGCCTTCTTCAGCAAAAAGATGTGTCCTCGGATGCAAGCTGCCTCAGTGTATGTGCGGGAAATGTTTGATGTCACTGAAGCAATAAAAAAGTGGCGTCAGTACCTCTTAGGACGGCATTTTCACCTCTACACAGATCAGAAGAGCCTTAAGAGCCTCCTTGTTCAGAAGATTCAAACACCAGAACAACAGAAATGGACATTTAAGTTACAAGGGTTCAGTTTTGATATTTACTACAAACCTGACAAGTCTAATCTGGTTGCAGACGCACTTAGCCGCAAATACACAGAGGATGCAACACTGCTCTCCGCAATCTCATCTCCAATCCCAATGCTTATTGCTCAACTCCAATAGTACTACAAGACAGATGACAAGGGAAAGGAATTAGTTCAAAGGTGCACATCAGAAACAGACATGAAGAACGATTACAGTTACTCAAATGACTTGATCTATTACAAGGGAAAACTTTTCATACCTGACTCAACAGATCTACGGAAGACCCTTCTGCTTGAATATCACAGCACCCCTGTAGCCGGTCACTCAGGTGTTAAGCCCACCCTGGCGAGACTCTCTACCTCCTTTTCATGGCCAGGAATCCATAGAGATGTTAAACTCTTCATCAAGCACTGCACCATTTGCCAGCAGAACAAGTACCTACCACAAAAAAAACAAGGGTTACTTCAACCATTACCATCACCAAATCAGGTTTGGGAAGAACTTACAATGGACTTCATAACTCACCTTCCAAACTCTTTTGGACACACTGCCATCTGGGTGATTTGCGACAGACTCACAAAGTTTGTTCACTTCATAGCACTACCAACCAAGTACTCTGCAGTAGATCTGGCCACTCGATTTTCAGTCGAGATCTGCCGCCTCCATGGCATCCCTAAATCCATCATATCTGACAGAGACCCCTTATTTTTAAGCAACTTCTGGAAAGAACTTTTCCGCGTGCAAGGAACAACTCTAAAGTACAGCACTGCTTACCACCCTGAGACCGATGGCCAGACTGAGGTCGTCAACCTCTCCCTAGAGACGTATCTTCGTTGTTTTACGAGTGATCACCCTCGTAAATGGTTCAAGTTCTTGCATCTTGCAGAGTATTGGCACAACTCCTCCTTTCACTCGGCCATTCAGATGTCCCCCTTCCAGGCTCTTTACGGCTGCCCACCACCAGCAGTCCCAGATTATGTTACAGGTGCAACAGATCTTGACAACTTGGAGTCCACTCTGCAATAGAGACAAGAAATACTGAAAGCGTTGAAGGAGAACTTAAAAAGAAGCAGACAAAGAATGGTAGACCAAGCCAACAAGAAAAGGAGGGACTATACGTTCAACATTGGAGATCTGGCTCTTCTGCGTTTACACCCTTACCGCCAGCAAACTGTTGCACGCAGATCCTCAGAGAAGCTGGCCAAGCGTTACTACGGCCCATTTAAGGTTCTCCGGCGCATTGGGAAGGTAGCATATGAACTGGAACTTCCCCCTGAATCTCATTCACCCAGTGGTTCACGTTTCTCAGTTACGTCCCTATTTCGGAGGTGATTTTCAAGCTCATAATCTTGAGGAACTTGAGGATAAGGGAAATGGTTTGGATATTACGGACTTAGCAGAAGGAGAAGGAAAGTCTGAAGAAGACAGAGAGAGAAACGAGTTTGGTGTGAATGGGAAGACAGAAGAGCAGCTAAGCTCTTTAACTGAAGGAAATAATGTGACTTGTGCAACTAAGTACAATATAAACACTTCACTCTCCCCTACAACTTCTGAACCGTTGGATGAAGACACCACTTCCCAAGCTAATTCTGCGCGAGCCCAACCGTTGATTGCAAAAAGTGATACGGAGACTGTTAAAATGCTGCCCCACGCGCCTGGAAAGGCGCTGACGCTGCTTGCTGCAGCAGGCCCACGCGCACCTGTCACACTCCCTCGGGACACCGGCCCCTTCTGCGCACCGTCGGATCAACGCTTCGCGCAGCGCGCCTCATCAGGACCGTTGGATCAAGATTCGGAACTCAATGCAAATTCAAATCCAGCAAATTTCCTCTTTCCCAAGTCCGGTCTGATTGACACGTCGCGTCCTTCTGCTGCCACGACTGCTCTCCTGCCACGGACAGCTGACACGCCTGCGTCCCTGCCACGGAACAACGTGCCTCTCTGCAGACCGTTAGATTCCAACGACTCCCTGCACACCTCATCTGAGCAGTTGATACAAAATTCTGCTTTGCTGGATGCACCATTCCCCACACCGGTTAACACAGTGGATCCTGCCCCAACCACTCCCAACGTGACACGCAACGCTCGCGCCTCATCTGAACCGTTGATTCAAAATCCTGCCTTGCTGGACGCGTCGCCTTCAACGCTAGCTGGCGCATTGGATTCTTCCCCAGCCACTCCCAACGTGCCACGTAGCGTCCTGAACCTTGAGGACAAGGTTCTCAATGGACCCGGGAGTAATGTTAGCAACCCAATAGTGGTACCCAACAGGCCCATTCGTGTGACCCAAAAGCCAGGATGGCTGAAGGGCTTCATTCAGTAATTATTATGGTGTAATTAGTAATGGACATTGTCCCTCTTTTATTTATTTTCGTTTGTATGGACCTTAAGTGGCCTGTGGCCCATATGTCTGATGTGTGACCCAGCAGTCTTAGAAACCCTAAGTATTTAAGATGTAATGCTGCCTCCTTTGAGGGTATGAAATATCAGAGTTGTTTTATGTTTTATTCTTCTTTTGCAACCCTAGATCTAGTGATTAGCCTAGCTTAGTCTATCAAACACAGGTTAAAGCAATTGGAGAAAAATCCATGGAGAATGAAGTTTGACCTCTTGTTGGAAGACTTGTAGTGTTTACATTTTGCTTACCTAAGGTATCTCAAGATGACATCTAATATGTTTTGAGACTCCAAAGTGGTTCATAATGTATTATACTACTTGCTCTATGTTTATGTACAGTTGTTTTTAAGAATTTGGATTAAATTACGTACGGCTCTTTTGTGGACCAATAACTATATTATCGGTACAATGTTGTTTTGGTTATGTAATGGTATAACGTTTTGCGAGTTTATAAGAAATTTTATATTCCGTTTTGTTAATCCAAATTCGCAGTGCATCTCTAATTTTATTGAAATGAGAACATATTAGATTTTGTTGACGAAAGAAATCTAGGATGTTACAGACAGCATCAAAAAGATGCATTTTGCGAGAGTCAATCATCCCTCTCAAGTACTCATACGACATTCAGGCAACTGGCAATGGTAGATAAAATAGTAAGAAATTATATATCGAAACATTTTCAGAACAAGCAGCATTTATTCTTATACTAAAGGCTGTAAAAGCATAAATATATATTTTATTCGACAAAGATAGTAGATTCCACCAATAAAAGTGACTATATAATTTTATTGATATCACATCATATTGGATAAATTACCCACATTTTCCCAAAGGCAACTAAGAATTTACCTAATTAATTTCCTTTTGGACTGCACTACAGCTCCACTCTTTTTTTTTGGCTTCACAGTTTTGGGGTTCGGTTTATACTCACACTACACATGATAGTCTAATCTAAACAAATCACAAATAACAAACTGAAGTCATTTTTTTAAAAGGAAGATAGAATATTTGGGAAAACTTGTTACGTGAAAACGTAGATAGTGCAAGTATACACCGTCAACAAGTAATATAGAGTAAGTGAATTCGTTCCCACGAGGAATTATGCTAAATAACGAGAGTTTAATTTGATTAACAATTTAGTGAGGAAAGTAAATGACACACAAGTTTTGGGCAACATAAACAGTAGTAAAGAGTAAAGGGTAATGGAAATCAGTGATGAGAGCAAGTCAAGATGCATTCACTTCAGTAGCTTCATTAAAATGTGATTAAGGGCACGTTCAATGCTGCAGCAATAAGATGTTATTCTCTCGAATACTTCACACTAGGTTTCCTTGCAAGAGTTTATCTCTAAACCCTAAAGAAGTACCTCCTAGGCTGCTTGATCACCGGCAGTGTTCACCTTATGGGTTTTGCCCTCCTATCTCTAGGGTTAAGCAAGAAACATCAAGATCTCTTGTTAATGTTCACTACCCATATTACCTTGTGAGATAAATTTACAAACCATCTCAGAATTTATAAATGCTATTTAGAATAGGCGGACCATTCCTACTCTAAAATGGAAATATTTTCACACACAAGATAAAATGCATAACATTGAACATACTTCATTAATCACATAGTAATTTAGCTACATCAGATCCAGCATCTCAACTATGAGTATTTAGCTCATATTGAGCTTGCAAAACATGGAAAATAACTTAAACAAAATAGTAGAAGTCATATTACAAATTTCAAGGTAAGAAATGATACTATGAAAAGAGAACAGTAGGAGAGCTCCAAGGATGACAATGGAGGACTGATCCAGCTCGTCCAAGTAGAATCCACCGAGAAAAATGTAACTCCAGTGATGCTGCAGCAAGAGTCTCAGCAATGGAAGTGTTTGGTAGTGAAGGGTGAGCTTTTGCACGCAAGAGGAGCTATCTCTGAACTTCCTCTGACGGCAGAGCATGCTAATGAAGAAAGGGAAACGTCCTTATATAGTGTCTCCTTGCACACAACCCTAAAATGATGTCCTTTTTGGGAAAATGCGTCCTAGGTTAAAGGGCAATTGTGGGAAACCCACATTAGGTCATATCTTTTCGTGCCATACAACTCTGACACCTGTCCTTGCCTTGATTTCCGTGTTTTCCGCACTCCCCTTGAGCTTTCTCTCTCATCTTCCGCATTTCCACTATTGCGCACGCACCTGTTGCTGCAACACTTACACAAGACATAATTAAATGCACAAAGGGCATCAAAATGCCCAATTAAAACCAAATCATTCCTGCACCAATATTTCTAACCAAAACACTTATTTACACACTAATTAACACAACAAGTTTATTAAATCTCCTAAAATCAACCTTAGAAAGCAAGTAATAACCATCATAAAAGATGGTTATCACACCCCCAAACTTGAACCGTTGCTTGTCCTCAAGCAATGACACTTGACACAGGCAAGCACAACTGTTAATAAGCAATCACAACCAATGAATCAATTCATATATGAAGCATAAAGAAGAATCAAGCTGAGCATCAACTTTCAGATTATCACTCAATTGCAACCCTTCTGAATAATGAGTTCCCTAGCTTATTCCTGCTCAATAGTGTGTGTGTGACACTTAACTCAGTTCAGACCATAGCAAAGTTTAAAATTTCACTTAGCTAAGGCTTACAGAGGCTTTCTTTTGGGAATGCTAAAGATTTTTCAAAAAGAAGGGCAGACTAACAATTCATGCTCAAAAAGGAGGGTTGAGCATGATTAAGGGCTTTGATGTAGCAATTCAGAACTTTTAAGGCAGTGCACTTATTCAATCCTAACATTAACATTGCTACAGCATCAGTTGCTGCAGCATTACAGACTCAGAATTGTACTTTGTTCAGACTTTTGACTTGATTTTGTACTGCAATGCCTTTATTTCCATTTTTCTTCTGAATAGCATTTTTGCGTTTTTTTTTGCACAATAGGCAATTGCAGCACATTACATATTTACAGATTTTAATGCTTTGCATCCTCATTCAGATTCAAATTTACATGTCCTAAAACTATGTGCACATAACTCAGCATTGCTGCAGCAGGGGTTGCTGCAGCACTGCATTCCTTCATGCTTTGCCTTAATATATCTCAGAGAACCCCCAAACTTAGTTTCTTATGCTGCCCTAAGTTTTTAGTAGAAATTTAGCAATTGCCTAGGTCTACCAACACTAGCCTAGTTTCAGATCATCTTTAATTCACTAAGTTCCTACCTAAGTTCAAGTTTAAGTGTAGGAGCAGAAACAGAATAGTTCACTCATCAAACAGGGGTGTAATCACTCATTTCTCACCATATCATCACTAAGTTTTTGCTCAACTCTACTTCTATTTATTTATTTATTTATTTTTTAAAGTTCACTAATTTGATTGCAAATAATAGAGCACAAGACCTATGTATAGCTCCCCCCCCCCACACTTAGAACTGTGCAGTGTCCTCACTGCATAAAGACAAAGGGGCAAGCTACAGAACAGCAAAAGCAGAAGCAACTACTAACAACACAACTGTTGAGTGCTAACACAGGCAAGGCACTCAACAGGTTTATTCAAACACTAGAAACAGAAACACGCAACTAAAAATAGAGACAGAAATGAAAACTAAAAGCATAAAGCATAAACAGATTAGGGTGTAGGGATTCCTGGTTTGTTTCTTGGGCTTGTTCGTGTTGCACTGCCCTTGCTCTGTTTTTTCTGGTAGACCCTTGGGGATGGAGCCTTGGAGGACCTTGGGACATTTGAGGTTTATGTTGCTGCAGCACTGGTCCTGTATCTGCAACAACAGGACCAGCATCAGAAACATGTGCCTTCTTCTGAGCGCGCACAAATGCCAAAGCTTCCTTGGCTTTCTTCTCAGCTTCGGCCTTTTCTTTCATCTTGGCAAATTCAGCTGCTGCAGCCTCATTTGCTAAACCTTGCATGGCAGCAGCAATAGCAGCATTTGCTTCTTGATCTTCTTGCATAGTAACTCCTTCCACATCGAGCTCAGCTGCTTCAGGCACTTTGACTAGCCTCCTCCTCTTAGGTGCATGCTTTGCCCTTATCTACTTTGAGGGTGAAAACACATCACCAGAACCAGAATTAGCAACAACAGTTGCTGCAGCAGTAGAAGCAGTGCTGCAGCATCACCTGCAGTCACACCTCAAACTTCCAATTGCCAGAACTATTTTCCTGCAAAACAAACACAAGAACAAACAACCACACTGGTTTATTAGATTAAAAACCCTGGGCTGCCTCCCAGTAGCGCTTGGTTTAAGAGTCCTCAGCCAGACTAGCCTCTAATGGCTGAGGTTTTGTAATTCTGTGATGACTTTGTACCTCACCACATGTGCTCCACGGTACTGTTTCACCCTCTTACCATCAATTTTGCAAGTGGACCCAATCAGCTCTCTTCTTTGAATTTTCTCAGATGCTGCAGCAATAGGTGCTGCAACATTCACTTGCTTAGCAGATGCTGTTGCATTAAATCTTAGAATCTGATTCTCTTCATCTTGTGGTTCTGGCTGAGGTGGTGGTTCTGGTTGAGGTGGGAGCTGGGTGGGTTCTAGTTGCTAGGGTTCAACATTCCCATGAGTTTCTTTGACAACAACATCATCATGTAACATACTTACTTCCACAAGGTCTTCTTTTTTCGATTCATCAAGAGCTTTAACCAAATGGTCACTTTGCTTATGGAAGTGCTTTTGAACTACAGAGTCAAGAGATACAACAAAGGAACATTCCTCGGTTCCTTTATCAGGAAACTTGAGGGCATTCATCACATTGAACTTGATCTCTTGGTCATTAACTCTCATAGTCAATTCCCCTTTTTGCACATCAATTAGAGTCTTCCCAGTAGCCAAGAAAGGTCTTCCAAGAATTATAGGCACCTCCTTATCTGCATCAAAATCTAAAATCACAAAGTCAGCAGGAAATACAAATTTATCAACCTTTATCAGAACATCTTCAATGATTCCCTCAAGATAGGCAATAGATCTATCTGCAAGTTGAAGAGTGACAGTGGTAGGCCTAGCAATTCCAATACCAAGCTGTGTAAATATGGATTTGGGCATCAAATTGATGCTTACCCCCAAATCACACAGTGCACGACCAGAATAGGATCCACCAATAGAACATGGTATGGTGAAACGGCCAGGGTCCTCCAATTTTCTTGGGAGCTTGCTCTGCATGATCATGCTACACTCTTCTGTCATTGCTACTGTCTCAAACTCTCCCAGTATCCTCCTCTTGGTGAGCACTTCCTTCATGAACTTTGCATAATTGGGAATTTGTTGAAGTGCTTCCACCAAAGGGACATTGATGTGTAGTTGTTTCAGCACCTCTAAGAATTTACCAAATTGTTTGTTCTCCTGAGCCTTCTTCAACCTTTGAGGAAAGGGAGGAGCAGGGTAATCTTGAACAAACTTAGGTGATGGCACAGGTGTTGCACCAGATGCTGCAGCATCAACTGCTGTCGCATCTGTTTTACTCTTCTTTTCATTTTTTTCAGATCTTTTTCTTTTCTTTTGTCACCACCACCTGTAGTAAGTGATGGCCCATTCAAATCATTCCCACTCCTCAGAGATATAGCCTTGCATGTCTCCTTCCCTTTAGAAGATGAAGCTTCAGTGGTGGATGGCAAAGATCCACTCTGTCTTTGGGTTAGAGCAGTAGCTATCTCACCAATTTGGTTCTCCAAGTTCTTGATTGCAGCCCCTTGAATCTGATATTGAGTCTTTGTTTCATTCATGAAAGCTTTCAACATAGCCTCCATTGAGTTATCAGATGCAGGAGCAGATTGCTTTGCTTGAGCAGGGAATCCTGGTGGCACAGCAGGTGCTGGAGTAGTTGCTGCAGCAGGTGCTGTTGTAGCATTGTTGCTCCATCTGAAATTTGGATGATCTCGCCACCCAGGATTGTAGGTATTTGAGTATGAATTATTACCCTCGTTGTACCCAACATAGTTGACTGAGATAGGATTCACAGGACACTCCTCATAAATATGACCTCCTCCACAATAAACACAACTAGGAGAGGAACCACATGGAGCTGGTTCAATTGCTGCTACAGTTGCTGTAGTTGCTGCCGCAGGTGTTGCTGCATCACTAGGTGCACTCATATTTTTGATCATGTTGGAGAGTGAAGCCACTTGAGCAAACAAGGCAGTAATCTCACTCACTTCATGTATACCAGCCACCTTCTTTTGAACACTTGACCTAGCAGTAGGCCATTGATAACTATTTGCAGCAATGTTCTCAATCAAATTGTAAGCATCATTGTAAGATCCATTAAGAAGAACTCCACCAGATGAGGCATCAAGCATGAACCTAGTTTGGGGCTCCAATCTGTTGTAGAAGGTCTCCATTTGAATAATGACAGGAATACCATGGTGTGGGCACTTTCTCACCAGTTCTTTGTATCTTTCCCATGCTTCAAACAAGGTTTCAAATTCAGTTTGCTTAAAAGAGGTAATTTCATTTCTCATCCTGGCATTCTTTATTCGAGGAAAATATTTTGTCATAAATTTTTCTGCCATCTCATTCCAATTAGTGATAGAGTTAGGCTCTAGTGAGTTAAGCCAGGCCTTTGCTCTATCCTTCAAGGAATAAGGGAACAATTTCAGTTTGAAAGCATCATCTGTAACACCAGGGAGAATGAAATTACTGCAAACCTCAACAAATTGTTTAAGTGCAGATGTGGGTCTTCAAGGGGACCACCACCAAACTGCCCAATTGTTTGAAGCATTTGGAACATCATAGGCTTAAATTCAAAATGAGTTGTAGCAATCTCTGGCCTCACTATGCCTGTCTGCATAGTTTGAGGGTCAAAGACTGGATAGTCTCTCATAGGTCTATCCCTATCATTTGCCATGCCTATAACATTCATATCAATAATCTGTCTTCTGTACCCTCCATCACCATCACCTTCAATTGTAGGAGATGGTGAAGGTGGTGGAGAAGGATCACCATTAACAGTAGGTTGTGGACTAGCCATAGCAGCAGCTCGTCCTAATTCAATGAGTCTTGGAGTACTGTGAACTCTTCTCAAGCTTCTAAAATATCTTTCTATCTCTGGGTGCAGCTGGAATTCTGGTGTGGTACGTCTATGCCTGTGCATATGCTGCAGCAACAGATGTTGCATCAATCTAATGTTGTAGCAACAGAAATCACACAAACAGAATTAGTAACAAAAAGGCACTAAGTTGCTAACTAATTAAACAGTCAATTTAACTATAACTCCCCGGCAACGGCGCCAAAAACTTGTTACGTGAAAACGTAGATAGTGCAAGTATACACTGTCAACAAGTAATATAGAGTAAGTGAGATCGTTCCCACGAGGAATTATGCCAAATAACGAGAGTTTAATTTGATTAACAATTTAGTGAGGAAAGTAAATGACACACAAGTTTTGGGCAACATAAACAGTAGTAAAAAGTAAAGGGTAATGGAAATCAGTGATGAGAGCAAGTCAAGATGCATTCACTTCAGTAGCTTCATTAAAATGTGATTAAGGGTACGTTCAATGTTGCAGCATTAGGTGCTGCAGCAACAAGACGTTATTCTCTCGAATACTTCACACTAGGTTTCCTTGCAAGAGTTTATCTCTAAACCCTAAAGAAGTACCTCCTAGGCTGCTTGATCACCGGCAGTGTCCACCTTATGGTTATGCCCTCCTATCTCTAGGGTTAAGCAAGGAACAGCAAGATCTCTCGTTAATGTTCACTACCCATATTACCTTGTGAGATAAATTTACAAACCATCTCTGAATTTATAAATGCTATTTAGAATAGGCGGACCATTCCTACTCTAAAATGGAAATATTTTCACACACAAGATAAAATGCATAACATTGAACATACTTCATTAATCACATAGTAATTTAGCTACATCAGATCCAGCATCTCAACTATGAGTATTTAGCTCATATTGAGCTTGCAAAACATGGAAAATAACTTAAACAAAATAGTAGAAGTCATATTACAAATTTCAAGGTAAGAAATGATACTACGAAGAGAGAACAGTAGGAGAGCTCCAAGGATGACAATGGAGGACTGATCCAGCTCGTCCAAGTAGAATCCACCGAGAAAAATGTAACTCCAGTGATGCTGCAGCAAGAGTCTCAGCAATGGAAGTGTTTGGTAGTGAAGGGTGAGCTTTTGCACGCAAGAGGAGCTATCTCTAAACTTCCTCTGACGGCAGAGCATGCTAATGAAGAAAGGGAAACGTCCTTATATAGTGTCTCCTTGCACACAACCCTAAAATGATGTCCTTTTTGGGAAAATGCGTCCTAGGTTAAAGGGCAATTATGGGAAACCCACATTAGGTCATATCTTTTCGTGCCATACAACTCTAACACCTGTCCTTGCCTTGATTTCCGTGTTTTCCGCACTCCCCTTGAGCTTTCTCTCTCATCTTCCGCATTTCCACTATTGCGCACGCACCTGTTGCTGCAACACTTACACAAGACATAATTAAATGCATAAAGGGCATCAAAATGCCCAATTAAAACCAAATCATTCCTGCACCAATATTTCTAACCAAAACACTTATTTACACACTAATTAACACAACAAGTTTATTAAATCTCCTAAAATCAAGCTTAGAAAGCAAGTAATAACCATCATAAAAGATGGTTATCAGTACCTCTACTTTGGATTGTCTCCAAAGAAGCACTTATTTACCATCACAAGCTTGACGCTGCAATTTCACTATACAAGTGGAATATATGACACAAAGAACACATCATCTTTCTTCTTTCGATTTTGGGGTCGAAATTTATGAACTTGAGGTACAATTGCAAATGCTTCCATACCCTCTAAAGGTAGAGGATGATGAACAAGGCATGGAAGGAGTCTAAATATCGATTAAGGTCTTTACTCTTCTCTTCCTTGCTACTCGAAACATGAGTAGGAAAAATGATTTTGTTGGGTGATTTCTTGTTGGGTCTCCACACCTTCCATAGATAGGGAATTTTGAGCTTCTTTCAAAACTAGATAACTCTCCATTTCAATTCTTTTTTCTTCCCTATCTTTCTTTTTCTCCCATGATTCTTCTTTTATTGAGTCATGTTCTTCTTGTTCTACATCTGAAGTATAGCAAAACTCCTCACAATTTCCATTTAGATGATTTCCACCACAAAAATCGCATGAGGAGTATGGCTCACAATAGCAATACACAAGATGCTTCCCACAAAATCCACAATAAGAGTGGGTCTTACAATTACCATTTAAATGTGGTTCTCCACAAAAATCACAATGAAGTGACTGTAGAGTGGACTCCATGATTTACAGATAATTCACATGGTTGTCATAGAATCAATGGAATTATAGTAATAAAGAGATAAAAAATATAAAAAAATAACTGGAAATAAAATTCGATCTAGTAATTAAAGACTAAATTGTTTAAAATTTGGCGATCCCCGGGAACGGCGCCAAACACTTGACACAATCATGGCAAATGTATTGGATCGCTGCGAGTAATAAAATCGGCAAGACCGAGTGTTGAAAATCATGGATTGCGGTTAATTATCAATTTAATAGATTAATTACTAAATCGAACAGGGACTGAATTGGATATTTTTGACAAATTAAAATAATAAAGCAAAAAAAATGTTTAGTGGACTTTTGATTTGAAAGCGTTGAGAACGACCTCAATTGATTTCATGTTTATGCATAATGAATTGAATCTACTACAATTTCCTCCTATTATTTATGATCAAGTTCTCTTAATTATCCTAATCCTAATTCCTTAAGCAATAGGACATTTATCCCTAATAAGATTCCTAATTCATGAGGTGACCTTAATTAAAAAATAAGTATTACGAACAGGAATTCACATATGGTTCTATATATCAATATATATATGTAAAGGAGACCCCAAAGGAAGCTCCACAATTTTTCTCAATATTTTTATGTATTAAAATATTTATTCATAATTTAGACATAAAAAAACTTTAATTTCAATTAAAGAACATAATTGCCACTAACTTATTCAATGATAGTGGAATATTAATTAGATATTTATATCTATATGAAAATGATATTTTATTTTAACTAATTAAATATATTTAAGAACAAAACAATATAATATAATATAATATAATATAATATAATATAATATAATATAATATAATATAATATAATATAATATAATATTTTGTTTATTTTAAATATAGATAAGTTATATTTGCCTTTTGGTGTCTCTAAATTTATATCATGAATATAATAAAATTTAATATAATATAATATAATATAATATAATATAATATAATATAATATAATATAATATAATATAATATAATATTTTGTTTATTTTAAATATAGATAAGTTATATTTGCCTTTTGGTGTCTCTAAATTTATATCATGATTAGTACTAATTATTATAGTTGGTTTTTAATTTAGATAAGTTACAATTTTTTCATTTTCTTTCACTTTAAGCCTTCTTTTAGAGATACTATAAATACCTAAGAAGAGAAGTCACCAATTGTCTTTTCATTTTTCACATCACATTTGTTTAGTTGTCACATGACTTATGTAAACTTTTTGGTTTTTACATCACTAATATTCAAGCTTGAATAAAGCCATTGTGGTAGTTAGCGTCCCAAAGTTTATTTGTCTAAATTTGTCTTTTATTCGTTACCTTTAATTGATTGTTGATTAATTATTGAAATTGTTATAGGTTTCAAGTTTAATGTATACATCATATTCTTATAGTGCGTAAACAAAATAAACTATCTCTTCTTGGATTGAAGTATATCTTCAATTATTATTTGCAATTTTCTTGATTATATGGTTGAACCGTAACTTAGATGATGTTGTGATTTTTCTTTCTCTCTCCCCCCCTCTCTCTCTCACTCTGTCTTTCTCTTTATATATATATATATATATATATATATATATATATATATATATATATATATATAAAGGAAACCCAGTGGAGCCTCCAAAATACTTCTCACGAGTTTTACTTATTATAATATATATATATATATATATATATTATTTATCATATAATTAAGTGATAAAACAAACAAAAATGAATAGCCATACCTTAGGTATATTATTTACCATATAATTAAGTGATAAAACAAACAAAAATGAATAGCCATACCTTAGGTTCTAACCAAAAAATAAAAACTTTGAATTTTTGATTCATTATATAATTAATTGAAAAATTGTTTAATTTAGGAGTACAATGCAAATGAATAGTCACATTCTAACCAAAAAGATATGAATAGCAATATTCTACGCTGTACTATTAGTAAGTTGTTTTTTTTTATGTAATTGACGTAATATAAAGAAATATATATATATATATATATATATTATTTACTATAATGTTTATTTATTTATAAAAATTAATAAGTTCAAATCAACCTTTATTGAAAACTTAATATATATATATATATATATATATATATATATATATATATATGTAGTAGATGTAATGAAAGGTTGTAACAGAAAAAGCTTTCTATAAAATAGCTTTCTATTATTAAGTAATTTTTCATTTTTGTAACTAATACACTATTAAGTATCAAAATATTATTTATGATTCATTCTAAATTATTGTCATAATTTTTTTGTTTAGTTATTATAAAATAAATAAAAATTAGTTTAATATATATATATATATATATTAAGATTAATAAGTTGAAATCAAAATTCACTAGAAACTTAAAATATTAGTTCAAATACATATATATATATAACTAATTTTAATTATCGGAATAATTTAAAACTTATGTTTAATGTAAAAACTAAAAGTAACCTTATATATATATATTATTTATAATATAATTAAGTGATAAAAAAATTGAACAACCATACCCTACGTTCTAATCAAAAATTGCATAAATTTTAATAGCTCATTAATTTATTACATAATCAATTGGAAAAATTATTTAATTTAGTATGATAATGGAAATGAATAGTCATATTCTAATTCATTGTATAAATATTTTTAACTAAGAAATAATGAGTGGGTCTTTGAAATTCTTTTTGGTGTAACTGTTATACATTGAATGTGGAGTTTCATATTAATATGAATCATTCCTTAGTTGCCAATAAATTCATGAGATACTAAAAGATAAGTGCAAGATGTGTAGTTTTAATTAGTTATGATATGACAAAACTATTTATAGGAGAATATTTTAAATGGTGAGGGAAGTGGTTTTGGCAAAAAAAATTAAAACAAAAATAGGATGTGCATGTGAGCACTAGAAAGGAGCGGTAACACGAGAAGAGGTATATATGTGCGCATAGAGAAATATTAGAGTGTGCAGTCAAGGGAGAAAAATGAAGTTTACATGTATAGAGAAGAAATAAAAAAGACAAACCATAAGATTTGAGGTTCATGTTCTTGACAATTCTAATGTAGTCAAAAGGACAAAAAGAAAAATTGGGATTAGTTATTGAGTTAGACAATTGAGCCACAATTTTGTTGTAAAGGTATAGACATGTATGAGTTATGTTTAATTTTAAAATTGTGCTTTAAAAAATGTTTAATTTTAATAGCTTCCATGAAACTGGATGATGTGCTATATCTAACAGTTTTTGTTATATTGAACATTCACAAACGAATGTTCAAGCATAAAAGAAGACGTTTTTGTCTCTAATTAGAAAGTTCATTTGTTTTGTTTTTAAAGTGAGTGCATGGATCAGAAACTATGAATATTGTATTCTGTTTCTAATTTTAAAATACAATTTTAAGAAATTGCTCTAATTTTGTGACTTCCAAAAATAGTCACTAAAATTAGTTACCATCGAACATAATTATAATGTTAAATAATACAAAATATGATTCAAGGAAATTTAAAATCACATCATAATAATTCATTCATATATATTTTACTAAATAGACTACATATAGTTTGCAAGAGCGTAATATTCAACAAAATTGTTAGTTAAAGAAGAGCGTAACATTCAATTACGAATATGCGAAAATATCATTAGTTAAAGAAAAGGATAACTAATATCTATATCTTCTTCACATCTTCTCATTATTGTTATCACCCTCCTACATTTTTAGGTGATAGGTATAAAAATCAATATAAAACATAAGTCTTTCAAACTTCAATTACAAAACGTCGTGTTATTTAATTTCTATTATATTATTTAAATGACATTATAAAAACTATTACTTATTCAGAAGTTATTCTTACATTGTGCATAACTTCAATGAAACCGAAAGAAACGTGTGAATTGAATTGGTACAGAAATGTAGAGTTGTTCATTTTTTTACTGATGTAGAGTTGTTCTTAACTTGAGTCAGAATTGATTCTCTTAGTAGAATATTGATTAACTATTTTTATATTTATATGAAAATTATATTTTCTTATGGAAATATAGAAGTTGATAATAACAAACTAACAATATTTTTATGTATAATATTTTTGTTGATACAAATGAAAGAAATATTTTTATCTATAATATCATATAATATAATATAATATTTATAAATAAATAAATAAAAGAAGCTTGACTCTTGAATTTTCAGTATTTATTTTTAAAATTTTATGTCTTTGACTAAAATTTACATTTTATATACGTTTTCCAATTTATTGTATAAATATTATGTAAACATAATATTTTGTGTAGGAAGCTCAAATGGAGCCTTTAAGTTGCTCCTTATTTTTATAATTTATTTTCATATTAAATCCCAAATTTCTTATTTTAAAGTATTTATTCAACTTTGTAAATTCGTTTCACTTTTGTAAAATTATTTTCAAAACAATTAATTTGATAAAGAGTATTAACAAATATTTATATTTAAAAACACATACTTTATATAAGATTATTGCCTAAAATAAATAAGTTTGATATAAGAAATTAAAATTTTATTAATATCATACTATATTTTATATTTAAATAACAATATTAGAACAACCCGTGCAACGCACGGGCATTCCCCTAGTCAATGACTATTCATAAGACTAGAGATATAAAGATTTCAATACTCAAGCATTTGTAACTCAATCTTTCATTCACAAAGCATTAAAAATAGTGATGGAAACATAAACGCTTAAGAGTGATTCAATTAAAAAGGATTCAAATCAAATACATAAAAGATCTCCATCAATATTTACTCATTCCCAACAATGGGAAAGTAAACATAGCAATAAAGAAAACGAAAGAGAAAAACAAACTAGAGGGAGAAGCTGACGACATTGATGTCCCAAAGACTTGTTCTCAAGCTTGAATCAGCAACAAAGGTCAACGGGACGTGAATCCTAGTCGTCATGAGCTTCAAACACACGTCCTCTGGCTTTCCCCAAACCAGAATGACCTAAACATCACTTGCACAGAATTAAATAGCATTGAAGTAAGGGACCCGTCGCATGGCAAGCTCTACGGTCGCCTGGTGACCCGACAGAAATTACCGACATCGTCTGTTGATGGACCTTGGTCGCTAGGCTACCAATAAGCATCAACTCCCATAGATTGGCATGTTTCCATTGCCCGGTGAGCTGTTTCATCGCCAGGCGACCCAACATGTCTCAAATTAAGTCCTTTTGCTTCATTTTAGTTACTTGACGATCTACCTGCATATCTAAGTGATAGGGCAAGAAAAATAGAAAGATTAAGAGTACCAAATATCTCGAAAACATTGAATTATCAACTAACCAAAGCCTTTGAACTCACTAATGAAAATAATGCTATTATACCTATAAAACTAACTATTATGAAAAATAATTAACGGAAATAGAAGAGATCAAACTATACAAATATTGCACAAGGAAGTGGTCAAACAACTTTTAAAAAGATGAATAAAGTCTTTATAAAGGGATGAGAGCTTTTGAACATATTTTCCTTTTACAATGTTAATTACCGTGTCTGGTCTTGATGTATGAACTTTTATTCTTACGGTTTGTTGGTGGGTTGGCCAACTTTAGTTGGTGAGGAAGGGACCCACATGTCTCCTAGCTTTGCCAAAAGGAGGGAAAACCAAACTATAAAAGGAAGCCTTCACTTCTGCACCAGAGCATCATCCATGAACCTCCAGCACCAAATTTCCCTGGTTTTTGAGAGGGAAAAACAGTGATACGCTGTCCTCTCATCTCCATTGAAAATCCACCATTAAAATCCACTTGAAGATCGTGTTTGTTCAAGCTATAACATTGCCAGCACACCAGTCCATGCGTAGAAGTTGGAGGAGTGTATCTTCTGCACATTCGTCTTCTATTTCCTCTTTTGGTGATATGAACACCCATGTTTGTAAGTTGTTGATAATGTTTAACATGAGCTTAACATATTTTAGTTGGATTGCTTGAGCTTTGTAATGACTCTTTAAAGTGTTAGTAATATAATGTTGTGATGTATGCATTTTAATCTTTGTGTTTTAATTCTTTCAAATCTGTTTTGGGTTTGGCCAACTAAAATAGATAGATTCATGGGTTCAGACATGGTTCATGATTCGATCTCAAAGATTAATGTGAATGAGTGATTGTTTTATGGGCACTTAGAACAATCCTTGCTCAAACCTAGACATAGGAGGGCTTAGTTCATAGGGTGAGTACTGTGGGTTCTTTGTTATATAGAGGTGAAGTTACTTGAAGCTTAGAAATAAGATCTTGTAACGAAACCTTGGCGAAAGTGACCGAAAGACATGCAACATATGCTACAGCACTCAATGCTATAGCATCTAGCGTTATAGTACTGACAGGAAAGAGAAGTTACTCAGTGAAAAGCAATCCAACTAGTCTTCATTGTAACACCCATTTCTACCCGGTAAAATATAGTAAAATCAGAGTTTTCACAAACAAACGGATGCTACATTTTTCGACTTAAAACCATGAACAAACATAATAAGGTCATTTCTGAAAAGCGGATACATAACACCCTAATTTGGATGAACCGACACACAACATTTTCAATTTTCGAAACAAGTCAAATTTCATTTACTACGCAGCGGAAATTCAAAAGGTCCAGCTTAATTAACCGTGGCATCTAAGCAAGATTCATAACAGCAATAAACTCGAAATCCAACAAATAAAACGACATAAGTAATAGAAAAATAAGCGGTCATCCCCCCCGAGTGCTAGGTATCAGAGCGACGACACTGACTCGAACTAACGAAGGTACACAGCCTTCATTCGTGGTTACCTGCACGTTACCAACAGGAGGGTAACATTCAAACAGAAGGGGTGAGATATCAAACCATATAATAGAAAGTATGAAAAACAATATATATCAGAATCAGGACATCTCAATTCATCACTTCGCAACAATCAAATAACTGCAATCATCACGAATCATCAACATAACCACTCATCAAAATGCAAATGGGCCATCAGCGGTACCCTCAACAAAATACAATGGGCCATCAGCGGTACCCTCAATAAAATACAAATGGGTCATCAGCGGTACCCTCAACAAAATACAAATGGGCCATCAGCGGTACCCTCATCAAACTACAAATGGGCCATCAGCGGTACCCTCAACAAAATACAAATGGGCCATCAGCGGTACCCTCAACAAAATACAAATGGGTCATCAGCGGTACCCTCAACAAAATACAAATCAACGACTTAACCAACAATTATCAACTAGCAATTCAACACTTTACCAACAATTAGCAATTGACCAATTTAACCATTTAACCAACAATTAATCCTTTCAACAATTTAACAATTAATAATTGACAACGTAATCAACAGTTAGCCAACCGGGGGCCTAATGCGCCAAAAGCGCCCAACAACAGCAAACATGGCGCCCTATGCTCCCAGCAACAGCAAACATGAAAACAACAACAGCAAAAAGCAAACAGCAACAGCAAACCGTAAGCATGGCGTCCAGCAATAGCAAACATGCAAACAACAACGGACAAATTTCCATCATACATACCTCTACTTCGGTGAATTAATTAACCTATCAAACGGTATCGAAACTTAGCAAAGTACCCCTCTATGGAAAGCTAAGAATGTCTAGTTCCTGACTATCATTGTTATTTTGCAAAATAATGGTCCAATTCGTACAGTTTCAGTAAATAAGCAACAAGGTTCAGAAAACAGGACAGCCACCATGACCTAGCTTGTGATACCTCTAAAATTATCAAAACTCAGTCAAATGACATGGAACTTGAGCCTAACCCGAAAAAAATTGAGTGTAGTTTTCAATGAATCAAGAATCATTCAAAAAGGAGTTCAAACGAAAACGTTATACACGAAATACCGAACCTATATCCAGATTGTTTCCAGAATTTTAACCTAACTTGTGACACCTATAACTCGAGCTATACAACTCCAAATGCAACCAAACTAGTGCCAAATTAACAAGCATTAAGTCTAGTTTCTGAAAAGGTAAACCACATATGTTTTGGACCACGATATTGTTCCCAGTTACTGTATAACCGAACCAATACCCAGATCGTTTCCAGAATTTTAACCTAACTTGTGACACCTGTAACTCGAGATATACAACTCCAAATGCAACCAAACTAGTGCCAAATTAACAAGCATTAAGTCTAGTTTCTGAAAAAGTAAACCACATAAATTTTGGACGACTAGATTATTCCCAGTTACTGTATAACCGAACCTATACCCAGATCACCCCAAACAATGAGTTTAGCAACAAAATTGGCATCAATCATTCATCAATTTCAATAATTTCGAATATCATCAATAGATTTTCAAAGATTAAACAAATAGAATCAATCATTAAACAAACATAGGATCCCCTAATTCCCTACATAAAGTCATTCATATACCCTATTATAGAGTTAGAACCCCACCCTTACCTGGGTTTTGAAGATTTCGCAGTCACCTCCCTTCTTGGATGAAGAATGCGCAGCCCCCTCTCTATTTCTCACCAAGAATGCGCAGCCTCTTTCTCTCCTTGCTTCTAGGTTTTCTCTAATCCTTATTTTTCTTTCAGCTTATGACAACTCAACCTAATTCTAATCATTTTATACTTCTCTTCGTTTCTTTCTAATTAGTCTCATGGGCCACTCTTCACACCCCCTTATATTACTTATTCTAACATAAAAATAAGCCCATACAACATAATAATATTATTACTACTCTAATATTATTTTCCACACTTAATTAACCTATTAATTAAATAAAAGTCAACGTAGTAACTACACTAATAATTCTCAACTTCAACAATTCTCACACTTAATTATTGAATAAATTAATTAAATAATTAATTAAATATTTCGGGGGTTACATTCATCATATAATTTCACTTTTCATCCTTTGCAACTTAATCCTTTAATTTCTTGTTATCAAATTGTGTTTTTATTTTCCTCACTGATTTTCTAAGTCTTGACAACTAAACATTAAAGACAATCCCTGTGGGTTCAACCTGTATTTTCTACTGTATTACTTGTGTGACAACGTACACTTGCGTATCTGTTAATAACAAACACCACAACAAGTTTTTGGTGCCATTGCCGGGGATTGCAATTAATTTTTACTGTTGAAGTTCTTAGCATATTAGTGTAGATTTTACTCTGGTGTTTGTTTCTGATGCTACAGCACAGGATGCTATAGCATATGCACAGGCTAAATTCACCAGAATTTCAATTTGATTCTAAAATAGAAAAGAGATTCAGAGCATTGCGAAGGCAACAAAGGTTACAACAAAGAGCAGCCATGTCAGAACACAACTTTGGAAGAAGTTCCTAGAGAGGAGGAAGAGGTGGCAGAGGTGGTTCACAACATGGTGGTAGAGGTAGAGGTTCCCAACATGGTGCTTACACTGAAATTCATGCATTCCTAGGGGGAGGACCAGTCACTGATTATTCAGGCCCTTTTCATGATCCAGAAGATTGGTATAGGCAACAATTCATCCAAATTGGACCAGAAGGTATGGTTAATGATAGGGACAGGCCAATGAGGGACTATGATGTTTTTAACCCTTAAGCTATGCAAACTAGCATAGCGAGACCTCAACTTAACACAGTTCATTTTGAATTTAAACCAATGATGTTTCAAATGATTCAAACAATTGGTTAGTTTGGTTGAACTATAAATGAGGATCCACATTTACATTTAAAACAATTTTTGGAAGTATGTAGTAATTTCACTTTTCCTGGAGTTTCTGATGATGCCTTTAGACTCAAACTTTTTCCTTATTCTTTAAATGATAGGGCAAAAGCTTGGCTAAACTCATTAGAACTTAATTCAGTCCATACTTGGAATGAATTAGCAGAAAAAATTTGGCAAAATATTTTCCACCCAACAAGAATGCAAGATTGAGAAATGAAATTACTTCATTCAAACAACTTGATAATGAATCATTGTATGAAGCATGGGAAAGATACAAAGAGTTGTTGAGAAACTGTCCTCACCATGGCCTACCTGTCATTATCCATATGGAAACATTTTACAATGGATTGGAGCCACACAAACTAGATTGATGCTTGATGCTTCCTCTGGAGGAGTTTTGTTAAAATCATCTTACAATGATGCTTGTGAACTCATTGATGACATAGTAGCAAATAGTTACTCTTGGCCTACAGCTAGGGCCACACCTCAAAAGAAAGTTGGAGTACATGAAGTCAGTGAGGTAACAAAGCTAACAGCTCAAGTGGCATCCCTCACCAACATGATCGAAAATATCACCACAGCCAACGCTATAGCACCTAATGCTATAGCATCTCCTCAGAACACAGAATTAACAGAAACTGTTGCTGCAATTGAACAAGCCTCTCCTGGTGAAACCAGTTGTGTCTATTGTGGAGGAGGGCACCTTTATGAAGAATGCCCAAGCAATCCTGTATTTGTGAACTATGTGGGATACAATAAAAATAATAACCCTTATTAAAATTCCTACAATCCTGGGTGGAGAAACCATCCCAACTTCAGATGGAGCAATAATGCAGCAAGCTCATTTCATGCTGCAGCACCTAGTGCACCACCAGGATTCCCTGCTCAACAACAACAAAGGCAGAATGCCCAACCTATTGACAACTCCATGGAAACCTTACTGAAGGAATTCATGAAGGCCACCAAAGCCTTCATGAGTGACACCAGGACATCAATTCAAACTCATGGAGCTCACTACAAGAAAAACATGTTTTTCCGGCGGAAAAAATTCGCCGGAAATGCACCAAATCCGCCGGAAAAGTGACGTTTCCGGCGGATTTTTTCCGACGGAAATCCGCCGGTAAAACGCTCGTAGGTAACGGTTTCCGGCGGAATTTCCGCCGGTAATTTCCGGCGGATTTTTTGAATTTCCGGTGAAAAAAAATTTTTTTATTTAAAAAAAATCCGCCGGAAATGCAAAAAAATCCGTCGGAAATGTCACCGGAACATTTCCGGCGGATTTTTTGAATTTCCGACGGATTTAAAAAAAAAAATTTCGAATTTTATATTTAAATAAATAAGACGTAATAGAAAAAAAATTAGAAGGAGAAGTAATAGAATTAGAAGGAAGAAAAATTAGAATGAATAAAAATGAAAGAGAGTTGTGTAAAACAAAGAATGAATGAGAGTATGAGAATGAAGAAATAAGAATAAGTGAGAAGGAAGAAGAATGAATAAGTGGGAATGAATGAGAATGAAGATGGTGTAAAAAAAAGAATGAAAGAGTATGGAAAAATGATATGAGAAAGAAGAAGAAGAAGTGAGAAGGAAGAAGAATGAATGAGAAAGAAGAAGAAGAAGAAGTGAGAAGGAAATGCCAAATTTCCGCCGGAAACGTACCGGCGGAAAAAATCCGCCGGTAATACGCGATTTCCATGTAGTGGCTGCTATCAAGAACATTGAGAATCAAATAGGGCAAATTGCTACTACTCTAACTCAGAGGCCTAGTGGAGCTTTTCCATTAACAACTGAATCATCTACTTCACATGCCCATGTGAAGGAGCAGGTCAAACCTATTTCATTGAGAAGTGGGAAGGATTTGCAAGGGCCAACAGTTGTTTCAACTGATGGAAACTCAAACAGAAAAAAATGAAAATTAAAGAAAAAAATAAGACAGATGATATAGCACCTAAGGCTATAACATCTGATGCTGCACCTAGTTCTTCACAGAAGCTTGTTCCTTAGTACCCACCTCCTCCTTTTCCACAAAGGTTGAGGAAGGCTCATGAGGACAAGCAATTCAGTAAATTCCTGGAGGTGCTAAAACAATTACACATCAATGTTCATTTGGTGGAGGCACTTCAACAAATGCCCAATTATGCAAAATTCATGAAAGATGTCCTCACCAAAAGGAGGAGACTTGGAGAATTTGAAACTGTGGCAATGACTGGTGAAATTAGTTTAATTGTTCAAAATAAACTTCCAAGGAAACTTAAGGATACTGGCAGTTTCACAATACCCTGCTCCATTGGAGAATTCTACAATGGTAGAGCTTTATGTGACTTAGGTGCAAGTATCAACTTGATGCCTAAGTCCATATACACTCAGTTGGGTATAGGAACTGCCAGACCTACCACTGTTACACTTCAATTAGCTGATAGATCTTTAGCTTATCCTGAAGGAATAGTTGAAGATGTACTAATCAAAGTTGACAAATTTGTTTTCCCTGTAGATTTTGTTGATCTTGACATTGATGCAGATAAGGAAGTTCCCATCATCCTAGGAAGACCATTCTTGGCCACTGGAAGGACTCTAATTGATGTGCAAAAAGGAGAATTGACCATGAGGGTCAATGACCAAGAAGTGAAGTTCAATGTTTTGGATGCTTTGAAGTATCCAGAGCCTAACACAAAGGAGTGTTACTTTGTTGTTTCTCATGATCAAGTGGTCCAGAAACATTACCACAAGCAACATGACCACTTGGGCAGGATTTTTGATGAGAATGAGAAGACAGAACTTGTGAAAGAGGGAGACATTCAACAAGAACCAAAAGTCAGAGAAGCTTGGGTGAAGAAGTATGAGTCTCTAGATCTTGAAAACTCAAGCCTGAAGAAGAATGTTCCCTCCATTGAACAACCACCCTCCATTGAGCTTAAACAATTACCTAAGAACCTCAAGTATGCCTATTTAGGGGGAAATGATACTCTCCCTGTGATCATTGCTTCTGATCTAACTCAAGATCAGGAGCATGATCTCATTACTACCTTAAAGAGGCATAAGAAGGCTATAGCATGGCAGATGGCAGATATCAAAGGAATTAGTCCAACAATTTGCATGCACAAAATAGTATTGGACGACAATGCTAAGAATAGCATTGGGGGGCAAAGGAGACGTAATCCTATCATGAAGAAGGTGGTTAAAAAGGAGATCATCAAGTGGTTGGATGTTGGTATCATTTACCCAATTTCAGATAGTGCATCAGTGAGTCCTGTGCAATGTGTTCCTAAGAAAGGAGGTGTCACTGTCATAGCCAATGATAAGAATGAACTGATTCCAACAAGGACAGTGACAGGGTGGAGAATCTGTATGGATTATAGGAAGCTCAATAAGGCTACCAAAAAGGATCAATTTCCTTTACCCTTTATTGATCAGATGCTAGATAGGCTTGCAGGCAAGGAGTTCTACTGTTTTTTAGATGGCTACTCTGGTTATAACCAAATATCCATAATGCCTGAAGATCAAGAAAAGACAACATTTACATGTCCTTATGACACATTTGCTTTCAGAAGAATGCCATTTGGACTATGTAATGCACCTGCTACCTTTCAGAGATGCATGATGGCCATATTTTCAGACTTCATTGAAAAATCCATGGAGGTTTTCATGGATGACTTCTCTGTATTTGGGGAAAATTTTCATGATTGTTTGGCCAATTTAGAGGAGATCCTTGTGTGGTGTGAAGAGACCAATTTGGTCTTGAATTGGGAAAAATGTCATTTCATGGTCCAAGAGGGTATTGTTTTGGGTCACAAAATCTCCAAGAAGGGTTTGGAAGTTGATAAAGCCAAAATTGAGGTCATTGAAAAGCTTCCTCTACCAACAAGTTTAAAAGGTGTGAGAAGTTTTTGAGGCCATGTTGGATTTTACAGAAGGTTCATAAAAGACTTCTCTAAGATATCAAAGTCATTGTGTCAGCTGCTACAGCATGACACCCTTTATCTTTTATGAACCATGCCAACAAGCATTCCAGAAACTGAAGACAGCCTTGGTTACAGCACCAATCATTGTAACACCTGACTGGAGCAAGCCTTTTGAGCTCATGTGTGATGCTAGTGACTATGTTGTAGGAGGTGTCCTAGGGAAAAGGTATGATAAGGTATTCCAATATTCTATCTATTATGCTAGCAAAACACTTGTTGAAGCTCAATTAAATTATACAATCAATGAGAAAGAATTTTTAGCTGTGGTTTTTGCATTTGACAAATTTAGATCATACTTGGTTGGCACAAAAGTTATTGTTTACACAGATCATTCAGCCATCAAGTATTTGATTTCAAAGAAAGATGCAAAACCTAAGCTAATAATATGAGTTCTCCTCCTCCAAGAATTTGATTTGAAAATTCGTGATAAAAAGGAGATGGAAAACTAAGTTGCTGACCATTTGTCTAGACTTGAAGGAGAAATTGCAGGTACACAAGGTGGAGAGATCAAGAAGAGCTTCCTTGATGAAAAACTGTTAACTGTCAATGTGGCAGCAGCTAGTGCTATAGCACCTGATGCTACAGTACCTTGGTTTGCTGATATAGTCAATTACCTTGTCAACAGAATTGTACCACCAAATCTGACATACCAGCAAAGAAAGAAGTTTCTCCATGATGTTAAGCAGTATTACTAGGATGAGCCCTCCTTTATAAAGAATGCCCAGATCAGTTGATAAGAAGATGTCTTGTAGAAGATGAGCAGCACCCAGTGCTACAGCAATGTCATGTTGCACCTTATGGAGGATATTTTGGAGGTATGAGGACAGCTGCTAAGGTAATCCAATCTGGGTATTATTGGCCCACACTCCTTAGAGATGCTCATGAGTTGGTTAAAAAATGTGACAAATGCCAAAGAATAGGAAACTTCTACAACAAGCATGAAATGCCTCTAACCAACATATTAGAGGTGGAGTTATTTGATGTTTGGGGGATAGACTTCATGGGACCTTTCCCACCTTCTCATGGCAATTCCTACATACTGGTGGTAGTAGATTATGTTTCCAAATGGGCGGAGGCTGTTGCTCTACCTAACAATGATGCAAAATCAGTAAGTAAGTTCATTCACAAGAACATCATCACTAGATTTGGCACACCAAGAGCCATAATCAGTGATGGTGGTTCACATTTCTGCAACAAACTCATTGAAACTCTCCTAGCCAAGTATGGGGTCAAGCATACGATTGCTACAGCCTACCACCCCCAAACTAGTGGCCAGGCTGAGTTATCTAACAGAGAAATCAAGAGAATATTGGAGAAAATGGTTGGGCCAGTTAGGAAGGAATGGGCAATCCAATTGGATGATGCATTATGGGCTTACAGGACAGCTTACAAAACTTCATTAGACATGTCTCCATATAGACTTGTCTATGGCAAAGCTTGTCACCTACCTGTGGAGTTACAGCACAAATCCTATTGGGCTATCAAAAAACTAAATTTTGATCATGGCAAGGCAGGAGCAGCAAGGTTGCTGCAATTGAATGAATTGGAGGAAATTAGGCACTTTGCCTATGAAAATTCTGCAATCTACAAGGAAAAAACAAAGGCATGGCATGATCAAAGAATTCAAAAGTGAGAACTTAAGGAAGGTGATCAAGTCTTGTTGTTCAATTCAAGACTTAAGTTGTTTCCTGGAAAACTCAAGTCAAGGTGGTCAGGTCCATTTAAAGTTGTCAAGATTTATCTTCCTGGAGCAATGAATCTGTATGATGAGGCTACAAACACCACCTTCAAGGTCAATGGGTAAAGAGTCAAGCAATACTTTGGTGAACAAGTGGGGAGGCACAAGTTCACCATTGATCTTCAAGACCCTTAACAAATTAAAGGGAATTCAGGCTGAGGACTCTTAAATCAAGCGCTTCTGGGAGGCAACCCACAATTTTGTAACTAACCCTTTTGTTATTTTTAAGTCTTTTTGTTTGTGTAGGAAATTTTTGAGATGAGTTGCAGAAGCGGTTATAGCACTTGGTGAGGTAGCATCTAGTGCTACAGCATCTACTGCAGAAGAGGAAGGCCCACAGCAGCCAAAGAAGAAAAAGCAGAAGAAACCAACCCAGTAGCCTAGCAGGACCAGCAGCAGGCTTAAGTCTGGGTTAGCTAAAAAATGATCATTTTTCCCCTGTTCTTTTAATTTTATTGCTTTCAATAAACCTGTTGGGTGCTATATCACCTGTCCTGCACCCAACAGCTGTGTTAGTTCTAAGTCTGTTTCTAAATCATGCCAATTATGTTTGTTTGTGTTTTGCTGATTATGTTTTGCTTAAACCCTCTCCCCTTCATCATTGAGAAGACATGAGGACACTGCAGTGGGGGGGGGGGGGGAGGAGGACCTTTAGGTTGTTTTAACCTGTGTTGAATGTTTGTGTTGTGTTTTGTGTCAGTTTGGAATGAAGTCAATAATTCCCCTAATGTTCAAAAATAAAAAGCTTGTATCTTGAGTGGGTGAAAATTTTAATGATGATTGAGTGAGTGTGTGAAGTAGCATTGTCTGAATGATGACCAGTTTTATTGCTGCTCCCACACAAACTCTAGGATTAGAAAGAAACTTAGTCAGCTAGGAATAATCTAATGCCAAAGTTAGTCTTGGTTGACCAAGAGTGTGTCAAGTCTTCAATAAAAATTGAGAGTAGCATTAGAAGCTAAGTTTGGGGGTGCATCGGTTATATTAAGGCTAGGTATGAAGACTTAGGAAAGCCAGTGTAATTTAGTTGTACCAGAAATTGTATCATCAAGTCTGATAGCATTGTAATGTTGTGGCACCCCCACACCAAAAATGTTGAGACTGTTCCTAAGAGCTTAAAAAAAAACAAAATACTGGAGTCCAGCAAGGGATGCTATAGCACAGAGTCATCAATTGTAAGCAGAAATCTGTATTCATAGCATAAGTGCTATATCACCTCATGCTATAGCACTAATACCTTTCATTTCTCTTAATTAGCACACTGGCCATTGTCTGAAATGTCTAATAAAGCCCTTTGTTGTGCTTTGAAGCTCCTCAAGTCTTATGTGGAATTGCTAGTCTTCTCTCTCTCTTTTGAACTCTTCTTGACACACTCAAAAGAAGGTCATTCTCTCCCAGGCTAAGTGAAATTCTGAACCTGGCTAGGAATTGGATTATGCTTAGAGGTCACACACTCACTTTGGGCAGCAATAATTCTGGATGTTGTGAAAAAAACAATGGTCTATGTGAGTGAATCTGACAATTTAGCCCAATCAAGAGCATGTTTTGAAGGTTTGTAACTTAGGGAAGAACTGGCTTTGTTCTGATGTCTTGTTTTATAAAAAAGTGTCTTGGCATGAATGTTTGTTTGGTTTTTACTTGTTCTTTTTATCATTACTTGGGGACAAGCAACGGTTTAAGTTTGGGGGTGTGATAACTCTCCGTTACTAGGGTTATCTAAGCATTTCTATTCTTCAATCATTGTAAGTTTGCATGTTTAGACTAGGAGTTATGTGAATATTTGTGTTAAAACAAGGAAAAAAGGAATCAAGGACTGAAATGAATTAATTTGGCACAATTGGTGCGCCCTTGTGAAGCTTCTAACATTTCTGCTTAAGTGTTACAGCATTAGGTGCTATAGCACCATGCACGCAGTGGGGCCCTCTTAGAATCAAAAGCAAAAAGCAAATCTGAAACCCATCAAGATCCAGTCCAATCAGCGCCTCCCTATTGGCAGAGCTTATGCTGATGCAGCCACCCTCCTCCCACTTGCACATTACCACTTGTCTACTTGTGACTTGACCACTTACTTTAGTTGGTGAGGAAGGAACCCACATGTCTCCTAGCTTTGCAAAAAGGAGGGAAAACCAAACTATAAAAGGAAGCCTTCACTTCTGCACCAGAGCATCATCCATGAACCTCCAGCACCAAATTTCCCTGGTTTTTGAGAGGGAAAAATAGTGATACGCTGTCCTCTCATCTCCATTGAAGATCCACCATTAAAATCCACTTAAAGATCGTGTTTGTTCATGTTATAGCACTGTCAGCACACCAGTTCATGCGTAGAAGTTGGAGGAGTGTATCTTCTGCACATTCTTCTTCTATTTCCTCTTTTGGTTATATGAACACCCCTGTTTGTAAGTTGTTGATAATGTTTAACATGAGCTAAACATCTTTTAGTTGGATTGCTTGAGCTTTGTAATGACTCTTTAAAGTGTTAGTAATATAATGTTGTGATGTACGCATTTTAATCTTTGTGTTTTAATTCTTTCAAATCTGTTTTGGGTTTGGCCAACTAAAATAGATAGATTCATGGTTTCAGACATGGTTCATGATTCGATCTCAAAGATTGATGTGAATGAGTGGTTGTTTTAAGGACACTTAGAACAATCCTTGCTCAAACCTAGACATAGGAGGGCTTAGTTTATAGGGTGAGTACTGTGGGTTCTTTATTATACAGAGGTGAACTTACTTGAAGCTTAGACATAAGATCTTGTAACGAAACCTTGGCGAAAGTGACCGAAAGGCACGCAACATATGCTACAGCACTCAATGCTATAGCATCCAGCGTTATAGCAGTGACACAGAAGAGAAGTTACTTAGTGAAAAGCAATCCAACTAGTCTTCATCATATAATTTCCAGTTTTATCATTTGCAACTTAATCCTTTAATTTATTGTTATCAAATTGTGTTTTGATTTTCCTCACTGATTTGCTAAGTTTTGACAACTAAAAATTAAAGACAATCCTTGTGGGTTCGACCTGTATTTTCTACTGTATTACTTGTGTGACTGCGTACACTTGCGTATCTGTTAATAACAAACACCACAACATCTATTTTGTTATTCAGTCGGTTATAGCAAATCATTAAATCTTTTTTTTTTTCCAGTTGCCGTGTTGCATTCATAAGTTTAATTCTATAATCTATTATTCATATTATTAATCACCAGCTTTTGCTTTGCTATATTATCAATTGAAATAACATAGCAAAAGTTCAGAAAGCATTATGCATATAATAAATTGAAGCATCTATAATCAATTGGTATAATGAATTCCGAACATTCATGTGCAGCACGCTCTACTACACTATCAATTGCAATTACGAAGTTCAAAAATGCATAATGAAGTGCACATTATTATTGGCTTCTCTTCCCAACAAGTATGTTGTCGATTGTGATTTTAGGTTCAAAGTTATCAGCCTGATCCTGAGGTTGTTGCAGATTTGGTGCACACAAGTTTTTGAAATGGATTTGGTGCATATTTAGTGTTTGCTCAGTGTTCCGAACGGAACTCAAGCGAGAGAAAGATACCTCAAGGCGGAAGAGTCGAGGTCAATCCAAGATCACTCCAAGCTGGTCCGAGTTGGTGAGGTCTTCTGTCCGATCTAGGAGGTTCTTTGTCCGAGTCCAACTCAAGTGGTATTTGAGGTGAGTAGGATGGTTGTTGAAGTCGTCCTCTTCAATTCGTGGCTGACATCGTCTTCTCCGAGGTTGAGGTCGGCCGGAGGTTGGTACCTGCAGACACTCCGATGTCAAAGTCAAAAGTCGAGAGGAGGTACAAATGAATGAGGTGTACCTGATTTCAATGGGGGTAGTTCTCTATTTATAGACACAGGAAGAAGTCGCCCTTAGCCTTGGTTGAATCTGAGTCGTGAGATCAGCTGGGGCCGACTTGGGTCGTTGATCTCAGCGTCTTCCGCAGCAGTTGGCGCCTGGGCCAGATCAGTGCTGTACTAAGTCATTTCTTACGCGGATTGGGCCTGGCCCAGTCCGGAACAGTTGCCCCCCAAGACGAGGTTGGTCATGGTAGTGCGACATCGGCTTGAATTGCGGAAATTAGTGTCTCCAGGTCGGCGGGTTGGTCGTGTGACTAGTGCGTTAACGACCTCGGCTCTACAGATACCCGCGAGTTGGCAGAGTTGAAATGGCTCCGAGATTTCCCCTGAGTCAAATGAGTTGTCATTGTGACGTCGGATTTTGGAGAGACGACACGTGTCAAGCTGTTGTATTGATGTCATTGTTCAGTCACGGCCTTGCGAGCGACAGTGGGGGTGGTCACGAGCACGCGCATTATTTGCTACCTCCCTCGGTCCAGATTACCAAGTACTCGGTTTGGATTGAACTCGGAGCAAAGAGGTTCGACGGGTGAGGTCGGTCACGAGCTCGCGCAAGATTTTCTACCTCCTTCTGTCGAGTTTACCAAGTGCTCGACTTGAATTGAACTCGTAGCGAAGAGGTTCGACGGGCGAGGTCGGTCACGAGCTCACACATGATTTGCTACCTCCTTCGGTCCAGTTTACCAAGTACTTGACTTGGATTCAACTTGGAGCGAAGAGGTTCGACGGGCGAGGTCGGTCACGAGCTCGCTTATGATTTGCTACCTTCTTCGGTCCAGTTTAACAAGTGCTCGACTTGGATTGAAATCGGAGCAAAGAGGTTCGACGGGCGAGGTCGGATTAGCGATTGATGTCAGTCAACACATTGGTTAACACATCGCTCCTACGTCCGAAACCTCCATGATGTCTTCGGCGTGGTGAATTGAACCATAACTTGAAGTTGGCACCTTGGTTCCAAACTCGCCAAATGAAAATGAATTAGTAATTAAATGTGTAGTTCAAAGATTGCTATCATGATTTAATAATCATATAATTAAATTGCACCCAAGTCAAAGCACGATTCTGATGGTGAAAATTCAGAAGCTCAGTTTCTTCTGGTTTGTGAGGCCAAATGACTTTTAGCATCGGTTATTTGAAACAACTGATACTTCAAATTCTATTGAAATTTAATGTCATAGAATACAAGACATCTTATAAGTACTACAAATTTCTTACACAAAATTCTACAAATTTCTTACAAAAAATTCTACAAATGTTACTAAATAGATCTACCATCCATTAAAAAGGCTAACAATATTGAAGTAATTGTCAAAAAAAAAAACAATGAAGTAGCAAGAGGTTCCAATAGTAGCAAGACAAATTTCAGTGATAAGGCTATGTACACTTTGGCTAAAACATGCCACACTTCCATTTCCAGTCTTCTGTCACGTTTTCTCTTATGCTGTACAAAAAGAGAAATCAGAAAAGTGATATTTATTCTAGATGTATATTAAAAGATTGAGGAAAACTGGAGCTTCACTAGGATTCCTTTACCATTGAGAATTTGTGTTATTAAAATATTATTAAAGTAACATGTACCTTCATCAATTCACCTTGTTCTCAACAATTTGAAGCTTAGCTTTAGTTCTCAACAATTCACCCATTTTCCACTTTGATCTAGAGCAACATCAATAACATTCTCTGCACCAGAAAAGAAGCACCAGATATCAATACATTGTGAATGTCTTAATCTAACAGTAGCCTTCACTATATTCATGGCAAACAAGTTATTCAGAAGAAAGGAACTACATGCAACAATATTGATTCAAAACAATTGACTTATCCATACACATGCATTAGCACAAAAAGAGAATACAAACAACAAGCAAATATCAGCACTATCTTCTGTGTCAGATCCTGTATTTTAAATAAAAGTAATAAGGTCAGAAAACTATATGATTCATAAATCACAGCTCACACCATAAGATTGTAAAAATACTTACAAAAGCTTTACTTGTTATTTCCCACATATTCAGAAATTTCCAGAATTTTTATTCCAAAACAGAAAAGGAGATTTATAGACATACTTTCTAATGAGACTTTGGCATTGGCGTTGGCATAGGCTTCACCTCTCTCTTCAAAAAGTGCGGACAAACGCATCAAAGCCTGCATGAGAATTACAACTAATCAAATGTGGAAAAATAATTTTGATGCAAGTTCCCATGTTACTCCCATTTGATGACCTAAATTACGAATAATTAATATATTCGTAATGAGTTACTCCTATGTTGCTCCCAGTAGAAGCAGCTGCTAATAAAATGCATGGTGAGAATGGAACTTTATCTGTCTTGTACAATTGTGATTCACCAATAATCTTTAGAGGAACATAGCCCTCCTTTAAAATTATTCCAATTGAGAAAATACGAGCAATCGCCATACTAACCAATCACGAAATGAATAACCAAGCACTTGCGACATAATCTTCCCCACAGTTGTCTTCCCAGATCCCATCATTCCTGCATGTCAAATTGAAGTATTTTGAATGCCAAAACAATCATAATTGTAATGCATACCATGTAAGTGCAAGACAATGAACCAAAAAACTAACCAACAAGATATATACAGCGTCCATTTAGATAAGGCCGGATCCGTTGCCAGTGGCGGACCCAGGACCCCGGGGTCAGAGGTGTCAAATTTTTTAAGGCCGGTGTCAAATTGGTGCAAAAATTGGTCTACTAGTACAATTTCAAATTTTCAGGGGTGTCAAAATTAAAATTTCAAGAGATTTAAGCTATTTATATAGGGTGTTTAGTGCAAAAAAAATTCCAGGGGGTTCAACTGAACCCCCTGGATACATGCCAGGTCCGCCACTGTCCGTTGCCATCTACTCTGCAATTTTATTGATTCAAGTAAGAAAATGGCATATAGATGCTTAGAAAAGCAACAACCTGAGCTAGCCTAATATTATTATTCAGTGGTGCTTTTTCTTACTAGAATGAAAGAATATAAATCAACTAGATTGAATTGGTTTAAATCATTTCAAAATGATAAATAGCACATGATATTACCTTCAGAATCAACTCTTCATCAAGGGGGCATTATGACCTTCAGATTCCAATATTGAAGCTACAGGAGTAATATCACAAACAAAATGTAAGCATTCAAAAGGGGTGGCACTGTTTTTAGTCAGTAAAAAACTAGATCTAATGCAGGCATATCTAAATACTACATCTTGTCAAACACCATGCATTCCTTGACGATATGGTAAGTTAAGTTTTTTAACTAATTAACCAAAGTAAATGTAATAGAATCAATCAATACTAAAAACTTGCTTAATAGTTGGAGACAAATCGGACAAATTGGTTAGACCTTGATTGCAATAAAAATTGGAGACAAATCGGACAAATCTTTGTGGCCCAGTTTTGTTGCTATATGAAGAAAGCATATAACATGAAGAAATAATGTTGGTTGAGCTACAAAAGATTGCAACACAACAAGGTGGGGGGGTGTCTATACTGTAAAATGAGTTTAAAACCTCCAGAATCCATAAATCACAGCTCACACCATAAGATTGTAAAAATACATACAAAAGCTTTACTTGTAAGTTCCTATGTTGCTCCCATTTGATGACCTAAATTACGAATAATGAATATATTATGTTTTGCCAAAAAAAATCCCAAGGATGAGAAGCAATTTATTGCTTTGTATGGATCCCCTGCTTCATAATGTAGAAGCGGGCGGGAATTAGTTCCTACAGCTGCAATTGTTTGTGTCAACGCTTCTAGTCCAACCAAACACTGACCCCCTTGTGCATATATTTCCTGGCAATTCATCCACATACAAGTGAAGATTAGGAAGGAGTTAATCATAAAAATTGAAGCATATAATTTCCTCGTTAGTATGTCAATTATTATACCAATTGATGGGCCTCATAACAGCACCTCCACCAGTAGAAATAACAAACCTACGCACCAGGGACAGCTTATGCAATGCCTCAGTCTGAAATGGTAAATAAGCAAGGAAAATGAATAAGGAATTTGATGACAAACAAAATAACAGGGGAACAAGAACAATTCACAATAACTTAGTGTCTTTGACTCTTTGTGGTTGAAAAGTAATTTGGAGATATAGTAGTAAGTAGTGACTTATCCAGCACATGCCATCATCAGTAGTCAGACACTAAGCCATCTACTTCTGTTAACATCATATTCCAGAACTTCATAACAAGTTTTGACTGAAGGACCTGAGTTTCAACTTATATGCTAATACTACACTCATTATTACAGGACATCAAAAGATTCGGCATGTTCCCGTGCTGTTGCATTACAAACAGAAAACAATAAAATTAGATGAAAATTCAGAATGAAATTATATTACATGTTTCCCATCAAGAAAGGAAGAGGATTTCACCGGTTGATTCAAAGTTAATTAGATGAACTAGGGCTTTGAAATCAAAATCTTCAACAGTGTCTTAGGAGTGTGATGTGTTGTTAAAGAGAATCAGAAAAAGAAAGGGGACGGTGAGCAAGTTAGGGTTCCAAGATTAAAAAGAAATTGGAACCAGTCACACAAGTTAGGGTTCCAAGATTAAAAAGAAATTGCTAGAAGCTTTGCAAGGTTTGAGATCTCCAAGCTTTGTAAGAAAAGAAAAACGAATACTATTTCAGATCTCAAGATTACCTTCGAATGAAGAAGATGAAGGTCCGGATAAGAGAAGATAGTGGAAAGCTCACGGCGATATGATAGAGAGCAACAATGCGACGGTGAGCAGCAATCAGAACCGTGACGGTGAAGGGCGAGCTTGAGCGAGAGAAGACGGAGGAAGCAGTGACCTTGAGAGAGAAGACAGAGGTTCAGAGAGTGGGAGAGCGAGAGCGTAGGATTCAGAGAGTACTGAGACAGAATTGAGAACGCGAGAACATGAGAGTTTTGTTGAAAATAAAACGGGACCTTTAGCATCGGTTGTTTATACAACCAAACAACCGATGCTAAATGTAGGTGCGAAAGTTGAAAACTTCCACTTAATTGCAAAATTGCCACCGCGTCTACATTTAGCATCGGCTGTTCAAACAACCGATGCTAAATGGTGCTTCCTAAAGTCAATTTTGCACTAGTGTAGATATTTTTCTATCATTTGATAATATGGATGGTCATGATAATATTACGGGCTCCGGGACAGCAGAGCATTTTGTTTCTACTCCTCCACCTTATGTCACAAACACTGCCAATATGTTGCCGCCTAAGCGTAAAAATCGTTCGAAAGCTTGGAATCACTTCACTGCAGAGGAAGGCCCATCCAAGTCAGGAAAGTGCAACTACTGTGGTAGTATGATAAAGTTCAACAACGGAACAAGTGCAATGCGAGCGCATTTTCCAAGATGTAAGGACAATCCGCAGAATGTTAGGAGACATGAATCGATTTCATGCTCAATGGAAGATATTGAAAGAGTCGTTAGTTCTTCGCCTTCGATTTCAAAATTTGACCAAGACTAAAACTTGATGTAAAAAAATGCGCATATATCTGATAAAAATAGACTTTTGGTATCGGTTAGTCAGAAACCCGATATTTTTTTTAAAACAAAAGAAAGGGATATGGAGCCTCGTTAAAACCTTCTGATGCAAAACCCTCCTTAGGAAACAAACATCAAGAAGGAAAAAGAGTACCCCCCCTAAATTTTATTGATAAACAAGAGAAAATAAATAGAAAACATGGGGGACTAGACCAATACCCATGAGTATAAACAACATTATAACTAAAAGGAGATAAAAACAATCCTATTGAGGTGTGCAAAAACATCACTATAATGACTCTCGTCCCAACCAGGTTGGCACCAAAATCAATAACAATCATTTGCAGCACACCAAAAACAGGAAGCAAAAGAAAAGTCCAATCCATCAAAAGGAAAAACAAAGGCCGAGAAAGAAATTAGCAAAATCTATAGCTAGTGGTAACAATTTGGCAAGTGTACCAAATGTCGCAAGTAATATAATATATCGGTAAGAAACCGGTCGATCCACAGGGATTGCGCGTTGACAACAATAGCAAAATTGTAAATTCGTAGATTGTAGATATTTGATAAATCGAGTAATTGGTAACATAACACGAACGTGAATTAATAACGCGAGAAAAACGACTAGGGATCGAATCCTCTCACCTCGCCTATCACATGAACCTCAGCCAATTCAAGTTAATTATTCAATTTCTAGATTCAATTCATTAATTTAGGTCAAGGGCAATTCCTTGTCTCAAGACCCCTATTACCCTAAGAGTTACCCTAATTCCTTAGGTGAGTCGTGCCAGAGGGTAACGCATTAAGATTAAGAATTATAATGAATTCACACAAGCTACCACATATTCCTATGATGATTACTAGCATGTGATCTAAATACCCAATTTCCAGCTACTAATTCATATCCCTATGCAATCACTAGCCTGGATCATCGCAATTATCATATGTAATTGAAAAGCGTTAAGAACATAGGTAATTAGACAAGCAAATCAAATAACAACTGAATTAACTAGATCAATGGTTCACATGATAGGTTTGGGAGATTCATCTCTCCCTAATCTAAGCAAATTAGTGACAAATCATCCTAAGAGTGGAAACCAACATAGAATAGAAAACAAACATAAAGGAAGACATTTAGAACCTTCAATCCCTTGTTCCCAAGTGGTGAGACGGCTCCAAAATCGCACCTCCAGCTGCTCCAAAGTGTGGCTTCCAATCCAAAAACGAAAGTCCTTTGTAAAATTGCTGAAACGGCTTTAAAAACCCTAATTTTTACGCACCATCGCGACGCGGCCTGTGGCCGTCGCGTCGCGACAAATGACAGAAACTTCAGGCCTCGCAAAACTGCTCCAGGTCGCGTCGCGAACCCTCCTGGTCGCGACGCGAAGAATGACAGAAAGTTCTGGCTTGTAAAAATTCCTCCAGATCGCGTCGCGAACCCTCCTGGTCGCGACGCAAAGAATGACAGAAAGTTCTGGCTTGCAAAATTCCTCCAGAATTGCTGCATTTCCGGGCAAGTGTCTGGTTCGCCGAAATATGCCACAACCAATTAAGAGGTCTTCAAGTCCCATTTAGCTCCAAAAGTGAAGGAATAACTTACAATTGAACTTCCTACTACAATGATCTAAAACTGAACTAAATCCCAGATAATGACTGTTATACAATAAAAAAAACCTGTACAATTGGTCCTAAAAATGCCTAACTTACATCATATGATTGGGAGTCAACACAACCCCAAACTTAAACTTTTGCTTGTCCTCAAGCAAACAATCAATTCAGACTGTGGCTGTTTTTCTATTTAGCTGTTACATATAATACATCAACCTTAAACACATCAGCACATCAATTATCATCATCAATCTAATGCAGTGGCAGGACAACTGAATTGGAAATACCGAATCATAAGCAGGCAGCATTCTCAAGTTTTCTCTGTACGCACATCTCACCAGTGTTTCACTCTTGAGGTGTTTCGGGTATTCACTCAATTCACAGTACCTGCATCATCGTTTCATAGGCTTGACAGAGTTCTATATCATCTTATACAAATGAATTGCATACACACATTTTGAGGACTTTACGGGTTATAGCGGGGCTTAGGTAAGGGTGGATACATTTGGATAAGTAGGTTGCACTAGGAGTTAGGCCTACCTCTCTTTTTGTCCATTTCACGCAATACTCACCCATTTTCCCAAAGCATTTAACAAAACAAGAGAAGGAATGTATTTATTTATTTCTTCTTTTTTTTCTTTTTTTTTTGTTTGATATGTATATGTATATACATACATATATATATATATATGTATTTTTTTCTTTCTTTCTTTTCTTGTTCCTTCTCTTGTATACCACCCCAAACTTAGTTCGTTGCTATTCCACGAGCAACCCCAAACTTAAAACTTTCCCCCACTCTCACAGCTTTTGGTACCTAACTCCAAGTTAAGAATTAACTAGGCTATGATTGTCAGAGATACAACATACAATTTTTAACAATAGGCTCAGAGGGGCTAGCAGAGGATAAACATTAATGGGTTGGCTTGAAAGGCTCAGGGGTGCCAAAGGAAATGCCTCAGTGTGTATGAAAATCAAATGCAAAAAACAATTAAGCACAATGTCAAGTTGTAACATCCCTAATTTTTAAAGACTCGTATTATGATGCCTAGGACCGATTATTATTTGTGGGGATAATTAGTCGTGTCTCGGGGATTATTATAAGAGGAAAAGTCCAAGGAAATTCCATTCCGAAATTAATTATGACTTAGTCATGGTTAAGTGAAATATTTAAGCTGAAGGGCATTATCGTACTTTCACACCCAACCATTTGGTAGCTGACCCCTTTTAACACTCAGCCACACTCCCAAGTACTTAACCATTCCTCCAATTTCAGAAAAATAAAAGCTGGAAATAGAAGGGGGAAGAGAGGAGGAGGGGCGCGAAGGGAAGAGAAGAGAAGGGAGGAAGGGATCATCCAAAATCCTTGTTGCATGTAAGTTGTTTCTCTTCCATCCTACTCCATTTTTGATTCTGAATCCAATGGTACCACTTTCAAAGCTTGATTCTCACTCTTTCACTCATCTCCATTGTTACCCATGAAGCTCCAAGTGGTGAAAATGGTGGAGCTATGTGTTGATGGCTTGCATGTTCAGTTTTGCGGTTAAGAGGGGGAAATCCCAAGCTTGCATTTCGATTTGGGAAGGTTGTGAAAGATTTGGGTTGCTGTTCTGAAGTATCAGTTGGTGCTCTTCGGTGCCGTTCGTGAATTCTCTCGTTTCGGTCATCGCGCGTTCATCGGAACTCCTAGAACGATCGTCAACGGGTGAGTTCTACTCACGATAGGGCAATTTGATATTCTGAACTTGTTTTCGATATGGAATCCCTTGGTCACATTTCTGTTTACAAAACACTTAGAACTGAAAAGCGTTTTTGAGTCAAAACGGTGTTTTACGGTTTAAATGAGATTTTGATTTAAATCGTTGAAATGAAATGAATTGTCTACTACTAGAAATATATATATTCTGGAAATTTTCTGAGTTTCAGGTGATTGAAATTAGAAATCGAATCGGACGAGAACGGAGAGCGAAAATGAGGAAAGTGAGAAATTCTGGTAACAGACACAGGTCGCACGGACCGTGCGCCCCTGGGCACGGGTCGTGCGCCTGCTTCGGGTTGGAAGTATTGGAAACAGAACGGGACGCACGGGTCGTGCGCCCCTGGGCACGGATCGTGCGCTTCCTTCTGGTAGATGGGTCCTGAGTAGTGCACCACGCACGGGTCGTGCGCCCCTGGGCACGGGTCGTGCGTGTGGTTCTGTTACCGGCTTCCGTTTTCTCGTTTTGTTGCTCCGTTTGATCCCGAACCTTTTCTAATTTCTTTCTCAACCATTCAAAGAGGGATTGCCTCACTGAAAACCTTATTTTGAACTTGTTCAACTCATGGTTTTTGAAAAAAAAGCTTTGAAAGCCTATTTGATCGAAAAGCCGAAACCCTAGTATACGTGTGGGTACACTGTCTGATGGATAGAATGTATATATATTTTTATATATATCAACTGTATATGATTATAATGCCGGATGTCTAGAGATTCATCAAAACGGGTTATAAGTCAATAATACATTACAATATGATTATAATGCCGGATGTTTATAAATTCATCTAAACGGGTTATAGATCGATAAGATATAAATTATCTAAAAAGACTATGTGATTGATCCTTTGGTGATCGGAAAGATATATATTATCTAACTCTCGAGAAATCGTTATGTATTGTCATACATAAATCGCGTTGGGTGACGACCCGACAAGTAGCATACTAGGGAGGGTAGTCATGACCCCTTACCTAGGCCCTGAATGTGTTTTGGCGTGGTCAACTCACGGGTTGCCGGGATTAGCAGAGGTGCAGTCGGCTTGTGCTAAGTTACTGATTATAAGTTAACATTGCCGGGATTAGCAGTTGTGCAGTCGGCAGATGTTAAGCTGTAGCTACCGGGATTAGCAGTTGTGCAGTCGGTTGAGCTAAGCTATTAAAAACATAAAAGAGAACACGATTTGCTTGGCATTTCGATTATGGCTATTGGTAGCTAATTAAACATTGTTAACGGTTTAATAATTGAACCGAGTGTCAGTGAGGGGGCACGGTAGGACTCACTGAGATAATGTTATCTCACCCTATCCATATTTGTTGTTTTTCAGAGAAGCAGGGAAAAAGGAAGACTATAGTACACGAGTAGTTGATATACTCTTGGAGGTGCTGAAGACTTAGTCATTTTCTCCTTGTTCTTTTGTTGTCCTATTGGTTGTATAAACTTGTATTGATTATGAGTTATATGAACCGTTTATGTTTCTGTTTGGTATTTGGACTTGGATATTGTAATCCACTCGGTATGGAACCGATAAACTTCTATTTTTATGAAGTAATGTTATTTCCGATTATGTTTTATTCCGGAAAAAGTTTGTATGTCCAAAACTTAAACAGGAACTGTGTCCTCTGAATTTCCGCAATCTGTGCATCTTTCGGTCTCTCTACATGTTAGAAATACCGGGGTGTTACATTTGGTATCAGAGCGGTTCGACCTAGTCGGACTTAGATGTTAAGAGTCTTTTACGTCTTCTAAGTCTGATTTTTCTTAGTATGCTATTAGACATTGAGCCTGATCAACTTAATACTTTGTGCATACTTCGCAGAATCATGGCTGGGAGAGGTAGGAGAAACCCACCTGTTGATCCTCATCAAGAATGGATGCAGAATGTCATCGAAACTCAGCAAAAGATGATGAATGACATGATGCTAATGCAACAGCAACAGATGGCTCAAATGGCTCAAATGCAGCAGATGCATCAGATGCCTCAACCACAACCAGCTGAGCCAGTCAATGTGCCAACACCTGAGGATCCTAACAGGATGTATTTCCGGTTTCTGAAGATGAAACCCCCAACCTTCAAAGGAGGATCCGAGGCAATAAAAGCCCATTTCTGGGTAGATGCCATGGAACGGATCTTTGATACTTTGCAATGCAATGAAGGAGAAAAGGTAATTTGTGCTGCTAACGCTCTGGACGAGGATGCTCACACTTGGTGGGTTAACGCTCGTAGAATGCTTCAAAATCAAGGAACTCCTCTTGAGTGGGATAACTTCAAAGAGTTGTTTTTGGGTCATTATTTTCCCGACTCCCAAAGACTTGACAAGCAGATGGAATTTCTGAGTTTGAAACAGGGAGAGATGACAGTTGGGGAATATGCTGCAAAATTTGAGAGATTGTCACAATTCTATGAATTGGGGACCACCGCTCCTGATGATAGGTGGAAGATGGTGATGTTCAGACAAGGTCTTAGAGGCGATGTGAATCAAGGCCTCAGTTCGTATTCCCTAACCACTTATCCTGCTTTGGTTCAACAGGCTCATTCAGCAGAAAGCGATCTGAAAAGAATGTATGCTGAGAGGAAGGATTTTTGGAAGGATAAGAAGAAGGGCAGTGGGTCAACTTCTGCAAACCCGAGGTATAGAGGGAATCTAGACAAGGGAAAGCAGATTCAGACAAACAACACTTCTGGGCATCGCCGGTGTGAAGTGTGCAAGAAGAATCATCCAGGAAGGTGTCGATCAGAGGCAAGGTCGGATCAGTGTTATCTTTGCAAAGAAGTGGGCCATTATGCTAATAATTGTCCGTCAAGGAAAGCTTTCTTAGAGTCTCCTGATGCTCCGAGACAGGCTCGAGTCAACACTCTGGATGCTAAGACCATCAAGCCAGCTGATAATCTTATAAGGGGTACAGGTTCTATCTTTCATCAAACTGTTAATATTCTGTATGACTCAGGTGCTACTCATTGTTTTATCTCTGAAGCATGTGCGGAACGGCTAGGATTAATAGTATCTCCTATATCCGAACCAATATCTATCCTTACTGCGGCAAAGGGTCGTGTGCGAACCCAATCTTTATGCCTTAATTGTCTGCTCACCATAGGAGGCAGGGACTTTGTTGTTGACTTTATCTGTCTTCCTATGAGAGGAATGGAGATCGTGTTGGGAATGAATTGGATGACATCCAATCACATTACGATTGATTGTTTCAATCGTGCAATTAATTTTCCTTCTGAAGTAGCGGAACGTTCACTACCTGCAGATGATGGTGTTATTTCATTCACTTCAGCCAGCCAGTCTCTATTCCAAGGTGCGGAAGCTTTTGTTATTATTTTGACTGCATCAACTGAAGCTGATTTGGATTTATCATCTACTCAAGTTGTTAATGAATTCTTAGATGTCTTTCCCGAGGAAGTTTCCTCTTTACCTCCAGAACGAGAGGTAGAATTCTCTATAGATTTGGCGCCTGGCACAGGGCCAATATCCATAGCACCTTATAGGATGTCTCCTCTTGAACTGAAAGAATTGAAGTCCCAACTTGAGGAATTAATTTCCAAGAAGTTTATTCGACCGAGTGCATCTCCATGGGGTGCTCCGGTATTGCTAGTCAAGAAGAAGGACGGAAGCATGAGGTTATGCATAGACTACCGTCAGCTGAATAAAATCACTATCAAGAACAAGTATCCATTGCCAAGGATAGATGATCTACTTGACCAACTTCGAGGTGCTAAAGTTTTCTCCAAAATTGATCTGAGGTCAGGGTACCATCAAATTCGGGTAAGAACCTTAGACATTCCGAAGACTGCCTTTCGTACGAGGTACGGACACTACGAGTTTGTAGTGATGCCTTTCGGATTAACTAACGCTCCAGCCGTATTCATGGATTATATGAATAGAGTATTTCATTCTTACCTAGATCAGTTTGTGGTCGTCTTTATTGATGATATCTTGATTTACTCCAAGTCAGTTGAGGAGCATGCTCAGCATCTCCGATTTGTCCTAGGAGTACTCCGAGAGAAGAAACTTTATGCTAAGCCGTCAAAGTGTGATTTTTGGATGTCCGAGGTGAAGTTCTTGGGTCATGTGATTTCCCAAGAAGGGGTTGCGGTCGATCCTAGCAAGGTGGAAGCTGTGTTGAATTGGGAACGGCCAACGTCAGTGACTGAGATCAGAAGCTTTCTGGGTTTAGCTGGTTACTATAGAAGATTCGTTGAAGGTTTTTCGCAAATGGTACTTCCGCTTACTCGATTGACTCGCAAGGGTCAACCGTTTACGTGGGATGCCGATTGTGAAGAGTGCTTCCTTGGATTGAAGGAAAAGTTAACTTCTGCTCCGATCCTAATTCTTCCGGATCCGTCATTGGGATTTCAGATTTACAGTGATGCATCTGGGAAGGGTTTAGGATGCGTTCTCATGCAGAATCAACATGTTGTGGCCTATGCATCGAGGCAATTGAAGACGCATGAACGGAATTACCCAACTCATGACTTAGAGTTGGCGGCTATTGTGTTTGCACTGAAAATTTGGAGACATTACCTTTACGGTTCTCGTTTCGAGGTTTTTAGTGATCACAAGAGCTTGAAATATCTATTTGACCAAAAGGAGTTGAATAACAGACAGAGAAGGTGGACCGAATTTTTGAAGGACTATGACTTCGAATTGAAATATCACCCTGGGAAAGCCAATGTGGTAGCAGATGCTCTGAGCAGGAAGTCTATCCACACGGCAAGGTTAATGGTTCACGAGATGGCTTTGTTGGAGTCGTTCAGAGACTTGAAACTCAAGGTGGTAAGAAAGAGGGATCGCGTAGTGCTGCGGCATATACAGATAGCCAGTGTGCTAAGGGAACAAATCCGTGTAGCTCAAGAAGCTGATATGAAGTTGCAGTCTCAGAGGGGATCGCCAGATTTCACTAAGGATAGTGATGGCGTGATTTGCTCTAATGGGAGGATTTGTGTTCCCGATGATGATGATATCAAAAGGCAAGTATTGGAAGAAGCTCATAGGAGTCAGTACTCCGTACATCCGGGATCCACCAAGATGTACCGAGACTTGAAGTTGATGTATTGGTGGCCTGGAATGAAGGTCGAGATTGCAGAATTTGTTTCTCGGTGCTTAACTTGTCAGAAGGTTAAGGCGGAACACCGAAGACCGGGCGGTCAGTTACAACCGCTAGATGTACCAGTTTGGAAGTGGGAAGATATCTCAATGGACTTCGTCATGAGTTTGCCGAGGTCACAGGCAGGCAATGATTCTATTTGGGTAGTAGTGGACCGATTGACTAAATCCGCTCACTTTATTCCCGTTCGCTCGACTTATAAGGTTTCCAAGTTAGCAGATGAATATGTGAGGAACATTATCAGACTGCATGGAGTCCCAACGAGTATTGTGTCAGACCGAGATCCCAAGTTTACTTCCAGGTTCTGGAGAGCATTAAATGAAGCTTTGGGAACAAGGGTGCTGGTTAGCACTGCTTATCATCCTCAGACTGATGGTCAGACGGAGAGGACTATCCAGACTCTTGAGGACATGCTTCGGGCTTGTGTGCTCGACAGTGGGAGAAAATGGGAGGACCATCTTCCGTTAGTGGAATTCTCCTACAACAACAGTTACCACTCTAGCATTGGAATGGCACCGTTTGAAGCACTTTATGGTAGGAAGTGTAGAACTCCATTGTGTTGGTGGGAGATTGGGGAAGACAAGTTTTTGGGACCCGATATGGTTCGCGAGACTACAGAGAAGGTCAAGTTAATTCGAGAAAGGATGAAGGTTGCTCAGAGTCGGCAAAAGAGCTACGCTGACAACCGAAGGAGACCGTTGGAGTTTGAAGTTGGTGATCATGTGTTCTTGAAAGTTTCTCCAACCATAGGCACTGGGAGAGCCTTGCGAGCGAAGAAGCTCAGTCCTCGATATGTTGGACCTTTCCAAATCATCGAGCGAATTGGGCCAGTTGCCTATCGCCTCGCATTGTCTCCGGCCCTATCAAACCTCCATGATGTGTTCCACGTGTCTCAGTTGAGGAAGTATATTCCCGATCCGCATCAACCATTGAGTGTTGATACCATTGACCTGCGACCGGATTTGTCATTTCAACCTTATCCAAGGTATATTTTGGAGCGTGGTGTGAAGACTCTGCGCTCTAGAACGATTCCTATTGTCAAGGTGGTCTGGGATGGCTTTTCAGACGAAGAGGCTACCTGGGAACTGGAAGAGGGCATGAATGCTCGATATCCCTATCTCTTTCAGTAAGGTACGTTTCATCAATTTTGAGGACAAAATTTTTAAAAGTTGGGGAGATTGTAACATCCCTAATTTTTAAAGACTCGTATTATGATGCCTAGGACCGATTATTATTTGTGGGGATAATTAGTCGTGTCTCGGGGATTATTATAAGAGGAAAAGTCCAAGGAAATTCCATTCCGAAATTAATTATGACTTAGTCATGGTTAAGTGAAATATTTAAGCTGAAGGGCATTATCGTACTTTCACACCCAACCATTTGGTAGCTGACCCCTTTTAACACTCAGCCACACTCCCAAGTACTTAACCATTCCTCCAATTTCAGAAAAATAAAAGCTGGAAATAGAAGGGGGAAGAGAGGAGGAGGGGCGCGAAGGGAAGAGAAGAGAAGGGAGGAAGGGATCATCCAAAATCCTTGTTGCATGTAAGTTGTTTCTCTTCCATCCTACTCCATTTTTGATTCTGAATCCAATGGTACCACTTTCAAAGCTTGATTCTCACTCTTTCACTCATCTCCATTGTTACCCATGAAGCTCCAAGTGGTGAAAATGGTGGAGCTATGTGTTGATGGCTTGCATGTTCAGTTTTGCGGTTAAGAGGGGGAAATCCCAAGCTTGCATTTCGATTTGGGAAGGTTGTGAAAGATTTGGGTTGCTGTTCTGAAGTATCAGTTGGTGCTCTTCGGTGCCGTTCGTGAATTCTCTCGTTTCGGTCATCGCGCGTTCATCGGAACTCCTAGAACGATCGTCAACGGGTGAGTTCTACTCACGATAGGGCAATTTGATATTCTGAACTTGTTTTCGATATGGAATCCCTTGGTCACATTTCTGTTTACAAAACACTTAGAACTGAAAAGCGTTTTTGAGTCAAAACGGTGTTTTACGGTTTAAATGAGATTTTGATTTAAATCGTTGAAATGAAATGAATTGTCTACTACTAGAAATATATATATTCTGGGAATTTTCTGAGTTTCAGGTGATTGAAATTAGAAATCGAATCGGACGAGAACGGAGAGCGAAAATGAGGAAAGTGAGAAATTCTGGTAACAGACACAGGTCGCACGGACCGTGCGCCCCTGGGCACGGGTCGTGCGCCTGCTTCGGGTTGGAAGTATTGGAAACAGAACGGGACGCACGGGTCGTGCGCCCCTGGGCACGGATCGTGCGCTTCCTTCTGGTAGATGGGTCCTGAGTAGTGCACCACGCACGGGTCGTGCGCCCCTGGGCACGGGTCGTGCGTGTGGTTCTGTTACCGGCTTCCGTTTTCTCGTTTTGTTGCTCCGTTTGATCCCGAACCTTTTCTAATTTCTTTCTCAACCATTCAAAGAGGGATTGCCTCACTGAAAACCTTATTTTGAACTTGTTCAACTCATGGTTTTTGAAAAAAAAGCTTTGAAAGCCTATTTGATCGAAAAGCCGAAACCCTAGTATACGTGTGGGTACACTGTCTGATGGATAGAATGTATATATATTTTTATATATATCAACTGTATATGATTATAATGCCGGATGTCTAGAGATTCATCAAAACGGGTTATAAGTCAATAATACATTACAATATGATTATAATGCCGGATGTTTATAAATTCATCTAAACGGGTTATAGATCGATAAGATATAAATTATCTAAAAAGACTATGTGATTGATCCTTTGGTGATCGGAAAGATATATATTATCTAACTCTCGAGAAATCGTTATGTATTGTCATACATAAATCGCGTTGGGTGACGACCCGACAAGTAGCATACTAGGGAGGGTAGTCATGACCCCTTACCTAGGCCCTGAATGTGTTTTGGCGTGGTCAACTCACGGGTTGCCGGGATTAGCAGAGGTGCAGTCGGCTTGTGCTAAGTTACTGATTATAAGTTAACATTGCCGGGATTAGCAGTTGTGCAGTCGGCAGATGTTAAGCTGTAGCTACCGGGATTAGCAGTTGTGCAGTCGGTTGAGCTAAGCTATTAAAAACATAAAAGAGAACACGATTTGCTTGGCATTTCGATTATGGCTATTGGTAGCTAATTAAACATTGTTAACGGTTTAATAATTGAACCGAGTGTCAGTGAGGGGGCACGGTAGGACTCACTGAGATAATGTTATCTCACCCTATCCATATTTGTTGTTTTTCAGAGAAGCAGGGAAAAAGGAAGACTATAGTACACGAGTAGTTGATATACTCTTGGAGGTGCTGAAGACTTAGTCATTTTCTCCTTGTTCTTTTGTTGTCCTATTGGTTGTATAAACTTGTATTGATTATGAGTTATATGAACCGTTTATGTTTCTGTTTGGTATTTGGACTTGGATATTGTAATCCACTCGGTATGGAACCGATAAACTTCTATTTTTATGAAGTAATGTTATTTCCGATTATGTTTTATTCCGGAAAAAGTTTGTATGTCCAAAACTTAAACAGGAACTGTGTCCTCTGAATTTCCGCAATCTGTGCATCTTTCGGTCTCTCTACATGTTAGAAATACCGGGGTGTTACACAAGTTCTGCAGACTAATGCAGGCAAGGAATACACACATAATATATAAGAACGTGTTTAGGCTCAAACCTCACAGTTAGGATCATAGAGATGGAACTTGAGAGATGCTGCTCACAGATGATAAAGAACTTCCGCAACGTTTGTCATGACCTCTGCTATTACTTGATGATAAAACTTGAAGTGCGAGCGTCAAAAGGAAATTGCAAACATGCGACCCCAAATGCCACAGGTCATCACGATTGAAGCTGCTTTAACAACCAAAAACAAAATATAGGGCAGTGGTGCCCCACTATCACAGAGTAAGTTAGAATAATAAGTACAGACCAAAGTGCGCAATAAAGCCAAAATAGGGCAAAATACAACCAAAAGTGCGAGTAAAAAAAAAATCTGAATCAACAAGTAAAATGGCGTTTACGAGTGGGTTGCCTCCCACCAAGCGCTTCTTTTACGTCACTAGCTTGACGCTTTTTGTCACTCTTATGGGTCTCTCAACATGAGAACCATTTGAGGCTCTTCCAATCTGTCACCCATATAATGCTTGAGCCTTTGTCCGTTGACCTTGAAAGATCTCTGGGACTTTGGCTCTTCCACTTCTATTGCTCCGTACGGTGTTACTTCCTTGACAACAAAGGGTCCCGACCACTTGGATTTCAATTTTCCTGGAAATAACTTGAGCCTTGAATTGAACAACAAGACTTGTTGTCCAGGGTGAAATTCTTTTCTTGCAATATGTTTGTCATGGTACACCTTCATTTTTTCCTTGTAGATCTTGTTGTTCTCATATGCATTCAAACGCATCTCCTCTAATCCTTGAAGCTGAAGTGTTCTCTTTTCCCCACTTGATCCGGGATCAAAATTCAAGAATTTCAACGCCCAATATGCTCTGTGTTCCAGTTCAACTGGCAAATGACAAGGTTTGCCATAAACCAATTGGTAGGGGGACATACCTAAGGGTGTCTTATAAGCTGTCCTGTATGCCCACAAGGTATCGTCTACCTTCACTGCCCAATCTTTCCTTGCGTTCCCAACTGTCTTTTCTAATATCCTCTTGATTTCTCTGTTGGATACCTCCACTTGGCCATTACATTGAGGGTGATACGGTGTCGATACTTTATGCTTGACGTTATACTTGGATAACACATTGCTAAGCTGAGTGTTACAAAAGTGACTACCCCCATCACTGATTAGAACTCTCGGAACACCAAATCTTGAGAAGATGTTTTTCTTAACAAATTTGACCACAGTTTGGGAGTCATTTTTAGAAGTGGCAATTGCTTCCACCCATTTAGAAACACAATCCACCGCCACCAAAATATATTGACAAGAATGCGATGGTGGAAATGGTCCCATGAAGTCAATGCCCCAGCAATCAAATACCTCCACTTCAAGTATAGGGTTCAACGGCATCTCCCCCCTACGTGAAATATTACCTGTCCTCTGGCACCTGTCACAGTTTTTAACATGATTGTGCGCATCTTTGAAAATGGACGGCCAATAAAATCCAGATTGAAGCACTTTTGCCGCTGTGCGTTCCCCATTGTAGTGTCCTCCACATGGAGAGTCATGACAATGCCATAGAATCTTTTGACTTTCGCTACCGTAAACACATCTTCGAAGAATTCCATCCGCCCCAACTTTAAAGAGAAAGGGATCATCCCACAGGTAGTGTTGGGCATCACGGAGGAACTTCTTCTTTTGTTGCCAAGTAAAGTCTTGAGGGACCGTTCCACCTGCCTTGTAATTTGCTATGTCGGCAAACCACGGTCTCTTTTCAATTGCAAACACCTTTTCATCGGGGAACTCTTCAAGAATTTCTTTTTCCCGTGCGGTCACTTCCTTATTATCCAACCGGGACAGATGATCTGCTACCACATTCTCGCTCCCCTTCTTATCCTTTATCTCCAAGTCGAATTCCTGCAAAAGCAAAATCCATCTAAGGAGTCGAGGCTTAGACTCGCCCTTGGTTAGCAAATACTTTATCGCAGCATGATCAGTAAACACAATTATTTTCGACCCTACCAAATAGGAACGAAATTTTTCCAATGCAAATACTATAGCTAGCAATTCTTTTTCCGTTGTTGCATAATTTACCTGATTTTCATTTAAAACCTTGCTAGCATAATATATGGCATGAAAAAACTTCTCCGATCTCTGCCCCAACACTGCTCCCACTGCATAATCGCTCGCATCGCACATTAGTTCAAAGGGAATGTCCCAATTAGGGGCGACAATGACTGGGGCAGAAATCAGTTTTTCCTTTAATACATTGAAAGCATGCAGGCATTTGGCATCAAAGACAAATTCATTTTCCTTAACAAGTAAATTGCACAGAGGTTTTGTAATCTTGGAGAAGTCTTTTATGAAACGTCGATAAAATCCGGCGTGTCCTAAAAAACTTCTCACCCCTTTTACATTCATAGGAGGAGGTAACCTTTCTAAGATTTCTATTTTGGCTTGATCAACCTCAATGCCCTTTGACGAGATTTTATGGCCAAGAACAATTCCTTCTTGAACCATAAAATGGCACTTTTCCCAATTCAAGACTAAATTGGTTTCAATGCATCTTTTTAATACTGCATTTAGGTTAGCCAAGCAAGAATCATAGCATGGACCAAAAACAGAAAAGTCATCCATAAATACCTCAATAGCATTTTCCATCATATCAGAGAATATAGAAAGCATGCACCTTTGAAAAGTTGCCGGAGCGTTGCACAGACCGAAGGGCATCCTCCGATAGGCGAAAACACCAAATGGGCATGTGAAGGAAGTTTTCTCCTGATCTTCTGGTTTTACTGCTATTTGATTGTATCCAGAGTATCCATCCAGGAAGCAATAAAAGGCCTGACCGGCCAATCTTTCAAGCATTTGGTCCATGAATGGCAACGGGAAATGGTCCTTCCGAGTGGCTTGGTTCAGTCTCCTATAATCGATACACATTCTCCACCCGGTGACTGTGCGAGCAGGGATCAACTCATTCCTCTCATTTTTAATAACGCTCATACCTCCCTTTTTGGGTACCACATGGACCGGGCTCACCCAAGAGCTGTCTGAGATTGGGTAGATCATTCCGGCATCTAGGAGTTTTAACACTTATTTCCTCACCACATCCTTCATCGTGGGATTTAACCGCCGCTGAGGTTGAATCACCGGCTTGAACTCTTCCTCGAGCTTGATCTTGTGCATGCAAAAAGCTGGGCTAATCCCCTTCAGGTCGGAGATAGTCCAACCGAGTGCATTTCTATTTGATCTCAAGACTCTCATTAGCTTTTCTTCTTCCAGCTTAGTTAAAGAACTACTGATGATGGCTGGGTATTGATCATCGCACCCAAGGAATACATACTTTAAATGAGAGGGGAGTTGTTTCAATTCGGGAGTTCCCTTGTCTGTGCCTTCCCCCCTATTCAGCTCTTCTTTTCTCTTGAAAACCTTTTCTACCTGAGAAGCTTCAAACTGGCAAACGCAGTCCCCTATTTCAATTCCCAAGTCTTCGTCCACGCCCTCAATCGAATTCACTATTACCTTCTCAAGAGGAGGAGAGGGTAAATTGTGTCTAAAAGTTTCTCTCACTGAATCTTCAATCACATCCACCTTAAAACATTTTTCTTGGTCATTCGGGTGGCGCATAGCTTCAAAAACATTAAAGATCACTTCCTCATCTTGGAATCTTAGCCGTAGCTGTCCTTGTTGAACATCTACGAGGGCCCTCCTAGTGGCCAAAAATGGTCTACCAAGGAGAAGTGGGACCTCTGCATCTTCTTCCATCCCAAGAATCACAAAATCAACAGGAAATAAAAACTTGTCAACTCTTACCAGAACATCTTCCAAGATCCCATAGGGTTGTCTGATTGATTTATCGGCAAGCTGCAGACTCATCCTAGTGGGTTTCACCTCCACCTAGCTTCTTGAACATAGACAAGGGCATCAGGTTGATGCTTGCTCCCAAATCACAAAGGGCCTTGCCTATAGTCAAGTTCCCAATGGTGCAAGGTATGGTGAAACTTCCAGGGTCTTTCAATTTTGGAGGAAGTTTCCTTTGAATAATGGCACTACATTCTTCGGTCAGAGCCACCATTTCATCCTCTTTGAACTTCCTCTTTTTACTCAACAATTCCTTCATGAACTTCGCATAAATAGGCATTTGTTCCAATGCCTCTGCAAAAGGAATAATAATTTGGAGACTGGAGAAGATCTCCATGAACTTTGAAAACTGCTCATCCTTATGATTCTTCTTACTCCGCTGAGGGTATGGCAACTTCATGTAGGAAGGCATTTCCTTAGGCTTCTCGTCCACCTGCAAATTTTCATTAAACAAATACTTTTTTTGGTTAGACTTCACCACTCCCTCATTTTTTTCACTCAACTCATTTTCGACTTCTTCCTTCCGCACTTCCCTTTCACTACCTTCCCCTTCAGAGTTGTGCTTGGTCGCTTCAACCGGTTTAAGTTGCTTGCCATTCCTCAATGAAATAGCTCCGCAACTCTCTTCCTTATGGCTCTCCACCGTGCTATTGAAAAAACTACCCTCGGATGTCTCAGCAAGTTTCCCTGACATCTCACCCATCTGGCTCTCCAAGTTCTTAAATGAAACCTCATGCTTCCTCTCCATGCCTAGTATGACTTGTTCTTGAGATTTCAATGTGGTCTGAGTTGTTTGCATACATTGAGAGAGTACATCATGCAATTGAGTCCCCTGGTCATGGAGTTGTTTTACCTGGGTAATTGTTTGATTCCGGGACCTACTCTCCAATGCAGCTGCCACTTGTCTGGTGAGGGATTCGATTTGAAGAGACATTAGCTTTTGTTGGGCTAACACCGCGCTATTAGAATCCAGCTCCAAAATCTTCCCTTTCTGTACAGCTATACCCTCATTCGGCATTCTATATTCATTTGAGGTCACATCGTCTATCAATCGTGTTGCTTCTTCCCAGGTTTTGTTACCCAAAGACCCTCCTGCTGAGGTGTCTAGCATCATCCTGGTTGGAGGTTTTAATCCATGATAGAAGGTTTGTACCTGCACAAAATCGTCAATACCATGCCCAGGACACTTTCTTAATGACAGCTTGAATCTGTCCCAGGAATCGTACAAGGACTCTTCATCCTCTTGTGCGAAGTTGGAGATTTCTGTTCTTTTTTCAATAAACTTAGAAATTGGAAAGAACCTTGATAGGAACTTATCTTCAAGTTCACTCCAGGCATTAATAGTTCCTGGTAAAAATAGACTTTTGGTATCGGTTAGTCAGAAACCCGATATTTTTTTTAAAACAAAAGAAAGGGATATGGAGCCTCGTTAAAACCTTCTGATGCAAAACCCTCCTTAGGAAACAAACATCAAGAAGGAAAAAGAGTACCCCCCCTAAATTTTATTGATAAACAAGAGAAAATAAATAGAAAACATGGGGGACTAGACCAATACCCATGAGTATAAACAACATTATAACTAAAAGGAGATAAAAACAATCCTATTGAGGTGTGCAAAAACATCACTATAATGACTCTCGTCCCAACCAGGTTGGCACCAAAATCAATAACAATCATTTGCAGCACACCAAAAACAGGAAGCAAAAGAAAAGTCCAATCCATCAAAAGGAAAAACAAAGGCCGAGAAAGAAATTAGCAAAATCTATAGCTAGTGGTAACAATTTGGCAAGTGTACCAAATGTCGCAAGTAATATAATTTATCGGTAAGAAACCGGTCGATCCACAGGGATTGCGCGTTGACAACAATAGCAAAATTGTAAATTCGTAGATTGTAGATATTTGATAAATCGAGTAATTGGTAACATAACACGAACGTGAATTAATAACGCAAGAAAAACGACTAGGGATCGAATCCTCTCACCTCGCCTATCACATGAACCTCAGCCAATTCAAGTTAATTATTCAATTTCTAGATTCAATTCATTAATTTAGGTCAAGGGCAATTCCTTGTCTCAAGACCCCTATTACCCTAAGAGTTACCCTAATTCCTTAGGTGAGTCGTGCCAGAGGGTAACGCATTAAGATTAAGAATTATAATGAATTCACACAAGCTACCACATATTCCTATGATGATTACTAGCATGTGATCTAAATACCCAATTTCCAGCTACTAATTCATATCCCTATGCAATCACTAGCCTGGATCATCGCAATTATCATATGTAATTGAAAAGCGTTAAGAACATAGGTAATTAGACAAGCAAATCGAATAACAACTGAATTAACTAGATCAATGGTTCAAATGATAGGTTTGGGAGATTCATCTCTCTCTAATCTAAGCAAATTAGTTACAAATCATCCTAAGAGTGGAAACCAACATAGAATAGAAAACAAACATAAAGGAAGACATTTAGAACCTTCAATCCCTTGTTCCCAAGTGGTGAGAAGGCTCCAAAATCGCACCTCTAGCTGCTCCAAAGTGTGGCTTCCAATCCAAAAACGAAAGTCCTTTGTAAAATTGCTGAAACGGCTTTAAAAACCCTAATTTTTACGCACCATCGCGACGCGGCCTGTGGCCGTCGCGTCGCGACAAATGACAGAAACTTCAGGCCTCGCAAAACTGCTCCAGGGCGCGTCGCGAACCCTCCTGGTCGCGACGCGAAGAATGACAGAAAGTTCTGGCTTGTAAAAATTCCTCCAGATCGCGTCGCGAACCCTCCTGGTCGCGGCGCAAAGAATGACAGAAAGTTCTGGCTTGCAAAATTCCTCCAGAATTGCTGCATTTCCGGGCAAGTGTCTGGTTCGCCGAAAGATGCCACAACCAATTAAGAGGTCTTCAAGTCCCATTTAGCTCCAAAAGTGAAGGAATAACTTACAATTGAACTTCCTACTACAATGATCTAAAACTGAACTAAATCCCAGATAATGATTGTTATACAATAAAAAAAACCTGCACAATTGGTCCTAAAAATGCCTAACTTACATCATATGATTGGGAGTCAACAGCTAGGCAAACCTAACGTATTCTTGAAAAAATCTTCAGCCAAAAAGCTTGGAATAAGATCCCACCAAACAAAACTATTTAAGTTAGTTCCATGACCTGCAAGCTTATCAGCACAAGCTTTACCCTCTCTATAAATGTGAGTGCGGGCGAAGTTCATCTGTCTAATCAATTGTAAACAATTATTCCATCTATTTCTAAGCTTCCATGGAACTACTTTGCTATTCTTGAACCCAGAGACCACTAATTGAGAATCACATTCTAACCACAAAAACTTCCAACCTTTATCAAATGCAATCTCTATAGCAAACATAGCACCAATAAGCTCTACATGAAGCGCATAGCTGTTGCCAATAGGGGCAGCAAAACACCCAAGGATAGCCACGCTCCTGTCTCTAAAAATACCACCACAAGCAGCTGGACCAGGACAACCTTTAGAAGCACCATCTGTATTGCTCTTTGTCTTGTAAGGAGCGGGAGGTACAAATAACCTCTTTGATGTGTGAAGAATTCCTATAATTACCAGAAACATTGAAGGCCTTTATAATCATAAACTCCGCAACATTGGAAGATATTGAAGATTTAGAGGCATTTCCCGCTAATGTCACATTGGAAATAATTAAATTGATAGCCAACTGTATGGGGATTACATGATTTTCAAATCTAGCATGATTCCTGCAGTACCAAATTGCCCAAAAAAATGTTAAACAATTGCAGTAGAGACAATATCACTCAAATGAGGGCTCCATCCATGAGAAGTCGAGGTTAAAATACTCTGAATAGAAGAAGTATCAATGTGGGTGCTCAGGATACCTCCAAGCCAATTCCAAATATGCCTGGCAAATGGGCAGGAAAGGAAGAGGTGTTGAGAATTTTCTAAATCACTGCCACAAAGACTACAAATAGAAACAACGGTGCAACCTCTAATATTTATTTCACTACAAACGAATTTAACTTAATTTAGGTTCATCCAATTTCAAGAATTAACCTAATTTAGATTCAACCAAATTCACTTTTTTTTGAAATAAATCAACCGAATAATATTACAAAAAGTGACTTACATTATCTAATTCGGCACTCCCAACTAAGAATTATCTAATAGTACTATTAAAATAGCAAATTACATGTCACAATACCTACGTAAAAATAGCAAATTACATATCACAATACATATGTAATTTAAATAATAAAAGTTTGCACCCCTAACTAAGGATCCTGCCTCAACCCCTTATGGTATTGGTACACTATACACAATAATATGGCTTCACACTCGAAAGCTACCGTCATCCCAAACCAAAAAAGCTGATGCACTAGAGGCACCTATTTCTCTGTAGTCTCCATAAATAGTGAGCACAAATGTTTGTATTTGTCCCAATGAAGTGAATGACAAAACACTTGGCTTCACTTCAATGTTTAGTCCTTGAGGAGCTGTCGCAATAGCTTTGTATGTTGTTATCGGTGAACCAATATTTGTAACAGTTCTTTTGAAACTTCCACTTACATTAGATTGAGAGATTGCGACTTTCAAGGTGAAAGAAGAATAATTTAGATCTCTTGTTGTACAACTTTTATCAGAGCAATTGATATCTTCCCTAAATTTGACATGTAAAGTTCTTGAGCAATATCCTTGCCCACATAAAATTTTGATGTAATCATTTTCGTCGACATCGTATACTAAACCGGTGTCATACCCCAATTTTGTCCAGCTTAGATCAAAACCCTAATTTTCCACAAAAATAAATAAGTTGAGGAGTGAGAAGCATTATGCATTGCATTTTGGGTCTTAGAAGTCATTCCAAGGTCTTTAAAGTCATTTTTAGGGTTGGAATGCACTTGTTAAGCAAATTAGGGTTTTAGGGTCAAAAAGGGCATTTTGGTCATTTTTCGTAAAAAGATGATTTTCTCGCAAAAAATGCACATCCACAAAAAGTACATTTTTATTCTATCAAGGATAATTTTTGTACAATTTTTTAGAAAGAAAACCCTAGTCAAAATAATTAAAAATGTATTTTTCCACTTTTAGTGCATAGAAAAATAAAAAGGACCATTAAATATTCCTCAATTCTTAAGTGACAATTTTTATTGTCATGGGTGACTAGAGGGAATATTTTATGGTGCCCAAAAACATGTGCCACATTTTCAATAGTTGCATTCCCATTATTTCCCATGCCCAAAATTTCAAATTCAAAAAAAATCAAAATAAAGTAGTGTCCTTAATAAGACAAAATGTACTACTCATTCATGCATTCACATGCTTGCCAAATCATGCATCCTCTTGTCTACTCATTCATGCATTCATTCTTGTATGCTCATGCATTCACATGCTTGCCAAATCATGCATCATTGCTCACATGTTCATTCACCTAACCTAGAATACTCTATGCCTATGATCAATTGTATTCCTTTGTTCTTGATGCCATTTGAATGTCTTGACTTAATTGTGCACAAACCCTTTTACACAATCATGTGCCCTTATAAGGCTACCAACATGTGTAGCATAGAGACATATGTGCCCCTCTTGAGATTGCTTCCAACTTGTGTAGCAATTCTCCTTCACACACAAACGCTATTGTTTTGAGAACTTTGTCTTGCATCTATGACAATTAAATCTCTTGATTATATTGGCATGCTTAATCTTAGTTGATGATCAACATGTTCATGATTGCTTGATTAGTTGAATATGTTTGAACTTCATTCATTCATTTTGCATTTGGTTTTGGACATAGAATTCGATTGAAAATGATTTATTTATTTTTCTAAAAACTCTTTTCCAAACCAATTAATTTTCAAAGCATTTTCAATAAACAAAAATAAGCAAGTAGTGGAGGTCACCCATAACCTTTGTTAGTTTGATCTCTATGAACGCTCTTCAATTTCACATGAGTACTTAGCGATGATTACTCATAACCTTTGTTAGTTTAATCATTCGCTAATGCTCGTCCTACTTCGAAAACCTTTTCGAAAATATAATAATAGCAAGTTGTTACTAATAGTCAATCAGAGTCTTTGTTCGTCTGACTAGAGGTAACAACTCTTTTTGAGTATTTAGCAGTGATTACCCATAGCCTTTGTTAGTTTAATCACTCGCTAATGCTCGTCCTATTGCGAAAACTCACCAAAAAGATAAAAAAACAAAAACCTTTTCAAAACTAAAGAAGTTAGAACTACGTCGCTTTGATTCCCATTTGGGATACGTAGGAGCGAGCCACGTCCTCGTCAAGCACAACAAACCAAAATTAATTCGATTGCGAAAGCCCTTTTTGATCATCTAAAATAAAAACCGATTATCATTAATGATCACTCGCGCCGTTGCCGTTTGGTTGTTAATGATAATTTCATTTTCAAAAGAGTTAGTAGCGCGGCCACTCTAAACCGTTGTTGTTTGGTCGTCGCGAACACTCGAATCAAAAGCAAAACCGATTATCGTTAGTGATCACTTGCGCCGTTGCCGTTTGGTTGTTAATGATAATTTCATTTTCAAAAGAGTTAGTAGCGCGGCCACTCTAAACCGTTGTTGTTTGGTCATCGCGAATCCTCACTCTTACTGTGAAAACTCATCTAAACAGACTAAAAAACAAAAACCTTTTTAGGACAACCAAGAACTACGTAGCTTTGAATTCTCCATCGCACCAGGAGATACGTAGGAGCGAGAGGCCAACTCTCGTCAAGCGCCAAAAATAAAAATTTTCATTAAGTCTTCTCACTCCCTTCTCAATAAAGAGGCAAAATAAAAGCATTTTCAAATCAACACTTCAAACCACACATTTAATTAAAGGTTCCCTTTCGGTAGAAAGGAGGTACGGGGTGCTAATACCTTCCCCATGCCTAACCGACCCCCGAACCCATATCTCTAGTTTTCGAAAGACCATCCGCCTTGTCTAAAAGACCTTTTTTCAATGTTTTGGTCTTAAAATTAAAATATTGGTGGCGGCTCCATACCTTTTCCACGTTGTACAATGAGAAGTCCGAACCGGATTTTTTGGGGTGCAACAGCTGGCGACTCCACTGGGGACCTTTTTTTAAAAAAAAAGACGAGGGTCAAGCCTAACTAATTAAGATGTGTGGTTTAATGTATTGTTGATTTGACTGATACCTTGTTTGCCTTCATTCTTTTTCCTTTCTTTCTTATCATTAATTGTAGGCATACGCATTTGTCTTCTTCTATGTTTGTTCCCTATCTCCTTTTCTTTTATTGTTTATGCTCATGCATTTCTCCCCAATTCTATCCGGATCCCCCCTTCTTGGCTCCCTTTCTTGAGGTAAGCAATGTACCTGATTGTTGTTGAAACCCCAGGCTAGCTTATTTGATATTGAACCCTAGTGTAGACGACATGTTGTTACCTTGCTTTTTTTGGACTGTTCTGGCGTCTCACTTGCAGGTGGGGTAATATGTGTCGGGTAGTTTTAAGTTGTACGCCCTTACCACACACACTCACACCCTTATGATTATGTGCTTTGAGAGAGGCCTAAAACCCAAGGTCTGAAAAACACCTAGGAGAGTGGAAACGAGTAGTGACTGCCAATTGGACCGATGTCCTTCTGCTCTCACGAAAGTTTCAGCCAGAGTATGCTCTTTTATGGTACCTCACACCAGATGGCATTCCATCGTTGTGGGTGTTATCATGAGAGAGATTTAGCTCTGGTAGCCTTTGCGAGGGAGTGAATTGAGCCACATGGGAGGATTACCCTTTAAATTGCCCTAGATCGTAGGTCTCACCTCTTTTTAGGTCACAAGGGCTTTCCAAATTGTGTGCTGCATTGTTGCATTCAGTTCAGTCAACCTTTTTCCCTCAATTTTTTTTTTTTTGAAAATCAAAAAAATATGCTTTTCCCTTTCAAATAAACACCTATATGGGGGAGCATATAGAGTGTAAATTTTCAAAATTCCACCTGTGAATACCCTCTTTACGCAAAAATACCAAAAGAAGCATCTTGCATTGCATCATTGCATTACATCGCATCATTACAGCATTTGCATCATTTGCACTAAATAAAACTCCAATTTTGAAAAAGTACATTCATCATACATTGCATAAGAAAAATGAAAACAAAAGGGGTTATCATTTGCATAGCATTTCAGCGTCAACCTCATGGGCATCATGCAAAAAAGAAGAGAAAGGACATGGTAGAACTACGTACGCTTTGATTCCTCATCACAGTGAGGATACGTAGGAGCGGGTCCGCCCCGTCAAGCATAACAAATAAAAAAAGCCATTTTGAAAAAGCATCATTCTTGCATTCAAAAATGCATTGAAATTTTGTATTTCATCTTGCACCAAAAAAAAAACAATTTTTTTTATTTTTTTTTATTTTTTATTTTTTAGAATAAGTACACTTGTCAAGTGGTCATTTTTCCATGCATTTGCATATCATGATCTGTACAATAAAGGTTTTGATGAGAGACGAGACGGTTTTGCAAAATAGTCATTCCCCAAAAAAAAAAAAACTCAAGGTGTTCCAAAGTACCCAGTTCTCGAGTCAGCAGCTCATTCACATAACTTCAAAATTTTTGCATCTCATCCATCCCATGATAAAAGATTAAAATTGTTCATAAATTTTTTCTATCATGTGAAGCATTCTTCTAGGCATGCATGCCATGTGCAGTCGCCCCTGTCCGTGTCCGTCAGTTTCCCTGCTTTATCATCATTCCCCGTCCTAGTCTAGCCCCGCCCGTAAAGCCTAAAGTTTCGCATGCATTTGTTCAGTCATTCGTTCTTGCGCTTATGTTGTGTGCCCTGTTATCTCTAGAAAGAGGCCAACTGGTTTGCCGATATCCGCTTCAGACTCAAGATTCATGGCGACCAATCAAGGAAACCTAGTGATTGAGAATCCCGGCAATTCAGGTCTAGATAATCCGATTATGGAAGTCCTCAAGCAGCTAGTCCAAGGGAATCAGGCACTAGTCCAAGAGAATCAGGCGTTAAATAATAAAGTCGGGGTGATAGAAATGCAGATGGATGCGATAAGAATGCAGATGACTGAAATGATGGGCACCCTGCAAGCTTTGAAAAACGGGACCACTACCGAAGATACTGCTGTTGTAAACCCAGGTGGGGCCGCAACCATCCTTCCTACCTCGGGACCCGCTGAAGCTGTGATTGCTATTCCCCATCCGGGATCTGGGGTTAATTATCCTGCTCACGCCCTGGGAGGTGCTAATCCACATGAGGTTTCTCTTCTCAATATGGATAGTGATCCTCAAGGTCACCTATTTGAGAACTCTCAACCCAGAGATCAGTTGCATGAGTTGGAAAAGCGTTTAAAAGCCATAGAGGATTCAAAGACCAAAGCTAAAGACGCCCGTGATCTATGTCTTGTTCCAGACTTGGTTATTCCCCCAAAGATGAAGGTGCCAGTCTTTGACCAATATTGTGGTACCAGCTGCCCAAATAGACACGTAACCATGTACGCCCGAAGGATGACTGTAACACCCCAAAAATAATAGATTAAATTATTTAATTAGTTAAAAGAAATTGGGTGGTAGAAATAATAATATAATTATTATTTATTACTTATTAAAATGAGTATAAGGTGTTTTAAATAAAATAAGGAGCAGTATTGTAATCGGATAAGGTGTTGTAATTAAATTGGGCTTAAGCTGCGGGGAAGCCCGCAATCCAAGCCCGACAACCTAAGCGCATATAAAAGCTGAGATTTTAAGGTTTTGGTTCATTTTGAGAAAAAGAAAGGAAAAATGCGAATAGAGAGAGTGGGAAGGGAAGGAGGGCGCGGCGCCCATGAGGAGAGGAGGAGAGGTGAAGTGCGCCAATCTCAAGGAGAAAAAGGAGAAGGGTCGTGTTGCGGGTTCTTTGGAGCTTACGTATGGAGTTATCGTGTTCGTCATAATCTAAGGTAAGGGTGGGTCTCATCTTCTCTATAATTGGGAATTATGATGGGTTTTTATGTTTGGGTAAGGTTCTAAGTTAATTGTTAAATTGATTGTGTAATTAATTTCATGATTGTTGTGATAATATTTTGAATTGGGTGATTTATGGTGTCTTGGTGTCAAAAAAATTGATTATGTGACTATGTTTGCCTCTAGAATGTTTGATATGTTGACTCAATGAGAAAGTATGTGAATTATGATAAATAATTGATGTTTGTTGATATGTGTGATTGAGACATGAATTTAATTGGTGATTGGTGACAATGATTATTCATGAATTGGTGTTGAATTGGTGATTTGAACATAAGGTGTCTACGTCTCAATGTCATAATTGTTGCGGTCATTGGCGTGGCATGACGTGGCCTTAAACCCGAATCGGGACGCCTTATATTTTGGAGTTTATGTTGGTATTCGCGTGGCATGACGTGGCCTTAAACCCGAATTGGGAGCGTGACAAGTTTTGGGGTCAAAAATTGATGTGTCGTGTTGTGTATTTTCTGAACACTGTTTCGTGTTTTCGTAAACTGGCACTGTTTGGTCGACTCAAAAAATTGGTGGCTGATTGCGTTAGAAAGTAGACTTAACGCCGGTCGTTTTGGCACTGGTTTCGTTTAAATCGGAGTTGTGTAGCTCAAGTTATAAGTCTCCAAAGTCGGGTCACAAAATTCTGTCCGAATTGGTACCTCTCTGTAGTAATTTGAAAAACTGTACCAGTTGGATACTTATTTTGAAAAATGAAAATCACAGGCTGAAACTACACTCAAAGAGCTTTCCAATGAGTGGTCTTTTGTTGAAATCCGTTATCGTTTACTATTTTAATTAATTCGCCGAAGTAGGCGCACTGCTGCAGGACAAATCTGCACAGTTGCTGTGTGTTGCTTGCTGTGTTGCTGTTCTGCTGCAGTGTTGCTGGCAGAACAGTGACAAATGTGTTTTTCGTCAAAAACTCGATTTTCTAACCACTTTTTCCCTAGCCAAATTTTGTATTGACCGAGCAACTTTTTATTGTGAACGTTTTGGCTCGAGCGGATTTTCTGTAGCACTCACCATTTGAGAGATGTGCGCAAGTTTTGGTTTATGTGTGTGTTGCACAGTGACAGTGTTGCTGCCACTGTGCAGTGTTGCTGTCAAGACTGTTAAAAAATGGTCTTTTGTGGAAAACTCGATTTTCTGAGCACTTTTTCCCTAGCCAAATTTTGTATTGACCGAGCAACTTTTTATTGTGAACGTTTTGGCTAGAGCGATTTCATTTTATCCCGTGTCGTTTGTGAGTTGTCCCGGTGATGTCTAGGTGCGTCTAGGTGCGTCTAGGTGCGTCTAGGTGTGTTGCCTGGGCACAGGGCTCCGGAGCCCTGTGCAACATTTTTCCTCTGTTTAGCGTGTTGTTTTGGTCCCTATGTGCTGTTGTGGTCTAAAATGACTGTTTTGCCCCTAGTGGCCAAAGTTGATGGTAATGATGTGTAAATGACGAGGATGCCCTTGGTGGCTAGTCAAATGACGTTTTTGCCCTCAGTGGCTATGATTTGAGTTGATTGATATTTATGTGTAAGTGACGATGAAAACCCAGTGACGTTTGAGGCCCGAAGGGCTAAGTGATGTTAAGGTCTAAATGGCCAGTGACGTTGTGTGCTGATTGTGAATTTGACAGGTGCTGTGCTCTTGCGAGCAAAAACCGGTAAGTGACGGGTCACATAGTTGACTATGATTTGAGTAATTGTGTGTTTGTGTGTTGTGAGTGGTGCATGTCATAGTGTCTCATGCCCATATGCATAAACCCAGTGACGTTTTGGGGCCTGAGTGGCTAAGTGACGATGAGGCCTTAAGGGCTAAGCGACGTTTGTGAAAAGGTACCTCATGCATATGCCTGCGAGTGGGTTGCATTTCATACTCCTGCATGACATTGTGACGACTCGTTGTGCCGAGTAACTTGATGATGTAATTGACTGTTTTACCCTTGATGATGTAATTGACTGTTTTACCCTTGATGATGTAATTGACTGTTTTACCCTTGATGATGTAATTGACTGCTTATCCTTGATGATTGACTTGATGTTCGTGATGTGGTTGATATAGTGTCTTGGCTCTAGCATAGTGCTTATCATACGCTTTATTATATTGTTAGATGAACTCACCCCTTCTGTTTGAATGTTACCCCTATGCGGTAACGTGCAGGTGATCCTTGAGTGAAGGCTTAGGAACCTTCACTAGCTGAGTCGGGTCGTCTGCTCTGATATGTAACACTAGGGAGGGGAATGAATGTTGTTTAAGTCATTTATGACTATTGTGGTTATTGGATTTTAGTATTGCAAGCCTGGCATAGTTGTAATGCCTTTTATGATTAAACTGTTGAATTATCGATGTGAAGTTGTATTTTAACTGATAATGACGCTTTGAAGTTATTATAAGAATGTTTTTGAAAAGCGAGTTATTTGAAGTGTGACGTTTTAGCGAAGTAAGTGTGACATCCCTTGTGGTGTAAATAAATTTTGAAAACTCTGATATTTTTATTAAACAAATTACCGGGTAGAAAAGGGGTGTTACATTAGTGGTATCAGAGCAATGGTTGGTCTGTCCGGCCGAGTCGTCGAGTCGTTGTGTCAGATAGTGACCAACTGTTGTCTTTTCAGTGCTGACCGTTGTTTGTGTTGCAGGTACACCGGAAAGTTTCTATTGGTAAGTGAACTGGTGGGGGAGATTTCCCTACTAGTGCTGTGTGCCCTATTGTGTATTCAGTGTGAGAACTGTGTTTTGCTGTTGTGATCCTTGTTGTTGACCTTATTGCTGCGTGCTTCTAAATGAATTGTCATGTTGTTTAAATGTTCACATGTGTTTTAGTTGATATTGAGCTCTGTGTGTTTTACATAAAATGTCGAATTAATTGCTGTTGCTGTGGATTGTTAAGTCGCATGTACCTTCTTATGTTGATATGTCCGAACTATTTTAAGAGGTCGACGCTGAGCTTTTACAAAAAAAAAAATCCTGTGAATACGTTTGATGTTTGAAAACTGAATGCGTTGTAAAATTATTTTGTGGACTACTTCAAGGTATTGCTGCTATTTTACGAGTTGTGCCTGTTTTGGGTTGTTGACTGTCTCTAGTTTTATGAGTTGTCCTATTTGGGGTTTGGAGTCTAAAGGATGAAGAGATTTTGAAAATTGCTTTTGAACGACTCATAGACAATGTTATGGTTGGATACTGATAGTAGCATTGAAAATTATTGTTGCAGTTTTTTTTTTTTGTTCTGAAAAGCTATTGTTACTGTTTTTGTGAAAATTATTGTTGTCACTTCCTGAAAAACTATTGTTGTTGTTGCCATGTGACATTATGCCATTGTTTCCGTGCCGTGTGCCTTGTTGTTGCTATAGTTACGCATTTAGTAAACTTCCTCGTGATGTTGTTGATGTTATTGTTGTTGTTGTTTCTCGAAAAACTATTATTGCTGTTTTCTGAAAGCTACTGCTGCTGTCCTCCAGAGATGATTGTTGTTGTTTCCTGAAAAATCATCGTTGCTGTCTTTAAAAATTACTTTCACCGTACCGAAAAGTACTGTTACTATTCCTAACCTATGCGCTGCCCCTATTTTTATGAGTTGTGCCTAATTCGATTGTTAACTGTTGCCGGTGCCTTAGTGCCCGATTGTGTGACTGAGTTGTTAATATTGTTGTTGTTGATGATGTTACTCTGTCGTTGGTTTTTAGTTGTTGGTGTCGCCTGAGTGGCGATTGTGGTTGCTGATGTCGCCTGAGTGGCAATTGTAGTTGTTGATGTCGCCTGAGTGGCAGTTGTAATTGTTGATGTCGCCTGAGTGGCAGAGTTGTTTGTGGATGTTGTTGTCGTGTTACTAAAATTATGAGACTTGTTGTACGACTGTTATGCACCCTGTGAATTTCGTCTTGATGCTGTGATGATTGATGTATTTTGTTATCCTTAAGGGTAGATGAGTGAGGTGAAATGCGAGCTAGTTTATCAGAGTAGCGCAGCGGAGTAGAGAGTGGGTCGAATTATTACTGCTTGAAGTTACCTGGCTGAACGAGTAGGAGGGACGGCCGCCCAAGCACTTACCGCCGGTAATCATAGCAATAGTAATCAGCATGAATGATAGCACTAGTTGTCTAGGTGGCCTTAGTGGGAGCGTGTTGGCGTTGACAGGTGGATTTCGAGGACGAAATTCCTTTAAGTGGGGGAGAGTTGTAACACCCCAAAAATAATAGATTAAATTATTTAATTAGTTAAAAGAAATTGGGTGGTAGAAATAATAATATAATTATTATTTATTACTTATTAAAATGAGTATAAGGTGTTTTAAATAAAATAAGGAGCAGTATTGTAATCGGATAAGGTGTTGTAATTAAATTGGGCTTAAGCTGCGGGGAAGCCCGCAATCCAAGCCCGACAACCTAAGCGCATATAAAAGCTGAGATTTTAAGGTTTTCGTTCATTTTGAGAAAAAGAAAGGAAAAATGCGAATAGAGAGAGTGGGAAGGGAAGGAGGGCGCGGCACCCATGAGGAGAGGAGGAGAGGTGAAGTGCGCCAATCTCAAGGAGAAAAAGGAGAAGGGTCGTGTTGCGGGTTCTTTGGAGCTTACGTATGGAGTTATCGTGTTCGTCATAATCTAAGGTAAGGGTGGGTCTCATCTTCTCTATAATTGGGAATTATGATGGGTTTTTATGTTTGGGTAAGGTTCTAAGTTAATTGTTAAATTGATTGTGTAATTAATTTCATGATTGTTGTGATAATATTTTGAATTGGGTGATTTATGGTGTCTTGGTGTCAAAAAAATTGATTATGTGACTATGTTTGCCTCTAGAATGTTTGATATGTTGACTCAATGAGAAAGTATGTGAATTATGATAAATAATTGATGTTTGTTGATATGTGTGATTGAGACATGAATTTAATTGGTGATTGGTGACAATGATTATTCATGAATTGGTGTTGAATTGGTGATTTGAACATAAGGTGTCTACGTCTCAATGTCATAATTGTTGCGGTCATTGGCGTGGCATGACGTGGCCTTAAACCCGAATCGGGACGCCTTATATTTTGGAGTTTATGTTGGTATTCGCGTGGCATGACGTGGCCTTAAACCCGAATTGGGAGCGTGACAAGTTTTGGGGTCAAAAATTGATGTGTCGTGTTGTGTATTTTCTGAACACTGTTTCGTGTTTTCGTAAACTGGCACTGTTTGGTCGACTCAAAAAATTGGTGGCTGATTGCGTTAGAAAGTAGACTTAACGCCGGTCGTTTTGGCACTGGTTTCGTTTAAATCGGAGTTGTGTAGCTCAAGTTATAAGTCTCCAAAGTCGGGTCACAAAATTCTGTCCGAATTGGTACCTCTCTGTAGTAATTTGAAAAACTGTACCAGTTGGATACTTATTTTGAAAAATGAAAATCACAGGCTGAAACTACACTCAAAGAGCTTTCCAATGAGTGGTCTTTTGTTGAAATCCGTTATCGTTTACTATTTTAATTAATTCGCCGAAGTAGGCGCACTGCTGCAGGACAAATCTGCACAGTTGCTGTGTGTTGCTTGCTGTGTTGCTGTTCTGCTGCAGTGTTGCTGGCAGAACAGTGACAAATGTGTTTTTCGTCAAAAACTCGATTTTCTAACCACTTTTTCCCTAGCCAAATTTTGTATTGACCGAGCAACTTTTTATTGTGAACGTTTTGGCTCGAGCGGATTTTCTGTAGCACTCACCATTTGGGAGATGTGCGCAAGTTTTGGTTTATGTGTGTGTTGCACAGTGACAGTGTTGCTGCCACTGTGCAGTGTTGCTGTCAAGACTGTTAAAAAATGGTCTTTTGTGGAAAACTCGATTTTCTGAGCACTTTTTCCCTAGCCAAATTTTGTATTGACCGAGCAACTTTTTATTGTGAACGTTTTGGCTAGAGCGATTTCATTTTATCCCGTGTCGTTTGTGAGTTGTCCCGGTGATGTCTAGGTGCGTCTAGGTGCGTCTAGGTGCGTCTAGGTGCGTCTAGGTGTGTCTAGGTGTGTTGCCTGGGCACAGGGCTCCGGAGCCCTGTGCAACATTTTTCCTCTGTTTAGCGTGTTGTTTTGGTCCCTATGTGCTGTTGTGGTCTAAAATGACTGTTTTGCCCCTAGTGGCCAAAGTTGATGGTAATGATGTGTAAATGACGAGGATGCCCTTGGTGGCTAGTCAAATGACGTTTTTGCCCTCAGTGGCTATGATTTGAGTTGATTGATATTTATGTGTAAGTGACGATGAAAACCCAGTGACGTTTGAGGCCCGAAGGGCTAAGTGATGTTAAGGTCTAAATGGCCAGTGACGTTGTGTGCTGATTGTGAATTTGACAGGTGCTGTGCTCTTGCGAGCAAAAACCGGTAAGTGACGGGTCACATAGTTGACTATGATTTGAGTAATTGTGTGTTTGTGTGTTGTGAGTGGTGCATGTCATAGTGTCTCATGCCCATATGCATAAACCCAGTGACGTTTTGGGGCCTGAGTGGCTAAGTGACGATGAGGCCTTAAGGGCTAAGCGACGTTTGTGAAAAGGTACCTCATGCATATGCCCGCGAGTGGGTTGCATTTCATACTCCTGCATGACATTGTGACGACTCGTTGTGCCGAGTAACTTGATGATGTAATTGACTGTTTTACCCTTGATGATGTAATTGACTGTTTTACCCTTGATGATGTAATTGACTGTTTTACCCTTGATGATGTAATTGACTGCTTATCCTTGATGATTGACTTGATGTTCGTGATGTGGTTGATATAGTGTCTTGGCTCTAGCATAGTGCTTATCATACGCTTTATTATATTGTTAGATGAACTCACCCCTTCTGTTTGAATGTTACCCCTATGCGGTAACGTGCAGGTGATCCTTGAGTGAAGGCTTAGGAACCTTCACTAGCTGAGTCGGGTCGTCTGCTCTGATATGTAACACTAGGGAGGGGAATGAATGTTGTTTAAGTCATTTATGACTATTGTGGTTATTGGATTTTAGTATTGCAAGCCTGGCATAGTTGTAATGCCTTTTATGATTAAACTGTTGAATTATCGATGTGAAGTTGTATTTTAACTGATAATGACGCTTTGAAGTTATTATAAGAATGTTTTTGAAAAGCGAGTTATTTGAAGTGTGACGTTTTAGCGAAGTAAGTGTGACATCCCTTGTGGTGTAAATAAATTTTGAAAACTCTGATATTTTTATTAAACAAATTACCGGGTAGAAAAGGGGTGTTACAATGACCGCATACAATCACGACGACAAACTGCTCATCCACTACTTCCAGTACAGCCTAACTGGGGCATCTCTGGATTGGTACATGCAGTTGCAGCCTTCCGACATCCACAGTTGGAAGGACCTTTCTGAAGCTTTCTTAAAGGAGTACGAATACAACAAAGACATGGCTCCAGATCGGATTCAGCTGCAGTATATGAGCAAGAAAGATCATGAGTCCTTTAAGGAATATGCTCAAAGATGGAGGAGCATAGCTGCTCAGGTGAAGCCACCATTGACTGAAAAGGAGATGGTGTACATGTTTATGGAGACTCTCCTAGCTATTTTCTATGAACGTCTGGTTGGAAGTGGGTCCTCAAGCTTCTCAGATGTGATCAAAGTAGGGGCAAGACTTGAAGTCGGGATGAAGAGAGGAAGAATCCCCTGCAATCCTACTGGCGCCGACAATGCTAGTGATTTGCCTGCAAGGAAAAATGAAGAAATCAATGCTATAGTGGGACAAGGAAAGTCACGTCAGTACGACCCCATTCCTGTGTCGTACACTGATTTGTGCAGCTATCTAATCAACCATAGGTTGATCTCTCCTCGTGGGATGAAGCCAGTCCAACCTCCATTCCCAAGAAGGTATAATGCAAAGGCTACCTGTGAATTCCATTCTGGGGCAATTGGTCACTCTACTGAGAATTGTCATCCTTTGAAGCAGTCGGTTCAGGATCTTATTGATACAAAACAGTTGACCTTTGATGAGGGAGGTGAAGGACTAAACCCTTTGAGATCAGGGCTGTCAGGCCGGGATGGCAGTAGTTGAAGAGGATCGAGGTGTTGATTGTCAAGCATTTGTGTCTTCGTCATGCATTTTCATGTAGTTTTCAGTTCAAAGCAAATTTTATGTAATGCACTCCTCTGGCTCTGCCCAAGGCCTTAGGATATTTCAATAAGGGCACATGTTTTCTTTTCAGCATCGTCATCTATAAAAGTTACCCTTTTCAGTCACTTTTGTTCAAGATCGTCATTGCCCTGTTTTATCATAAGTCCATCAGTGCATATGTGACTTTTAGTTTAGTCTAACGCTTTAAGTCCTCCATGCTGGGGCAAGACTGTGATCACTAATTTTCCTTGTTAATATCATATTCCTTCAGTGCAAGTCTTTCAAAAGATAATAATAAACAAGAAAATAAGCTCGCTAGGTGGAAAACCCGCAAAGGGCGGCCTAGGCAGAAAAAAGCGCCCGATGGATCGAAAACCCGCAAAGGACGGTCCAGGCAAAAGTTAGGGCATAAAAAAAAAGAGAAAAAATGCAAAGAAAGGAGCAAACACATATAGATAGATGAACCGTTGTCTTGTTTTACAAAAATAAATAAGCCATCGGGATTTGAGATGAAGTGTGGCCACCTCCCTATACCCTCAAGAACCCAAAATCCCAGAAAGTCCCTTTCCTACCTACCTTAAGCCAAGAAAAACCAAACTCAAAAATATACCCTCTAATCACTCTAGACAAGGATCACTTCAAATATCAAAAACAAAAATAGTGCATCAGCTCACTCAACTCAAAAGCAAAGAAAGAAGAAAAGTCCGAAAAATGAAACAAATGAGTCAAAAAAAATCAAAAAGACAAAAAATAATAAGTTGTGAGCTGATACATGTTGCCACAAAGCACAAGAGACCCTTGTCTCGATAAATCTTCCAACACCTGGTTCCATAAACCTTCAAACACTTCCTTTGGCCCCAACACCAAACCCCTCAGCCATTCTACCATGAGACACAAATTTGCCTTAACAAAGCCCAAATAAGCCCAATAACCATCTCCCTCATAGACCGTTAACCGTCAACCAACGCCGAACAAAACTCATCCTCCCATTAGCCTCAAACACTTCATTAAGCCTAACTATCCTTCCTCCACAAAACACCACAATCCTGAAAAGTCCATTCCGATCAATGACCGATTGCTTTTGTTCTCTCAGATTCTAATCTTAGGACGAACAAGCTTATCTATGTACAATGTGTTTGCTCAAAAGAAAAAACAAACGATCAGAAAAAAGAAAGCTGATCAAGAAAGAATAAACCCTCAGAAAAAAAGAGAACTGAGGAAACAAAAACGAACAGTCAGAAAAAAGAAAGCTGACAAAATAAAAAAAAAGAGGGACTTGCACTCCAAAACACACTCAAGTTGCATTAAAACAAGGTTTAGTGATCACCAAGTAAGGTTTCTTTCATGCCAAAAGTTGAGACATTCACAGAGAACCAAAGATTTGCACTGAGAACACCACTCAGATCTAAAAGTTGGGGTATTCTCTTCACCACCTGCCCACCGTAGTCCGGGGAGAGTCTGTTCAGTGTCCATCCATGGCCATTCATCCTTTCACCCGGTGTCAGCCATGGCACTAGTTCCTGCGTATTTGCTCTTTCACTCCGCTTCCTTTCACACTCCGGACAGGGGCAAGTCATTCATTCACAGTCGCCGAAGGCCTGAATTGGGGCAGTCTGGCATTCATCCTAAACACTCACCTGGCGTCTGCATATTCATGTGTGTTCACTTGGCAATGTTTCATAGAGAAAGCACAAGATTGTTATTGAAGGTTCAGTTATCATGGAATGGAGGAAAACATAAATGGGTTTGTTTGTAAATAATAACCTTGAGAACACCGCGGTTTAAATCAAAACTAGTTTTTCCAAAGAAAAAGGATGATCAAATTCACCCCCACTTTTGCATCCAAAGTCTCGCGTCTCATCATTATGAAAGTATTCACAAAAAAAGTATTTGAATACCCCAAAAATTTTGTCATATCATGCATCAAAATACTGCATTTGCATCCTCACATAGCAAAAAGACAAATAGGAAAATTCTTTAACCAGCTATCTCAGCACATGAGGGGGTCGCCTAAAGTTGGCCGCTTGTAGGGCTTTAGTGCTCGCCTTAACCCTTAGGAATTAGGTTGTTATCTTGTAGGGCTTCAGTGCTCGCCTGGATCCTTAGGGATTAGGTTGTTATCTTGTAGGGCTTCAGTGCTCGCCTGGATCCTTAGGGATTAGATTGTTATCTTGTAGGGCTTCAGTACTCGCCTGGATCCTTAGGGATTAGGTTGTGATCTTGTAGGGCTTCAGTGCTCGCCTGGATCCTTAGGGATTAGATTGTTATCTTGTAGGGCTTCAATGCTCACCTAGATCCTTAGGGATTAGGTTGTTATCTTTTAGGGCTTTAGTGCTCGCCTTGATCCTTAGGGATTAGGTTGTTATCTTGTAAGGCTTCAGTGCTCTGGATCCTTAGGGATTAGGTTGTTATCTTGTAGGGCTTCAGAGCTCGCCTGGATCCTCAGGGATTAGGTTGTTATCTTGTAGGGCTTCGGTGCTCGCCTGGACCCTTAGGGATTAGGTTGTTATCTTGTAGGGTTTTAGTGCTCGCCTGGATCCTCATAGATTAGGTTGTTATCTTGTAGGGCTTTGGTGCTCACCTTAATCCTTGGGGATTAGGATGTTACCTTGTAGGCACTTGAAGTGTTGATCCTTAACCAAAATAAAAAGGAAGAAAATCAAAAATAGCATCTCATAGCATCCATCATTCCATTGAAATCATCACATCACATACACTTTGCATAACATACATTCACACCCCATTTACATAGATATCTGCATTCCATAGAAAAAAAAAGAGCAAATAAGAAAGGAGAGAAGAAAATCACAGAAGACGGAACATAAAAGAACACAACATCTTCATATCATTCATCATTCTCATATCATCCATACCAGTCATCACTCCATGGCATCAAACAGTACATTACGCCTTCAAATTTGCATCTCAGAAGAGCGAAAGAATAACAAAAGGAAAAGAAGAGAAAAATCAAACAGAAAAGGCATCCCACCAAAGTCAATCATTGCATTCATGTGCACCCCAAACATCCAAGTGCACGCATTTCATGCACCATCCAAGAGAAAAGTTACTTCGGACCAGAGAGTCCCAAAAATCTCATTTTTAGAAAATCATCAACCCCGAGTTAGTAAACTCCATCAACCCTGAGTTAGTAAACTCCCTCAACCCCGAGTTAGTAAACTCCATCAACACAGAGTTAGTGAACTCCCACAGAGTTAGTGAACTCCCACCGAGTTAGTGAACTCCTTCCACAGATCACAACATTGTGTACGAGCACGCAATGGATCCATCAGACTTCGTCAAGTCCTTCGGATTAGTTGTGTCAGCCTAAGGCATAGCGTAAATCCATTGATCAAATCAGTTCCGGACCTGATGTTGATTGGTCGCTCGAAAAGGCCACCCCCCAGAGCTCGGACTCGACAAGAGTCCGTTAGAAGGTTTTAGGCAGCCTCCGAATTCCCAATTTACCGTTTTTCTCAATTTATTTCCCGCTTTTGCTGCCCGAGGGCTAGCACCAATCTATTTCCTGCTTTTGTTGGCTTACTGAGGGCTGACGCTTCATCCACTGCATTCATCTCGGGCCAATGTCCATTTATCAAAAAAAAATCTCTATTCTCGCATGCATTAGAATTTCATTTTTCACCTTACATTAACAAAAACAGAAAAAACTAGAGAGATGGAAAAAGGAAAAATCGGGTTTCCCTAAGTAGACAAAATCGGTATAATTTCTAAATTCTTTATCTTTATTTTGCCTCGGAATATGTTTCGGCCAATTCATATTCCTCGTTAAAATCCAGATAAAGAGGGGCAGCTGTCATACCCCAATTTTGTCCAGCTTAGATCAAAACCCTAATTTTCCACAAAAATAAATAAGTTGAGGAGTGAGAAGCATTATGCATTGCATTTTGGGTCTTAGAAGTCATTCCAAGGTCTTTAAAGTCATTTTTAGGGTTGGAATGCACTTGTTAAGCAAATTAGGGTTTTAGGGTCAAAAATGGCATTTTGGTCATTTTTCGTAAAAAGATGATTTTCTCGCAAAAAATGCACATCCAAAAAAAGTACATTTTTATTCTATCAAGGATAATTTTTGTACAATTTTTTAGAAAGAAAACCCTAGTCAAAATAATTAAAAATGTATTTTTCCACTTTTAGTGCATAGAAAAATAAAAAGGACCATTAAATATTCCTCAATTCTTAAGTGACAATTTTTATTGTCATGGGTGACTAGAGGGAATATTTTATGGTGCCCAAAAACATGTGCCACATTTTCAATAGTTGCATTCCCATTATTTCCCATGCCCAAAATTTCAAATTCAAAAAAAATCAAAATAAGGTAGTGTCCTTAATAAGACAAAATGTACTATTTTGTGACAACTTGCATTTTTTCCCTCTCCTTCCCTCCTCATGGCTGCGAATTCCAGCCCATTTTTACCTCATTTTGTGTTTCTTCATGCCCTTAATCCATGTGAGTTGTACTCCTAGCCATTGATTAAAATTCTAGATCAAATCCTAGGCTACAACTATGTGCAAATTGACCTAATTGCCCCCAACAACTTTTGTGTACAAAAAACTCTTCAATTTCATATGACACCAGCTCATTCCCTTCCATTGGTGCTTTCTCATTGTCCCTAATCCATGTGCATTGCAATCTTGGCCCTTGATTCAAATTCTATCTCAAATCTCAATGGTTGGCAAAAGCACAATGTCCTATATACCCTTAATTTTGCACCTCATATAAAACCCAAAAATAAGAAACCAAAGGGAGGGCATTCTCATTTTACCCTAGCACACAATCAGATCACAATTCCTCTCCTCCTCCCCTCTCAAACCCAAGACCACCTCCCACCATTTCCACTACCAATTCTTCAATTTTCAACCATCCAAACTTCATTATTCTTGATTCCTACACTAGATCCACTTCTAATCTTGCATTATCTTCAAAGTTCATCATCAAATCCTTCAATATCAAGTGATTTTCGTGGGATTCAAGAGGAGTTCAAGTGTTCTTGGTTTCTATTTTGATCTTCTTCTTCATTTCAAGCAAGATCTAGAGGTAAGCTCACAAACTCTTGCATTTCCTTTAATTTTCATTATGTAATCTCTCTTCTCCTCATCTCAACTCCCTTTGAGGAGCCATCTCAAACATTATTGACAAGCACTTAGGGAGGCTTGGGTGTTTGAGGTGGCTCCTTGGCTTTGAAGGAATTGTTCTTGTGTCTTCTTGCATTTTATTGTATTTTAAACCTTGTTGGTATAATTTTCATCAAATGAAAACCCATTCTCATGCCCATTTTGCTAGTTTTTTTTCCTTTGATTTCGCGTGAATAAATGCATGATTTGGTTGATGTTTGTCTTAGGAACTTGCAGGATAGATTAGGTCCTCTTCTTTTGTGTTGTTTTGTGTGTTAATTTGTCAATTTTTGCATGAAATAAGTTGATGATTCCATGCTTGTATGCATTCGGCCATGACTGGGGTTTTTACCCCTTTGATTGCTTGAAGATTGTCATTTTGATTGTGGTTGAGTAAATGCAAGTTATGTCATTGTGTTTGTTTACTTTTTACCATTTTACTTTACCACTTCATTAACTTTTTACCAAAAAAAAACATAAAAACATTTTACCACTTTGGTTTTTACCATTTCACTTAGTTTTTACCAAAACATTTTTATCTCATCACATAAAACATTTTTACCTTCATTCAAAACATTTTACCACTTGCATCTTTGCATAAAAACCCCAAAACATTTTCTCATTTGCATTTCATACTTTTTCAACTTTATAAAATAAACCCCAAAATACTTTTACCACTTTCAACACCAAAAACATTTCATCTCATTTACAAAACACCAAAACCCAAAAACATTTTACCACTTTCTTACCTAAACCTTTTACCAAAACATTTTCACCCTCATGCATCTTCATCCATCCCTATTTATGCGACACTCTCATGCACTCTCGAGTATTTATGCCTTGCATAATAAATGTAATCATACTCAAATGCTCATGCATTCTTGTATGCTCATGCATCCTCTTGTCTACTCATTCATGCATTCATTCTTGTATGCTCATGCATTCACATGCTTGCCAAATCATGCATCATTGCTCACATGTTCATTCACCTAACCTAGAATACTCTATGCCTATGATCAATTGTATTCCTTTGTTCTTGATGCCATTTGAATGTCTTGACTTAATTGTGCACAAACCCTTTTACACAATCATGTGCCCTTATAAGGCTACCAACATGTGTAGCATAGAGACATATGTGCCCCTCTTGAGATTGCTTCCAACTTGTGTAGCAATTCTCCTTCACACACAAACGCTATTGTTTTGAGAACTTTGTCTTGCATCTATGACAATTAAATCTCTTGATTATATTGGCATGCTTAATCTTAGTTGATGATCAACATGTTCATGATTGCTTGATTAGTTGAATATGTTTGAACTTCATTCATTCATTTTGCATTTGGTTTTGGACATAGAATTCGATTGAAAATGATTTATTTATTTTTCTAAAAACTCTTTTCCAAACCAATTAATTTTCAAAGCATTTTCAATAAACAAAAATAAGCAAGTAGTGGAGGTCACCCATAACCTTTGTTAGTTTGATCTCTATGAACGCTCTTCAATTTCACATGAGTACTTAGCGATGATTACTCATAACCTTTGTTAGTTTAATCATTCGCTAATGCTCGTCCTACTTCGAAAACCTTTTCGAAAATATAATAATAGCAAGTTGTTACTAATAGTCAATCAGAGTCTTTGTTCGTCTGACTAGAGGTAACAACTCTTTTTGAGTATTTAGCAGTGATTACCCATAGCCTTTGTTAGTTTAATCACTCGCTAATGCTCGTCCTATTGCGAAAACTCACCAAAAAGATAAAAAAACAAAAACCTTTTCAAAACTAAAGAAGTTAGAACTACGTCGCTTTGATTCCCATTTGGGATACGTAGGAGCGAGCCACGTCCTCGTCAAGCACAACAAACCAAAATTAATTCGATTGCGAAAGCCCTTTTTGATCATCTAAAATAAAAACCGATTATCATTAATGATCACTCGCGCCGTTGCCGTTTGGTTGTTAATGATAATTTCATTTTCAAAAGAGTTAGTAGCGCGGCCACTCTAAACCGTTGTTGTTTGGTCGTCGCGAACACTCGAATCAAAAGCAAAACCGATTATCGTTAGTGATCACTTGCGCCGTTGCCGTTTGGTTGTTAATGATAATTTCATTTTCAAAAGAGTTAGTAGCGCGGCCACTCTAAACCGTTGTTGTTTGGTCATCGCGAATCCTCACTCTTACTGCGAAAACTCATCTAAACAGACTAAAAAACAAAAACCTTTTTAGGACAACCAAGAACTACGTAGCTTTGAATTCTCCATCGCACCAGGAGATACGTAGGAGCGAGAGGCCAACTCTCGTCAAGCGCCAAAAATAAAAATTTTCATTAAGTCTTCTCACTCCCTTCTCAATAAAGAGGCAAAATAAAAGCATTTTCAAATCAACACTTCAAACCACACATTTAATTAAAGGTTCCCTTTCGGTAGAAAGGAGGTACGGGGTGCTAATACCTTCCCCATGCCTAACCGACCCCCGAACCCATATCTCTAGTTTTCGAAAGACCATCCGCCTTGTCTAAAAGACCTTTTTTCAATGTTTTGGTCTTAAAATTAAAATATTGGTGGCGGCTCCATACCTTTTCCACGTTGTACAATGAGAAGTCCGAACCGGATTTTTTGGGGTGCAACAGCTGGCGACTCCACTGGGGACCTTTTTTTAAAAAAAAAGACGAGGGTCAAGCCTAACTAATTAAGATGTGTGGTTTAATGTATTGTTGATTTGACTGATACCTTGTTTGCCTTCATTCTTTTTCCTTTCTTTCTTATCATTAATTGTAGGCATACGCATTTGTCTTCTTCTATGTTTGTTCCCTATCTCCTTTTCTTTTATTGTTTATGCTCATGCATTTCTCCCCAATTCTATCCGGATCCCCCCTTCTTGGCTCCCTTTCTTGAGGTAAGCAATGTACCTGATTGTTGTTGAAACCCCAGGCTAGCTTATTTGATATTGAACCCTAGTGTAGACGACATGTTGTTACCTTGCTTTTTCTGGACTGTTCTGGCGTCTCACTTGCAGGTGGGGTAATATGTGTCGGGTAGTTTTAAGTTGTACGCCCTTACCACACACACTCACACCCTTATGATTATGTGCTTTGAGAGAGGCCTAAAACCCAAGGTCTGAAAAACACCTAGGAGAGTGGAAACGAGTAGTGACTGCCAATTGGACCGATGTCCTTCTGCTCTCACGAAAGTTTCAGCCAGAGTATGCTCTTTTATGGTACCTCACACCAGATGGCATTCCATCGTTGTGGGTGTTATCATGAGAGAGATTTAGCTCTGGTAGCCTTTGCGAGGGAGTGAATTGAGCCACATGGGAGGATTACCCTTTAAATTGCCCTAGATCGTAGGTCTCACCTCTTTTTAGGTCACAAGGGCTTTCCAAATTGTGTGCTGCATTGTTGCATTCAGTTCAGTCAACCTTTTTCCCTCAAATTTTTTTTTTTTGAAAATCAAAAAAATATGCTTTTCCCTTTCAAATAAACACCTATATGGGGGAGCATATAGAGTGTAAATTTTCAAAATTCCACCTGTGAATACCCTCTTTACGCAAAAATACCAAAAGAAGCATCTTGCATTGCATCATTGCATTACATCGCATCATTACAGCATTTGCATCATTTGCACTAAATAAAACTCCAATTTTGAAAAAGTACATTCATCATACATTGCATAAGAAAAATGAAAACAAAAGGGGTTATCATTTGCATAGCATTTCAGCGTCAACCTCATGGGCATCATGCAAAAAAGAAGAGAAAGGACATGGTAGAACTACGTACGCTTTGATTCCTCATCACAGTGAGGATACGTAGGAGCGGGTCCGCCCCGTCAAGCATAACAAATAAAAAAAGCCATTTTGAAAAAGCATCATTCTTGCATTCAAAAATGCATTGAAATTTTGTATTTCATCTTGCACCAAAAAAAAAACAATTTTTTTTATTTTTTTTTATTTTTTATTTTTTAGAATAAGTACACTTCTCAAGTGGTCATTTTTCCATGCATTTGCATATCATGATCTGTACAATAAAGGTTTTGATGAGAGACGAGACGGTTTTGCAAAATAGTCATTCCCAAAAAAAAAAAAAAACTCAAGGTGTTCCAAAGTACCCAGTTCTCGAGTCAGCAGCTCATTCACATAACTTCAAAATTTTTGCATCTCATCCATCCCATGATAAAAGATTAAAATTGTTCATAAATTTTTTCTATCATGTGAAGCATTCTTCTAGGCATGCATGCCATGTGCAGTCGCCCCTGTCCGTGTCCGTCAGTTTCCCTGCTTTATCATCATTCCCCGTCCTAGTCTAGCCCCGCCCGTAAAGCCTAAAGTTTCGCATGCATTTGTTCAGTCATTCGTTCTTGCGCTTATGTTGTGTGCCCTGTTATCTCTAGAAAGAGGCCAACTGGTTTGCCGATATCCGCTTCAGACTCAAGATTCATGGCGACCAATCAAGGAAACCTAGTGATTGAGAATCCCGGCAATTCAGGTCTAGATAATCCGATTATGGAAGTCCTCAAGCAGCTAGTCCAAGGGAATCAGGCACTAGTCCAAGAGAATCAGGCGTTAAATAATAAAGTCGGGGTGATAGAAATGCAGATGGATGCGATAAGAATGCAGATGACTGAAATAATGGGCACCCTGCAAGCTTTGAAAAACGGGACCACTACCGAAGATACTGCTGTTGTAAACCCAGGTGGGGCCGCAACCATCCTTCCTACCTCGGGACCCGCTGAAGCTGTGACTGCTATTCCCCATCCGGGATCTGGGGTTAATTATCCTGCTCACGCCCTGGGAAGTGCTAATCCACATGAGGTTTCTCTTCTCAATATGGATAGTGATCCTCAAGGTCACCTATTTGAGAACTCTCAACCCAGAGATCAGTTGCATGAGTTGGAAAAGCGTTTAAAAGCCATAGAGGATTCAAAGACCAAAGCTAAAGACGCCCGTGATCTATGTCTTGTTCCAGACTTGGTTATTCCCCCAAAGATGAAGGTGCCAGTCTTTGACCAATATTGTGGTACCAGCTGCCCAAATAGACACGTAACCATGTACGCCCGAAGGATGACCGCATACAATCACGACGACAAACTGCTCATCCACTACTTCCAGTACAGCCTAACTGGGGCATCTCTGGATTGGTACATGCAGTTGCAGCCTTCCGACATCCACAGTTGGAAGGACCTTTCTGAAGCTTTCTTAAAGGAGTACGAATACAACAAAGACATGGCTCCAGATCGGATTCAGCTGCAGTATATGAGCAAGAAAGATCATGAGTCCTTTAAGGAATATGCTCAAAGATGGAGGAGCATAGCTGCTCAGGTGAAGCCACCATTGACTGAAAAGGAGATGGTGTACATGTTTATGGAGACTCTCCTAGCTGTTTTCTATGAACGTCTGGTTGGAAGTGGGTCCTCAAGCTTCTCAGATGTGATCAAAGTAAGGGCAAGACTTGAAGTCGGGATGAAGAGAGGAAGAATCCCCTGCAATCCTACTGGCGCCGACAATGCTAGTGATTTGCCTGCAAGGAAAAATGAAGAAATCAATGCTATAGTGGGACAAGGAAAGTCACGTCAGTACGACCCCATTCCTGTGTCGTACACTGATTTGTGCAGCTATCTAATCAACCATAGGTTGATCTCTCCTCGTGGGATGAAGCCAGTCCAACCTCCATTCCCAAGAAGGTATAATGCAAAGGCTACCTGTGAATTCCATTCTGGGGCAATTGGTCACTCTACTGAGAATTGTCATCCTTTGAAGCAGTCGGTTCAGGATCTTATTGATACAAAACAGTTGACCTTTGATGAGGGAGGTGAAGGACTAAACCCTTTGAGATCAGGGCTGTCAGGCCGGGATGGCAGTAGTTGAAGAGGATCGAGGTGTTGATCGTCAAGCATTTGTGTCTTCGTCATGCATTTTCATGTAGTTTTCAGTTCAAAGCAAATTTTATGTAATGCACTCCTCTGGCTCTGCCCAAGGCCTTAGGATATTTCAATAAGGGCACATGTTTTCTTTTCAGCATCGTCATCTATAAAAGTTACCCTTTTCAGTCACTTTTGTTCAAGATCGTCATTGCCCTGTTTTATCATAAGTCCATCAGTGCATATGTGACTTTTAGTTTAGTCTAACGCTTTAAGTCCTCCATGCTGGGGCAAGACTGTGATCACTAATTTTCCTTGTTAATATCATATTCCTTCAGTGCAAGTCTTTCAAAAGATAATAATAAACAAGAAAATAAGCTCGCTAGGTGGAAAACCCGCAAAGGGCGGCCTAGGCAGAAAAAAGCGCCCGATGGATCGAAAACCCGCAAAGGGCGGTCCAGGCAAAAGTTAGGGCATAAAAAAAAGAGAAAAAATGCAAAGAAAGGAGCAAACACATATAGATAGATGAACCGTTGTCTTGTTTTACAAAAATAAATAAGCCATCGGGATTTGAGATGAAGTGTGGCCACCTCCCTATACCCTCAAGAACCCAAAATCCCAGAAAGTCCCTTTCCTACCTACCTTAAGCCAAGAAAAACCAAACTCAAAAATATACCCTCTAATCACTCTAGACAAGGATCACTTCAAATATCAAAAACAAAAATAGTGCATCAGCTCACTCAACTCAAAAGCAAAGAAAGAAGAAAAGTCCGAAAAATGAAACAAATGAGTCAAAAAAAATCAAAAAGACAAAAAATAATAAGTTGTGAGCTGATACATGTTGCCACAAAGCACAAGAGACCCTTGTCTCGATAAATCTTCCAACACCTGGTTCCATAAACCTTCAAACACTTCCTTTGGCCCCAACACCAAACCCCTCAGCCATTCTACCATGAGACACAAATTTGCCTTAACAAAGCCCAAATAAGCCCAATAACCATCTCCCTCATAGACCGTTAACCGTCAACCAACGCCGAACAAAACTCATCCTCCCATTAGCCTCAAACACTTCATTAAGCCTAACTATCCTTCCTCCACAAAACACCACAATCCTGAAAAGTCCATTCCGATCAATGACCGATTGCTTTTGTTCTCTCAGATTCTAATCTTAGGACGAACAAGCTTATCTATGTACAATGTGTTTGCTCAAAAGAAAAAACAAACGATCAGAAAAAAGAAAGCTGATCAAGAAAGAATAAACCCTCAGAAAAAAAGAGAACTGAGGAAACAAAAACGAACAGTCAGAAAAAAGAAAGCTGACAAAATAAAAAAAAAAGAGGGACTTGCACTCCAAAACACACTCAAGTTGCATTAAAACAAGGTTTAGTGATCACCAAGTAAGGTTTCTTTCATGCCAAAAGTTGAGACATTCACAGAGAACCAAAGATTTGCACTGAGAACACCACTCAGATCTAAAAGTTGGGGTATTCTCTTCACCACCTGCCCACCGTAGTCCGGGGAGAGTCTGTTCAGTGTCCATCCATGGCCATTCATCCTTTCACCCGGTGTCAGCCATGGCACTAGTTCCTGCGTATTTGCTCTTTCACTCCGCTTCCTTTCACACTCCGGACAGGGGCAAGTCATTCATTCACAGTCGCCGAAGGCCTGAATTGGGGCAGTCTGGCATTCATCCTAAGCACTCACCTGGCGTCTGCATATTCATGTGTGTTCACTTGGCAATGTTTCATAGAGAAAGCACAAGATTGTTATTGAAGGTTCAGTTATCATGGAATGGAGGAAAACATAAATGGGTTTGTTTGTAAATAATAACCTTGAGAACACCGCGGTTTAAATCAAAACTAGTTTTTCCAAAGAAAAAGGATGATCAAATTCACCCCCACTTTTGCATCCAAAGTCTCGCGTCTCATCATTATGAAAGTATTCACAAAAAAAGTATTTGAATACCCCAAAAATTTTGTCATATCATGCATCAAAATACTGCATTTGCATCCTCACATAGCAAAAAGACAAATAGGAAAATTCTTTAACCAGCTATCTCAGCACATGAGGGGGTCGCCTAAAGTTGGCCGCTTGTAGGGCTTTAGTGCTCGCCTTAACCCTTAGGAATTAGGTTGTTATCTTGTAGGGCTTCAGTGCTCGCCTGGATCCTTAGGGATTAGGTTGTTATCTTGTAGGGCTTCAGTGCTCGCCTGGATCCTTAGGGATTAGATTGTTATCTTGTAGGGCTTCAGTGCTCGCCTGGATCCTTAGGGATTAGGTTGTTATCTTGTAGGGCTTCAGTGCTCGCCTGGATCCTTAGGGATTAGATTGTTATCTTGTAGGGCTTCAATGCTCACCTAGATCCTTAGGGATTAGGTTGTTATCTTTTAGGGCTTTAGTGCTCGCCTTGATCCTTAGGGATTAGGTTGTTATCTTGTAAGGCTTCAGTGCTCTGGATCCTTAGGGATTAGGTTGTTATCTTGTAGGGCTTCAGAGCTCGCCTGGATCCTCAGGGATTAGGTTGTTATCTTGTAGGGCTTCGGTGCTCGCCTGGACCCTTAGGGATTAGGTTGTTATCTTGTAGGGTTTTAGTGCTCGCCTGGATCCTCAGAGATTAGGTTGTTATCTTGTAGGGCTTTGGTGCTCACCTTAATCCTTGGGGATTAGGATGTTACCTTGTAGGCACTTGAAGTGTTGATCCTTAACCAAAATAAAAAGGAAGAAAATCAAAAATAGCATCTCATAGCATCCATCATTCCATTGAAATCATCACATCACATACACTTTGCATAACATACATTCACACCCCATTTACATAGATATCTGCATTCCATAGAAAAAAAAAGAGCAAATAAGAAAGGAGAGAAGAAAATCACAGAAGACGGAACATAAAAGAACACAACATCTTCATATCATTCATCATTCTCATATCATCCATACCAGTCATCACTCCATGGCATCAAACAGTACATTACGCCTTCAAATTCGCATCTCAGAAGAGCGAAAGAATAACAAAAGGAAAAGAAGAGAAAAATCAAACAGAAAAGGCATCCCACCAAAGTCAATCATTGCATTCATGTGCACCCCAAACATCCAAGTGCACGCATTTCATGCACCATCCAAGAGAAAAGTTACTTCGGACCAGAGAGTCCCAAAAATCTCATTTTTAGAAAATCATCAACCCCGAGTTAGTAAACTCCATCAACCCTGAGTTAGTAAACTCCCTCAACCCCGAGTTAGTAAACTCCATCAACACAGAGTTAGTGAACTCCCACAGAGTTAGTGAACTCCCACCGAGTTAGTGAACTCCTTCCACAGATCACAACATTGTGTACGAGCACGCAATGGATCCATCAGACTTCGTCAAGTCCTTCGGATTAGTTGTGTCAGCCTAAGGCATAGCGTAAATCCATTGATCAAATCAGTTCTGGACCTGATGTTGATTGGTCGCTCGAAAAGGCCACCCCCCAGAGCTCGGACTCGACAAGAGTCCGTTAGAAGGTTTTAGGCAGCCTCCGAATTCCCAATTTACCGTTTTTCTCAATTTATTTCCCGCTTTTGCTGCCCGAGGGCTAGCACCAATCTATTTCCTGCTTTTGTTGGCTTACTGAGGGCTGACGCTTCATCCACTGCATTCATCTCGGGCCAATGTCCATTTATCAAAAAAAAAATCTCTATTCTCGCATGCATTAGAATTTCATTTTTCACCTTACATTAACAAAAACAGAAAAAACTAGAGAGATGGAAAAAGGAAAAATCGGGTTTCCCTAAGTAGACAAAATCGGTATAATTTCTAAATTCTTTATCTTTATTTTGCCTCGGAATATGTTTCGGCCAATTCATATTCCTCGTTAAAATCCAGATAAAGAGGGGCAGCTGTCATACCCCAATTTTGTCCAGCTTAGATCAAAACCCTAATTTTCCACAAAAATAAATAAGTTGAGGAGTGAGAAGCATTATGCATTGCATTTTGGGTCTTAGAAGTCATTCCAAGGTCTTTAAAGTCATTTTTAGGGTTGGAATGCACTTGTTAAGCAAATTAGGGTTTTAGGGTCAAAAATGGCATTTTGGTCATTTTTCGTAAAAAGATGATTTTCTCGCAAAAAATGCACATCCACAAAAAGTACATTTTTATTCTATCAAGGATAATTTTTGTACAATTTTTTAGAAAGAAAACCCTAGTCAAAATAATTAAAAATGTATTTTTCCACTTTTAGTGCATAGAAAAATAAAAAGGACCATTAAATATTCCTCAATTCTTAAGTGACAATTTTTATTGTCATGGGTGACTAGAGGGAATATTTTATGGTGCCCAAAAACATGTGCCACATTTTCAATAGTTGCATTCCCATTATTTCCCATGCCCAAAATTTCAAATTCAAAAAAAATCAAAATAAGGTAGTGTCCTTAATAAGACAAAATGTACTATTTTGTGACAACTTGCATTTTTTCCCTCTCCTTCCCTCCTCATGGCTGCGAATTCCAGCCCATTTTTACCTCATTTTGTGTTTCTTCATGCCCTTAATCCATGTGAGTTGTACTCCTAGCCATTGATTAAAATTCTAGATCAAATCCTAGGCTACAACTATGTGCAAATTGACCTAATTGCCCCCAACAACTTTTGTGTACAAAAAACTCTTCAATTTCATATGACACCAGCTCATTCCCTTCCATTGGTGCTTTCTCATTGTCCCTAATCCATGTGCATTGCAATCTTGGCCCTTGATTCAAATTCTATCTCAAATCTCAATGGTTGGCAAAAGCACAATGTCCTATATACCCTTAATTTTGCACCTCATATAAAACCCAAAAATAAGAAACCAAAGGGAGGGCATTCTCATTTTACCCTAGCACACAATCAGATCACAATTCCTCTCCTCCTCCCCTCTCAAACCCAAGACCACCTCCCACCATTTCCACTACCAATTCTTCAATTTTCAACCATCCAAACTTCATTATTCTTGATTCCTACACTAGATCCACTTCTAATCTTGCATTATCTTCAAAGTTCATCATCAAATCCTTCAATATCAAGTGATTTTCGTGGGATTCAAGAGGAGGTTCAAGTGTTCTTGGTTTCTATTTTGATCTTCTTCTTCATTTCAAGCAAGATCTAGAGGTAAGCTCACAAACTCTTGCATTTCCTTTAATTTTCATTATGTAATCTCTCTTCTCCTCATCTCAACTCCTTCATATATTGTTGTTGATGCTTTGAGGAGCCATCTCAAACATTATTGACAAGCACTTAGGGAGGCTTGGGTGTTTGAGGTGGCTCCTTGGCTTTGAAGGAATTGTTCTTGTGTCTTCTTGCATTTTATTGTATTTTAAACCTTGTTGGTATAATTTTCATCAAATGAAAACCCATTCTCATGCCCATTTTGCTAGTTTTTTTTCCTTTGATTTCGCGTGAATAAATGCATGATTTGGTTGATGTTTGTCTTAGGAACTTGCATGATAGATTAGGTCCTCTTCTTTTGTGTTGTTTTGTGTGTTAATTTGTCAATTTTTGCATGAAATAAGTTGATGATTCCATGCTTGTATGCATTCGGCCATGACTGGGGTTTTTACCCCTTTGATTGCTTGAAGATTGTCATTTTGATTGTGGTTGAGTAAATGCAAGTTATGTCATTGTGTTTGTTTACTTTTTACCATTTTACTTTACCACTTCATTAACTTTTTACCAAAAAAAAACATAAAAACATTTTACCACTTTGGTTTTTACCATTTCACTTAGTTTTTACCAAAACATTTTTATCTCATCACATAAAACATTTTTACCTTCATTCAAAACATTTTACCACTTGCATCTTTGCATAAAAACCCCAAAACATTTTCTCATTTGCATTTCATACTTTTTCAACTTTATAAAATAAACCCCAAAATACTTTTACCACTTTCAACACCAAAAACATTTCATCTCATTTACAAAACACCAAAACCCAAAAACATTTTACCACTTTCTTACCTAAACCTTTTACCAAAACATTTTTACCCTCATGCATCTTCATCCATCCCTATTTATGCGACACTCTCATGCATTCTCGAGTATTTATGCCTTGCATAATAAATGTAATCATACTCAAATGCTCATGCATTCTTGTATGCTCATGCATCCTCTTGTCTACTCATTCATGCATTCATTCTTGTATGCTCATGCATTCACATGCTTGCCAAATCATGCATCATTGCTCACATGTTCATTCACCTAACCTAGAATACTCTTTGCCTATGATCAATTGTATTCCTTTGTTCTTGATGCCATTTGAATGTCTTGACTTAATTGTGCACAAACCCTTTTACACAATCATGTGCCCTTATAAGGCTACCAACATGTGTAGCATAGAGACATATGTGCCCCTCTTGAGATTGCTTCCAACTTGTGTAGCAATTCTCCTTCACACACAAACGCTATTGTTTTGAGAACTTTGTCTTGCATCTATGACAATTAAATCTCTTGATTATATTGGCATGCTTAATCTTAGTTGATGATCAACATGTTCATGATTGCTTGATTAGTTGAATATGTTTGAACTTCATTCATTCATTTTGCATTTGGTTTTGGACATAGAATTCGATTGAAAATGATTTATTTATTTTTCTAAAAACTCTTTTCCAAACCAATTAATTTTCAAAGCATTTTCAATAAACAAAAATAAGCAAGTAGTGGAGGTCACCCATAACCTTTGTTAGTTTGATCTCTATGAACGCTCTTCAATTTCACATGAGTACTTAGCGATGATTACTCATAACCTTTGTTAGTTTAATCATTCGCTAATGCTCGTCCTACTTCGAAAACCTTTTCGAAAATATAATAATAGCAAGTTGTTACTAATAGTCAATCAGAGTCTTTGTTCGTCTGACTAGAGGTAACAACTCTTTTTGAGTATTTAGCAGTGATTACCCATAGCCTTTGTTAGTTTAATCACTCGCTAATGCTCGTCCTATTGCGAAAACTCACCAAAAAGATAAAAAAACAAAAACCTTTTCAAAACTAAAGAAGTTAGAACTACGTCGCTTTGATTCCCATTTGGGATACGTAGGAGCGAGCCACGTCCTCGTCAAGCACAACAAACCAAAATTAATTCGATTGCGAAAGCCCTTTTTGATCATCTAAAATAAAAACCGATTATCATTAATGATCACTCGCGCCGTTGCCGTTTGGTTGTTAATGATAATTTCATTTTCAAAAGAGTTAGTAGCGCGGCCACTCTAAACCGTTGTTGTTTGGTCGTCGCGAACACTCGAATCAAAAGCAAAACCGATTATCGTTAGTGATCACTTGCGCCGTTGCCGTTTGGTTGTTAATGATAATTTCATTTTCAAAAGAGTTAGTAGCGCGGCCACTCTAAACCGTTGTTGTTTGGTCATCGCGAATCCTCACTCTTACTGCGAAAACTCATCTAAACAGACTAAAAAACAAAAACCTTTTTAGGACAACCAAGAACTACGTAGCTTTGAATTCTCCATCGCACCAGGAGATACGTAGGAGCGAGAGGCCAACTCTCGTCAAGCGCCAAAAATAAAAATTTTCATTAAGTCTTCTCACTCCCTTCTCAATAAAGAGGCAAAATAAAAGCATTTTCAAATCAACACTTCAAACCACACATTTAATTAAAGGTTCCCTTTCGGTAGAAAGGAGGTACGGGGTGCTAATACCTTCCCCATGCCTAACCGACCCCCGAACCCATATCTCTAGTTTTCGAAAGACCATCCGCCTTGTCTAAAAGACCTTTTTTCAATGTTTTGGTCTTAAAATTAAAATATTGGTGGCGGCTCCATACCTTTTCCACGTTGTACAATGAGAAGTCCGAACCGGATTTTTTGGGGTGCAACAACCGGGAATTACAACCTTGGAGGGATCAATTTGTCCCGCTCCATATACAAATTCAACATCATTATAATCCACGGGACTCAACTCTTTATCTGCAAAGAAAACAAGAAAACAATGTCTATATTAGCTTATTTTGTGTGTAAAACTATAATACCAACAATAATATATATATATATATATATATATATATATATATATATATATATATAATAGTTTGATGACAACAAAATGAAGTCTACATTTTTTGAGATTCAACTTTGAGTTAAAACCAAGCTAGCATGCACTAAGTTTAGTTTATTATTGCTGGCCATTTTGTTTTGAATATATGCAGAAACCTTGCTTGTGGAAGAGCCCGTCAAGGTAATCAAATAAAACAGAACTACCCAGCATCTATTGAGATATATTACAGATGGAGAGTGGCTTTACACTTTAGATAATTGTACATACCTATTTGTTTTTAAGGGAATTGAAAGATATATATAATACCAAATGCTTTTATAGCTAAAACAATCACATATCCATTGGCTAATGAAACTTACAATAAACCTTTTCCTGTAAATGTGATAGTTGCTGAACAAAGACTTACACAAGAACTTAAATTAGATGAAATTTTAACCTACAATGGTGAATGTCATGACTATTTAACCAACTCAACAAATTAAAGCTTGTCAAAGAACATTCTCAATACCATAATGCTTCAAAATCAACTTGGAAAAATATAAACCAATGAACATCAATCTACCAACTTGGAAATTAGAGGAACCCAAAAAGGAGATGAAACCAATCCTTATATTCCCATATTCTACAGAGTCATTAGTGTTTCCAACTTGACCTGGATTGTGGATAAAATTTGAAATACCAAATGAAAAGAGTAAGGATGAAAACTTTGAAAAATTGCAATTGATACATATAGAAGCTCAGATACCACAATCAAGTACCTCCATTGCCATTGTCTATTGCAAAAGCCATTTTTTTTCAAAAAGAAGCAGAGTAGTCATAGGCCATTTAGAAATAAAAGTAAAGATTATAAAGAATCTGATAATAACCCTAAATAAAATCTAACCAATGCAAGAGAAACTCCAAAACCATGAAGTGATGAACCTCAACAATAATGACCAGAATTTCCATTTTTCGTTTAATATAAACTTTTTTCTACCACTTCCTCTTGGATTAACTAAAGTCAGAATAACAGAGAACAATTTGGTTAAGACATGCAAGATAATTATTTAGAACCTTAATATATGTTTGTATTCTACATTCACAGATGGTGGTGAAGGTGTGTGTGGGTTAAATAGCAATTGCAGCCTTAAAGATGATCAAAGACCAAATTGTATATGCCCCTAATTGATTCAAATAACATGTGTTGTGGTTGCATACCAAATTTTCAAGTCATTTGTCAAGCAATGGAAATTTGGGTTCACAAGATGATTTATATACAAGTTCTGTTGGTAAAGGAAGACAAGGAAAAGCTACTAAACATTTTGCAACCGAGAAACAAAGAAGAGATCAATTGAATGGAAAGTATAAAATCTCGAGGAATCTTATTCCAAAAAGAGAAAGTGAAAATAGAGAATAAGATGGAAACTGAATTTGAAACAAGAAGGACCCACTAATTATACATCTTTATCATTATTCAAACATTCTAATTCTCAAGTTTCCACAAATAAGTTTCAATTAGCGGTGTAAGTAAAACTTCAACATTAATCCAAAACACTTATAGAAAAGTTACTCAAAGTAAGACTCATATACCAAACACAAAACACAAAACACTAACCAAACATACTAAAATCAAAGCTCAAGAAAACCCTAGAAAGTACCTCAATGGAGCGATTTCTGTTCAGTGTTCTGTGCTTTTCTTCTTCTTCCTTCGTTATTATATCTTTGGCTAAATCCGAATCCAATGGCAAAGATAGAGGGTGAGAATGAGATTGTCTTTGGTGGTATGAATCTCTATTGTAAACTCTATTATAAAACAAGGAACAATCATATTTTTTGTCATAAATAATAAATAAAAAGGAACAATCTGTTGTCGAAAATGCAGATATGGCTGTAGTCGAATGATGCTGACTGCAGTCGAAATTCTATAGTCGAATTTCAGAAGTAAAATTTCGACTGATGCTGTTGAGTGGCAAGGGCTGCTGCGAACCAAATGTGCAGAAACAGAAGCTGTCGAAGTCGAAGTAGCTGCTGTCGAATTGTACTTGATGCTGTCGAAAATAAACCTGCAAACACAGAAATGTTAGATAAACAACCGGAGGCGTCTTGCGACTGCCCTGAAGAATTTATCCGCCTCTACAGCGCAAATTCCCCGAGGTACAACCGGGTCTTCTCAATCGCAGTAGCGATAAATGTATCAGAACTAGCAAGAAGAACTGGATATTAACAGGAGAGCAACCCAGAGCTCGTTTTCTAGAAATGTGGAAAATGGATTTTCTGATGTTGTTTTCAAGTGCAACTCGAAATTGTTTATATAGGCTTTAAGAAAAATAGCTGTTAGAGACATAGGCTCCAGCAATCAATAGCCAGTCAAAAAACCGTTTCAAAAATCAATTGTAATTAAAATGTTTAACTCTGCGGTTACGGAATAAATGGGTTTAAAAGAAAAGAAGCCGTTGGAAGAAACTGACAGTTACAAAATAAAGGGAATTAAGTTTCAGTTTTCGACCAAATCTTTTCACCAGTCAGTTCGACCAACTTTCAGTTTTCGACCAGATTGGTTTGCCAATCAGTTCGACCAACTTGCAGTTTTTCGACCTGAGCTTTCCGTTACGAAATGTTTCATAAAACATTTCGATCCATGATTGGGCGTATGCGGATAGGCTGATAAAAGTAATATTTCATTTAATAAAAATAGTACAAATCCGGTCGAGCGCGCAGGGGGGGAATCGAAAGATTCGCACTGATCCAAGCCATGTTGGTCCCTGCTTGTGCGCACGAGGGAGTCCCTTCTAGTTGCTTGTTTACTAGCTCTCATTAAGCTTTAGTATATGAAGACTTTGGTGAATCTAAAGCCAAGCAATGTGGGGCTTCTCACTTTTGAAATATCTTTTTATTTTCAATAAAATACAACAATCCCCCACATATTTCAAAAGTTGAAAGATAAGTTTAAAAAAGAGGTTTTCTGGGTTGACATCGTAGATGTAAAGTTTCGGAGCTGTATAGCAAGCTATGGAACCAGTCCTAGATAGATAAAACATAACATACTGTGAATTGGTATAGCAAGCTATGGAACCCAAGACGCATATTATATGTTAGAGGTTTCATTATCACATTACACCCCCACAATTCTTGCTGTTTTCGCGGTGTTGCGCTACTAGGCCCTGCGCGTGCTCGGTATTCATGAGTGCTCTAGAGACCTCGCCAGGATCTCATGCAAGCGGCCTCACTTGACACTCATATAGGTGATTTCATCAAGTGTATGCTGCAAGTCATACACCACCCATAAGGGCTATGAAAATCATTAAAAGCTTTAAGCTTATCCTTTTAACCCTGCAATCTAGCACCATCACAATAACACCATAGGAAGGGACAATAATGAAATTAATTACTTGAATTAATTTCCAGTGCTAGCACTATCAAGAAGTAACTTGTTTTTACCACATTGAACCTTATTCATGGGATCTCCAATCACAAAGGTTGGGTTACCATCACTTCTTAATATCAGTTTGCTTTTAGTCCCATTCCCCTCGATGTTTCACATATCATTTTCTTCCCTAAGGGTTTTGTCAGAGGATCGGCCAAATTCACTTCTGACTTCACATAATCGATCGATATTGCTCCATACTTTTGCAATTGTTTGACAACATTATGTCTTAATTGCACATGTCTATTTTTGCCATTATAGGTCTTATTCTTTGCAACGGCTATTGCCGATTGACTATCACAATGTATTGACACTGATGGTATCGGTTTTATTCCCAAAGGAATACCAGCTAAAAGGTTCTTCAACCATTCAGCTTCAGTACCAGCCAATTCCAAAGCTACAAATTCCGATTCCATAGTCGATCTAGCAATAATGGATTGTTTGGCTGACCTCCAAGTTACCGCACCACCACCAAGTGTGAAAATGTAACCACTAGTGGATTTTGTCTCATCTGAATCAGATATCCAGTTAGCATCGCAGTATCCCTCTAATACTGCGGGAAATCCACTATAAGTAATACCATAAGTTGTGGTACCTCTCAAATATCTCATGAGGTGAGCAATTGCCTTCCAATGATCCTGACCAGGATTGTGAGTATACCTACTCAGACGACCGACTGCGAATGCAATGTCTGGTCGAGAAAAGTTCATTAAATGCAGTAGGCTCCCAATTACTTGGGCATACTGAGGTTGGTCAATAGGATCACCTCTATTTTTCTTTAAGCGTGAGTTAGCTTCATAGGGAGTACTCAAGGGGGTTGAGTCATAGTGTCCAAACTTCTTAAGAAGTTTTTCCACATAATGATCTTGTGATAGTGTGATATTATCACCTTCCCTGATGATTCTAACTCCTAATATTACATTAGCCTCACCCATATCTTTCATGTCGAAACTAGATGAAAGAAAGGATTTTGTTTTGATAACAATATCCAGACAAGTACCAAATATGAGCATGTCATCTACATATAAACATATGATCACATGTTCTCCACACTCAGTTTTAGTGTAAACACATTTATCAACTTCAGTTGTGGTGAAGCCATCTTCGACTAAGGTTCTGTCGAATTTTTCATGCCATTGTTTTGGTGCTTGTTTTAAACCATATAACGACTTAAGGAGTTTACATACTTTGTTTTCTTGACCTGAAACTATACATCCTTCGGGTTGATTCATGTAGATTTCTTCTTCTAAGTCACCGTTCAAAAAGGCGGTTTTAACATCCATTTGGTGAATAACAAGTTTATGGATAGAAGCCAAAGCTATTAAAACTCTAATAGAAGAAATTCTTGTTACTGGAGCAAATGTATCAAAATAATCAATGTTTTGTTTTTGAGAAAAACCTTTTGCTACTAGTCTTGCTTTGTATTTATCAATAGACCCATCAGGGTTATATTTTCTTTTGAAAATCCACTTGCATCCTATTGATTTTTCCCCAGGTGGTAAATCAACTAAGGTCCAAGTGTTACATTTGGAAATTGAGTCTATTTCAGTTTTAATGGCTTCTTTCCAAAATTTCGACTCAGAAGAAGAAGTTGCTTCAAAAAAGGTTTCTGGATCTTTTTCGACTAGATAAGTGTAAAAATCATTTCCGAAGGATGTTTCTTTTCTTGGTCTTTTACTTCTCCTTAGTTCTTGATACGGTTCCTCATGAGTTTCATCATTAATACTTGCTAATGGTTGTCTAGATATACTATCATGTTTCAAAGGAAAAACGGTTTCAAAAAACTCAGCATTTTTAGTTTCTACGATAGTATTATTATCTAGAACATCACTTTTCACAACAAGGAATCTATAAGCAGCGCTGTGTTCTGCATATCCTATAAAAACACAATCAGAGGTTTTGCAACCAATTTTTCTTTTCTTAGGATCAGGCAACATAACTTTAACTAAGCACCCCCACACTTTTAAATATTTTAAGTTAGGTTGACAACCTTTCCACAGTTCATAGGGGGTCTTTCCAGTTTTCCTATGAGGAGTTCTATTTTGTATAAAACATGCAGTTAATATAGCCTCACCCCACAAGTTAGTTGGCGCATTAGAACTTATTAACATAGCGTTCATCATCTCTTTCAATGTCCTATTTTTCCTTTCGGCTATGCCATTAGATTCAGGTGAATAGGGGGAGTTGTTTCATGTATTATACCTTCTTTTTCACAAAAATCATTAAAAGATATGTATTCTCCTCCAAGGTCGGATCTAACTCTTTTAATCTTTCTATCTAATTGATTTTCGACTTCGGCTTTATATGAAAGAAAAGCTTCAAATGCTTCATCTTTTTGTCTTAATAAAAACACCTTGGTGTATCGCGAAAAATCATCTATAAACGTTACATAGTAATTTTTTCCGCCCCTAGTTGGAGTTTGTTTTAAGTCTCCTAGGTCCGTGTGAATTAAACTAAGCAGTTCAGTTTCACGTTGTACTGGGGGACACGATTTCTTTGTTAACTTGGATTCAACACATACATCGCATTTGCTACGTTGATTATCACTAGTCGAAATCATGCCAAGACGTTGCAATTTAATAACATATTGAAAGTTAATATGACCTAGTCTAGCATGCCACATATTATAAGAGTCAATCAAGTAAGCTGAAGTCGAAACATTGTTATTGAAATCAAAAGTGTTGAGTACAAAAAGTCCATGATCATAGTATCCCTTTCCAACAAAAATGTTGTTCTTGGTAAGAACAATCTTATCAGATTCAAATGTCACTTTGATACCATGCTTCAGCAGAACCCCAACAGAGATCAGGTTTGCCCTTATGTTAGGCACATGAAGCACATTTGTGAGAGCCAGAGTTTTTCTCGATGTGAGCTTGAGAAGAACTTTTCCTTTCCCCACAACTGGGGCTAGATGTGAGTCACCCAGATAGATATTTTCTTCTCCTTCCCCTACAGCAGTGTAGGAGGTAAAAACTTTTCTATTAGCACAGATGTGCTTGGTGGCTCCAGAATCCACCACCCATTTGTTCACATCAGTTGCCATGTTGACCAGAGAAACGACAGCAGCAATGACATCGTCATCCTCATTATCATCTCCACCAGCATCAGCCAAGTTGGCGTTAGCCTTAGGAGGATTGTCATTTCTCGCCCTATGCCTGCATTTAGGTGCATAGTGTCCTGGCTTTCCACAAACAAAGCAGTATCCTCTTTTCTTGAATTCAGTGCTATGAGTACCAGGATAATGATCATTGTTCCTTTTGTGATACTTTTGATTAGATGATTTCTTGGGATCGTACCTTTTGTTTAGAGAGACTGGTTTGCCTTTGTCGAACCTTGAAGGGTTGATCATCACCATGTTTGCCCGTGAAGCCATTGATTTCGCCTTTGTCTTGTTACTCTCTTTTCGGTTGGTATCTTCGATGATGATATGAGTCAGCAGCTCGTTCGGTGACAATTGCTTGTGTTTGTGCTTCAGTTGTTGCTTGTAGTCCTTCCATGATTCTGGCAGCTTCTCAATCAGAATACCTGCAATGAACTCGTCAGGGAGAACTATGTTTTCAGCCTTCATTTCCTCTAGTAATTTGTGATACTGGTTGATTTGAGTTTTGATTTCGCCAGTTTCACTCATGACCCAATTGTAGTAGTTGCTGATGACAAATTTCTGCTTGCTTGCATCTTCAGCGGTGTATTTGAGAATCATTGATTCCCAGATCTGATTTGCTTCCTTGTAGGTGCAGTAGATGTCGAACAATTCGTTGGAGAGGGTGCTGAGAATTGTGTGACGACACACTGTCATATCCCAATTTTGTCCGGCTTAGGTCAAAACCCTAATTTTCCACAAAAATACATAGTTTCGGAGGTGTGGCATTATTTTGAAAGGTGAGAAGTGCTATGGGCATGCATTTTTGAGTCTTGAAAGGCATTCCAAAGTTTTTGAAATCATTTTTAGGGTTGGAACGCATTTTTCGGGCAAATTAGGGTTTTAGAGTCAAAAAGGGTATTTTGGTCAATTATAACGGTTTTTTTTTCGCTTTCAAAAAGGCTCAAAAATATGTATAATTAAAAATAGAAATCTGAAATCAAAATAAAAAAAAATGAATAACAAAATAATATTGGATGCTTATTGTATTTTTAGAATTAGGGCTAATTCCTTTTAGGTGCTTTTTGCTTTTATCCATTTTTGGCTAAAGTAAGCACTAATTTTACAAGCAAACCACCTCCCTCACTCCACCCTCACATCAGCCCACATCAAGTGCACATCACAAAAGCCTTTCATCATTTCTTTCACAAGCACACCAAAAACCTCCCCTTTTCTCTCCCAAAACCGTGGCCTCCCTACTCCCTTCCTTCATCCATCTTTGATTTCCTCTTCACCCAAAACACCACCATCTCACTTCATTCTCATCCCTCTTTCATATATCTTCTCCATTTTCCATTCAAGATCAAACATCATCATCAAGGAAGGTTTTCATCAAGCTTTTTTGGGTTGGAGTTGAAGTTCCTTGGAGGTTCTTGTTGATTTGGTTTCTATTTTCTTCATCTCATTGCATTTTCTAGCTTGGACTTGAGGTAAAAACTTTCAAACCCTTGCATCATCTTCAACCTTTTTGCATTAAAACCCATTTTCCTCTTCACTTTGCATTTCATATATCATCATCATTTTGTTTAAAATGTAGCTTGTTGTTGTTGGTGAGAGGAGCCTTAAACACTATTGACAAGCACTTAGGGAGGCTTGGGTGTTTAAGGTGCCTCTCACTCTTGAATAAATTGAGTCATGTTATTTTGTGTTGATTTTTTGCATTTGTTGTGAAATAAAATTGTTGTTTCATGTGTTGTTTGGTTCGCATATCCTATTAAAGTTAGCTTTAATTTGATTTTGTTGTTTCTCTTTGCTTGATGGGGCTTAATCATGTTGTAGATATTTGATTTTAGTGTTTTCATGCTTAGATACTTTGTTTAGGTTTGCAAATTTATTTTCTCACATAGATTTCGCAAAAAGTAAAGAGTTTGAGAATAAATGTTGATTTGAGGTTTTAGTGTTTAAATTATGCGATTAATTGTTCCTAAATCTTGTTAGTATCTTTTGCTTGCTTGATTTTGGGAGTTTGATGAATAAATTTATGGTTTGACTATGTATTGGTTTCGCAAGTCATGAAGAATAAATAGAGTTTTTATATGTTTGCTTATTGTCTCAAGTTGATGATAGGCAATATAATTCTCACTTGTGCCTAGTGCACCTTGCCTAAAGTGATGAGGATTGTTCTATATAATTCAACCCTTTTAGTTTATATGTTGTTTAAGTTGATGATTGGCAAGAAGATTCACACTTGTGCACTTGCGCACACTAATTTAAGTGTTGAGGATTGACCAAAGTGATTCAACATGCTTTGGTGTTTTGATTGTTAAGATGACTTGCTTGTTTAGGGTCTGCCAATGATCATGCTTGAGGCTACTCTTTTGAATTCATTTGTGCCTACCACTTCCTTGTCTACTCCCATGTGGAATCATTAATACTTAGATAGGCCCATTCCTCACATTGCATCTTCCACTAGATGTGCATTTAGATTCCCTTGCGTTTTGTAGAAATATTTGAGTATGGTTCTCGCCTAGCATCTTCCACTAGATGTGCATTTAGGTTCAATCTTGCCCACTCTTGTATTTTTGCTTAATGCCCAATTCAAGTTCCTTCTTTGCCTATTTATGTGTTGTGGTCTAACATGTGTAGTCTAGGCTAATATTTGCTCAAGAATTCAAATGAGATTGTTGTTTGCCTAAGGATTCGATTTGCATTCATTGCTTTCTTTTCTAAATGGCCTAGCATGAAAATGGTGACTAGTGACAATCACCCATAACCTTTGTTAATTTGGTTGTCCTAAGAGCCTAAATTTCAAAAAAAGGGATGTTTTCATATGCATAAGCTACTAGTGATAGTCACCCATAACCTTTGTTAGTTTGATCATCATGAGCGCCCCTCACTTTTCAAAACCAAAGCAAAAAGACTTTCACTTTCAAGGCTCGTTAGAACTACGTCGCTTTGATTCCCATTTGGGATACGTAGGAGCGAGTCACATTCTCGTCAAGCGCAATCATAAAAAGTTTAGCATTTGCATAACAAAAAGAAAAGAGTTATTTTCATGACAAAAAGAATCACTTTTGCAAGCCAAGATCATTTTCAGAACGAAGACCTTTTCCTTTCTAAAAACATTTTCAACCCATCGTCGCTAGCGGCTAATCAGAGCCTTTGTTCGTCTAGCCATTGGTGGCGATGTCTTTTTCCCAAAAGAACAACAAGCGATGATCACTCATAACCTTTGTTAGTTTGATCATTCGTGCCAATCAATCTCTTTCGAAAACCCCTTTCAAAAGAACAAATAAAAACGAGTCGATACTAATAGTCAATCAGAACCTTTGTTCGTCTGACTGGCGGTATTGACTCTCATTTTCAAGAGTACTTAGCGATGATTACCCATAACCTTGGTTAGTTTAATCATTCACTAAATGCTCGTCCTATTTCGAAAACTCACTAAAAAGATAAAAGACAAAAACCTTTTTCAGGACAAAGAAGAACTACGTAGCTTTGAGTTCTCCATCGCACCGGGAGATACGTAGGAGCGGGCCTTGTCCCGTCAAGCGTTTTTTTAAAAACCCTTTTTCCCCCTTTTTCATAATAAATAAAGATTTTCATTAAGACTTTTTCAATAAGAAGTAGAGAGGCAAGATTAAGTATTTTCAAGTCAACACACTAAAACCACACATTTAATTAAAGGTTCCCTCTCAGTAGAGAGGACGTGTGGGGTTCTAACACCTTCCCTGCGCGTAACCGACCCCCGAACCCAATTCTCTAGTTTCGCAAGACCAATCGCTTTCCAAGAAAGGTTTTCCTAATATTTTCCTTAATAAATATTGGTGGCGGCTTCATTGTCTTAGGAAAAGTTGTGAACGAGGAAGGTTCTCCCTCGAGGACTTTTTCGGGCGCAACACACACTTTGTTGGCATGGGTCCAAACTTCGACCTGTTTGGGAGTAGCAGGTTCGACAGGTTTGGAGTCAGTAAGAGCAGCTACAACTCCGTGCATGTCAAGAAGGGAACTCACGCGTTCCTGCCACCTGCGAAAATTTTGGCCTGCGAAGACCTCAATTTTAGAGATGTCAGGGAAAGGTTTCGCATAAGTTACCGGGACAGCAGAAGGGATGATAACAGTGTTGTTGTTGTTGATGGGAGCACCGTTATCATCGTTGTTGATTGCGTCAGCCATGATAAATTCTTCAGATTGTTGTCGAAAATGCTGATATGGCTGTAGTCGAATGATGCTGACTGCAGTCGAAATTCTATAGTCGAATTTCAGAAGTAAAATTTCGACTGATGCTGTTGAGTGGCAAGGGCTGCTGCGAACCAAATGTGCAGAAACAGAAGCTGTCGAAGTCGAAGTAGCTGCTGTCGAATTGTACTTGATGCTGTCGAAAATAAACCTGCAAACACAGAAATGTTAGATAAACAACCGGAGGCGTCTTGCGACTGCCCTGAAGAATTTATCCGCCTCTACAGCGCAAATTCCCCAAGGTACAACCGGGTCTTCTTAATCGCAGTAGCGATAAAGGTATCAGAACTAGCAAGAAGAACTGGATATTAACAGGAGAGCAACCCAGAGCTCGTTTTCTAGAAATGTGGAAAATGGATTTTCTGATGTTGTTTTCAAGTGCAACTCGAAATTGTTTATATAGGCTTTAAGAAAAATAGTTGTTAGAGACATAGGCTCCAGCAATCAATAGCCAGTCAAAAAACCGTTTCGAAAATCAATTGTAATTAAAATGTTTAACTCTGCGGTTACGGAATAAATGGGTTTAAAAGAAAAGAAGCCGTTGGAAGAAACTGACAGTTACAAAATAAAGGGAATTAAGTTTCAGTTTTCAACCAAATCTTTTCACCAGTCAGTTCGACCAACTTTCAGTTTTCGACCAGATTGGTTTGCCAATCAGTTCGACCAACTTGCAGTTTTTCGACATGAGCTTTCCGTTACGAAATGTTTCATAAAACATTTCGATCCATGATTGTGCGTATGCGGATAGGCAGATAAAAGTAATATTTCATTTAATAAAAATAGTACAAAGCCGGTCGAGCGCGCAGGGGGGGGGTATTGAAAGATTCGCACTGATCCAAGCCATGTTGGTCCCTACTTGTGCGCGCGAGGGAGTCCCTTTTAGTTGCTTGTTTACTAGCTCTCATTAAGCTTTAGTATATGAAGACTTTGGTGAATCCAAAGCCAAGCAATGTGGGGCTTCTCACTTTTGAAATATCTTTTTATTTTTAATAAAATACAACACAATCATCTAAATACGATAAAACAAACCTGGTAGCAGCGAGAGGCCGATTCCGAATCGGTTGTTTACTTAACCGATTCAAAACGTCTAAATAGGCACGTATCTAATCGGTTGTTTAAAGAACTGATTCCAGTTGTCTAAAAAATCTCCCACGCCTCCATTTAATTGTAAAATTGCCACCTGCGTCCACATTTAGAATCGGTTATACAAACAACCTGATTACAAATTGTGCTTTTTAAAGCTGATTTTGTACTAGTGATCATCTAAAAGAAGAATGCAAATGCAAATGCAAATGCAAATGCAAATGCAAATAAATTAATTAAGTTAAAAGGAAGGGGAAAAACATACTTCCATAATAGTATTTGATAAAAACATACTTTCCTGGTTTTACCAAATGACATGCTTGAGTTACTGGATGCACCCGTCCCTTACATAGTGGGTATTGAGTATTCAGTTATTTTTTAGAGAATTTTTAGAGAATGGTATCTGCTTCAAGTCATACAATAATTATTTATTTGCATGTTGGATTTGTTTATATTTACATTTTTAATTAAATCCATGTTCAGTCGCGTAGTGCTTATTAATCCTGACTAAGTATACCTTTAATTTTTTATTTTTGATTTTTCAACAAAATACTAGTGACTATTCTGATTCTAACTTTCATTGGAGATTTTTTAAAGTGAACAGCTTCCTATGACATGGGTTTGAAAAGGAGCAAAGGATTGTGATGAAAGTAAAAAATAAAAGACCCCTCACAAATAAGAAAAATGTATAAAAAGTAGAAATATTGCAATACATACATTTTTCCAATTCCAGCCCAGCAAAGTTCCTCGATGTGTAGACTAATCACCGACAAAATTGATAGATACTGTGCACCACAACACGGTAACAAAAAAAAAAAATGTTAACGTTACATTTACATCCTTCATTTGTGGATTTATGTATTTATTTATTATATAAAACAGGACATTTATTTTTAAGCTATTTTTTAAACCCTATAAAAACTATTTTTTTAAATAAAAAATCATTTATTTATTCATAATATAAAACATCAGTTATTTTTAAGATATTCACTTTTAAAAATAAAAATAACAATCTTAGTATTGTGAGCTTAGATATTTAAGTATTTGTTGCAATCTTGCAGATGAATGTTATTGTTCATTGTAGTTGGGAAGGAGAGAAATGTGTTAATCTTTGTTTGGTGCCTTTTATTTATTGGTATTTTGGCTACGGATGATAATTTGTAATTTTGAGTGTAACTTTTTATTTTGTAGTTTTTGCTTATCACGTTCAAATATTATTTTTTTTTGTTTGGGGAATTGAATCACGAACTCAACACTTTGAAATGGTGCCGATTACTGAAGTCGACTGAGGTTGGCATTGGTGATTGATGTTGAGGTTGGGGAATTGAATCACGAACTCAACACTTTGAAATGGTGCTTATTCACCTGTCAAAGGCGACATCGAATTCCCTACTGCACATCTTGATCATTTGATGGCGAAATCATGGTCGGCAAATAGTTTGTATTGACGAAATCAGATATTCGATGATTTGGAGCGTTGGATATTTCAGATCCGAATATCCGAATTCGACATGACAAGTTTGAACTCTAGTTCCGACTTGTTCTACACATTTTGCCTCCCTCTTTGAATTCTTGGAACTTTTACAGGTTCAGATGTAGAAGCTATCCCTTCTTCATCTCTTTCATTCTCGGAAGCTTTCCTCTTAAAAAAAATAATCAATTGTTTCGGTAGTCTTCATCTTTACAAATTTAAAATCAACAAAAAGCGTACTATTAGCAAAACTTTTGATTAATAAGATAAAAATCAAATTAAATTGTGCAAAGAACAAACACAAAGCAATAAACATAGAGCTGAAAACTAAACAAGCCGGCCACTAAAATTAAAAGAACAAACACAAACACTGTTAATGACAAATTAAATTGTCAAATTAAATGCAAAGAACAAACAAACACAGTGGCGGTGCTGGCTTGTGGTTGTCAAATTAAATTGTCAAGCACAAAGCAAAGCAATAAACATAAACAAAGAACAAACACTAAAATGCAGCAACCACAAACAACCAGCAAGCCAAAAATCAAATGATAAAATGTTAATCAAAAACGAAACAGGGCCAAGAAAGAAGGCAAAATCAAATGACAAAATGTTAATAAAAAACGAAACAAGGCCAAGAAAGAAGGCAAGAACGAAACACAAACACTTACACTGTTAATGACATACAGTGGCGGTGGCTGGTTGTGGACTGTGTCTGTGGTTGTGGAGAAGAACGACGTCGACGACGGCGGCGGCAATAAACGGAGACGGAGAGGAATGAAGCGTACGCCGCTTGGTTGGTCGTTGATGGACGATGGTTGCTCAGTTCACGTCGACGTCGCGTGCGTTGATGGCTGGCTTGCCGCTTGTGTGTTGTCGTCGTTTCAGACTTTCGGTTGATGGCTGGCGAGAGAGAAAGATGAAGCTTTTCAAACACGTTTAAGTTTCAACTTTTCATTAACATTGAGGGTAGTTTTGTAATTTCCAGTATATAAAAAAAATCATTTTTTTTCCTGGGGCGGGCCGTGGCCCTGCCCAGCCCATGGAAAGAACCGCCCCTGCCGACGTCGTCACTGGGTCTCGGGATCCCAAAAGATAGCTTGTGTGCTTCTCCTCCCGATCTTGAAAACAATCCTAAACGAGAAGCTTCAGATGTAGATCCGAATTTGGGTGAGAATCACATTAGCGCGAAGATGGCGAAGCAAACAAAGGACCAGATCAGATTTCTGGTATTGACAAAGACTAGTGTAAATTCCAGTTGAAGACTTACGATCGTGAGTACGATGCTGCTTTTACAGATGAGAACTGTAGCTTGAACGATGTGTCGTGTTCAATACCTGGATTCAACACAGCGCCATTACCATGCCGATCATAACATCATGATGAGAGATCATACCAAAATTATAGAAATAAGACTCAATCAGATTTCGCTCAGATCTGTCTCTCCATCTTCTTGAAGGTCACCTTGTCAAAATAGAAGTTAAGATCATTTAGATAGATAACCACTTCCAAAACCAGCGGGATTTCATTTCGAGAATACTTGACGGCAGTAGATCTGAGGTCAATCCAAGATCACTCCAAGCATGTCTGAGTTGGTGAGGTGAGCAGGAGGTAGGATGGTTGTGGAAGTCGTCATCTCCGAGGCTGAGGTCGTCCTCTCTGAGGTTGAGGTCGGTCGGGGGTTGGTAGCTGTAGACACTCTGATGTCAAAGTCAACAATCAGAAGTCGAGAGGAGGTACAAATGAATGAGGCGTACCTGATTTCAGGGGGGTAGTGCTCTATTTATAAACGCGGGAAGAGGTCGCTCTTAACCTTGGTTGAATCTGACCCGTAAGATCAGTTAGGGCCGACTTGGGCCATTGATCTCAGCGTCTCCCGCAGCAGTTGGCGCCTGGGCCAGATCCAGTGCTATACTGGGTCGTTTCTTTCACAGATTGGGCCTTGCCAAGTCCGAAACACTCAGCTTGTGTTATAAGTAACTTTTTTTGGATAATTTTGGTAATTAATGTATTATGACTAGGTAGCTAGAACACTATCCTGTAGAACATGTATAACAACTGAGGTCAGGCAAAATAGATAATATGTACTTGAGATTATCATGTTTTGAAAAATTGAGAGTGTGTTGAAGATTTTGGTAACATGTACTTGAGATTGTGAGGTTGCATCATGATAATCTCAAATTCTCAAAACATGCATATTATTTTTGCCAGATATATTGAGATTGGAAAACAATCGAAGTCGGCCTGAATAGATTTTATAACATGTTTTAACATTAATTCCTAAAATACCTAGAGAATAGAGAAAACATAAACCACAGGAACGACGCACAGACATATCACGATGACTCCACTATGGTGCACTGAGTACCGTACGTCCACTAGGTAGTGCGTGTCTTTGTTTCACGACACGAGATTTTTTTTTTGGTGAGAAAAAGGGCTCAAAGGCCCAAAACGAAACACTAGTTCAAAGAGGGACCAGCAAGCCCACGAGAATCTACATCAAGTAATTGGACTAAAAAGTCCGGAACAAAATCAAATATTACACAAGTCCCTTATCGATTCCGTTGCCAATCTATCAGCAACCACATTGAATTCGCGACCAATTTTCTGCCACTTGACTTCAATGCTATCTTTACCAATGCTCAAAATTCCCTGCAGAAGACGATGAATTGGGTTGTTTGCACTTCTTCCTATTTCCAGCAAGTCAATAGCTTCCACTGAATCCACTTCAACAATCAGCTTCCTGTAGCCTCTTCCCCACGCCAAGCTAATTCCATGGTAGATCCCCCAATACTAGGGTTTCACGACACGAGATTTTGGTGTAGAATATTGATTCATGTATGTTTGGGTCATTATATATAAAGTAAAATTAGTTCTCCATCTTCGGTTAAAATATATGATAGGAATATTACAGTTACAAATAATTTAGAATTATATTGAATGAATATTATTTTTATTTCAACGAATTCATTTATACATGTATTTACTGTATTTGAATAAACTACTTAAAACTTATATTTAATGCATTTCGATTAATTAATTCTATTATGTTTTAATAAAATTTATATTTAAAAATTTCATTTAAAATCAAATAATTATTTCACTACAAACAGATTTAACTTAATTTAGGTTCATCGAATTTCAAGAATTAACTTAATTTAGATTCAACCAAATTCACTTTTCTTGAAATAAACCAACCGAATAATATTACAAAAAGTGACTTACATTATCTAATTCGGCACTCCGAACTGAGAACTCTCTAATAGTACTATAAAAATAGCAAATTACATATCACAATACCAATGTAGAAATAGCAAATTACATACAATACGTATGTAATTTAAATAATAAAAATTTGCACCTCTAACTAAGAATTCTGCCTTAGCCCCTTATAGTATTGCTACACTATACACAATAATAGGGCTTCACACTCGAAAGCTAGTCCGTATGTCATCCCGCTTCCAAAGCCCGATCTTTCTCTGTCTGGGTTCGTCTAGCTTTGCCATCACAAACCAAAAAAGCAGATGCACTAGACGCACCTATTTCTCTATAGTCTCCATAAATAGTGAGCACAAATGTTTGTATTTGTCCCAATGAAGTGAATGACAAAACACTTGGCTTCACTTCAATGTTTAGTCCTCGAGGAGCTGTCCAATAGCTTTGTATGTTGTTATCGGTGAGCCAGCATTTGTAACAGTTCTTTTGAAACTTCCACTTACATTAGATCGAGAGATTGAGACTTTCAAGGTGAAAGAAAGATAATTTAGATCCCTTGTTGTATAACTTTTATTAGAGCAATTGATATCTTCCCTAAATCTGACATGTAAAGTTCTTGAGCATATCCTTGCCCACATAAAAATTTGATGTAATCACTTTCGCCAACATCGTATACTAAGCCGAGATTTACAACCTTGGAGGGATCAATTTGTCCCGCTCCATATGCAAATTCAACATCATTATCATCTGCGGGACTCAACTCTTTAGCTGCAAAGAAAACAATGTCTATATTAGTTTATTTTGTGTTTAAACTATAATACCAACAATAACACACACACACACACACACACACACACACACACACACACACATATATATATATATATATATATATATATATATATATATATATAACAGTTTGATGATAACAAATGAAGTCTAGATTTTTGGTTTATAATAAAGATTCAACTTTGAATTAAAACCAAACTAGCATGCACTAAGTTTAGTTTTTTCTGTACATGAAAATACTAGTGAGGTGCATACTTGTTGTCATGAGAGCTAAACGGATAGCAGCGGGAGACCATGTGGGATGAAATGATTTGATGTATGCTACTGCACCTGACACGTGTGGACATGCCGTTGATGTTCCTAGCATGATGTTGAACTGTAACTGTCTGGTATCACCAAAAACTTCAGAAATAGTAGAAATTGGAGACCAGCTGGCTATAATATCAACTCCAGGAGCAATTCAATTTGGCTAATAATATTAAACAAAAGGAATAAGATTAGGAATCAACAAAGGTTGTTAACTCATATCGATCGATGTATTTAATTAATTGATTGATTTAAAGAATAAGAACCTGGTGAATTTTGGGTGTAATTATGTTTGGACCCCTTGCTGAGAAAGAGGCCACCCGAGGTGCAAAAATATATCTTAACTCATTTGACTTGAATATGGTTGCAGTTGGATTCCTACAAATTGTTTCATGCAATAAGCTTAATTTAGATAAGTGTGTATGGTTCTCTAAAGTCTTCTTAGTATATATAAAAACTGTACTTAATACCTTGTAGATTTTATGTATTGATATATAGGCATCCTTCCGAAAACGAGGTCCTTCCTAACAACAAGTATCATCAAATGCAGGCAGGAGGTCCATCGAATTACATCCACCATTGGACCAACATGCTTTATACACAGCAATCCGAGCTATTAGAACCCCACCTCTTGATGTTCCTTGTCCAAGGCCTAACATGCTTGCCTCTCCAAGTGGGTTCCCAGCCGCTGTTGATGTTGTATGAGTCCCATTGCCACTTGTGTCTCTTGGAGATTTTACATCTTCTGTGGTCATGAGATCATCAATTTTAAAATATCGAGCTCCGATTATTTTACTGCAAAAAGATATTGACTTCTATTTAGCAATATACTTTTTTCGTCTCCCTGCCCATTACTAGAAAAAGATAAAATAGCGACGAAAATTAGAGATAGAAAAAATGAATTTGGTCTCTAAATATGGCGTCGCTAACACTTAGAGACAAAAATAGAGATGAATTTTGTTATTTTCCTTCTCTAAAGTTCTGTCATAATTTCTTCTAGTAGTGCTCCATCTCTTGGTAATTTGAATATTGTGACATGAGTTATATTCATAAGATATTACTTATTGCAAGTGATGTTAGAAGTTTGGCATATGTCCTTCCATTTGCTAGGTGGTGGGGCGAATCCTTTATCATTGAAACTCTTAGACTCTCTGGCCATATTCCAGAGTCAATTAGTCCAATGTAACATCACTTTCATAATTGTCTCTCTTCACATGTTGCGGAAAGCCAATAAAATTCCATGACTTAGTTGTAAAAAGTTGTTTATTCTCATTGGGAAAGCCAGATACCACCTCATCAAGTTCTACATTTTCCACTTTCATTGTTAAAAATATACAGGATATTCAAGAAAAACAGAAAGATAACGTTTTCCATAAGAAGGATTAGTTCCTCCACACACGAGCCATTCTACCGGCTTCTTCCTCTGTTAGCTTGGCAACAAAACCATTGATACTACATTTGTAGTGGTTCAGTACATGCTTTGTTACAAGATTGCTGAAATTATGAATAGTAAAAAAGGGTAAGATAAAGAAGTCAATTGTACCTTTTTCTTTGGTACTAATTAGTATATTCTTTTTTTATTTCTTGGAAAAATATCAAAATTTCAAATGTAACTTTATTGACTTATGGTATGTTAATCCTTTTATTTGTGACATAATTTATTTTCCATTTTTCGTAGTAATTCTAGTCACTTAAAGAAAATGGGTAGCTTCCATTAATTAGACAATAGTATAATAATTAAGACATGTTGAGGACATCTTCAACCATACTAATGCGAAGTAATTCTATGGCTTCAACGCCCTTGGGAAGATTTCTCATGTAAACAATATAATTCTGCGTGTAAACAATATATCTCTATTCTCCATCTAATAGTATTTGATAAGAACATGCTTTCCTTGTTTTACCAAATGACATGCTTGAGTTACATAGTGGGTATTGAGCAGTGTCGTATCTAGGACCCTGACTTAGGGTGGTCAAATGATTTAATTTAATAATTGATATACATCGTCGTGTATAAATTATTTTACAGCGTACGTCAATCAATCACGACACAACACATCATAAAAAAGTTTGACTTTATCTCAATTAAACATATTTTGCTCTTCTAGTTTAGTAATTTTGGTGCTTGTGATTTTTTCATTACACTTTTAGTTGTTAAAAATCATGAATTGTGCAATTTTAGTCCCTCATGGTATTGAGTATTCAGTTATTTTTTAGAGAATTTTTAGAGAATGGTATTGCTTCAAGTTATACAATGATTATTTATTTGTATGTTGGATTTGTTTATATTTATATTTTTAATTAAATCCATGTTCAGTCGCGTAGTGCTTTTTTTTATAAGCAAATGTTAGTGGGGGTGGGGGAATATTAGTGCTTATTAATCCGGACTAAGTATCATAACCTATAATTTGTATTTTTATTTTTGATTTTTCAACAAAAATACTATTGACTATTCTGATTCTAACTTTCAGCAGAGATTTTTTTAAAGTGAACCGCTTCCTATGACATGCATGGGTTTGAAAATGAGCAAAGGATTGTGATAGAAATAAAAAATAAAAGACCTCTCAAATAAGAAAAATGTATAAAAAGTAGAAAAGATTGCATTACATACCTTTTTCCAATTCCGCGCATTCCTAACGGGATTTCTTTTTCCACCAAGCAATCAACCAACACATTGTTCTCCTCAGAAAATACACATTCGAAGTTCCCTCTGTCACAAAAAAAACAAAAATGGAATTAGAATCAAATTTTGAGTGAGAGAAAGAGACTAGTAGAGAGGGATGAAAGTTAATTTCAGAAACTCAAAAAAGAAACAGTAATGAACCTAGAAGAAAGAATCGCACTTAGAGGGATCTTCCTTTCTTGGTTCTACAATGGCAAAATACGAAAGAAATGAAAAAAAGAAAGAGGAAGATATATGGAGAAGAAGATGAAGGGATTCAAAAAAAATTGAATCAACAGAACCAAGGTGTGGCAAGAGAGAAAGAAGAAGAAAATGCATCAAGATAGAAGAGCGGAAATGAACGAAAAGTAGGGGCGGGCAAAGAGAAAGAAGAGAAGCTAAAGGTGGGGGAGAGAGAGTGAGTATGTGAGAGAGAGAGAGAGAGAGAGAGAGAGAGAGAGAGAGAGAATGTGTGGAGAACTAAAGAGGGTTGGTGATAAAGAGGATACAACAACTAAGCTCATTTTCAAGTAAGAAAACAATAAAACTCAAGCTGTCAAGCACTTTACTTGACCGTGACATACAACTACTAAAATAAATAAATTAGCTTGAGAAAAGGATAAGCAGGTGTGTGAGTGAGTACCCCAAACTCAAATTCTAAAGGTACTCATTCTGAGGACTAAACGTCCAATTTGATTCTTTGGAATAAATTGGTGATTAATTTGGATTCTAAAAAATAAAAATAACTAATTCAATATTCGAGAAAATTAAAATGTGGGTCAAATAAGTCTTTAGTAGGGACTAAAATATCCCTAAAAATTGTCTTAAAAGGACTAATTTAATTCACATTTAATATTATTGAGGACGAAATCGGTATTTTTCATTTTCTAGAGACTAAATTGTATACTTTCTAATGCTAGGAGGAAAAGATCTCAGTCCAAAAGCACCAAGGTCTAGGGATAAAGATATTAACTCATAATCATTTTTCAACAACTCAAAACATTTAAATTCAACACTTTTTAAATTGGGGTTTCAACTCTAACTTTTTGAATCTTTAAGTTTAACCTTTGATCACAAACTTTATATTCACTTTCACTACACAAATTATTTTAACTATGATCAAAAGCAAACATTTAAACTTTTGTAACCCTAAACTAAGGGGTATGGCTCGGCCAACACTAAGATCAACCAAAGTCCATTTTTTTAAAAAATTTCTTTTTAATAGATCCTCAGATGAAGTAAATTTTAAGGTCATTCAACTAAAGAAAAATTAATTTCTAAAACTTTCAAAACCCCTAATTTTTGATCCAAAACTTTTTAAGCTCATAGATCTATCATAAACATTCAGAAATCAATAAGGAAAAACTGAAATGTCATAACCTATACCACACAAAGTGGGTCAGCCAACAACAACAACAAAGAGAGAGGAAATTTGTTTCAAATACCTTGAAGACTAAGCAAGATTGAAGTCTTAAATGGATGATCTAGCAAACGACGCCGGATTTGAGCAAATAACCACTCTCTGAAAAGCATAAAATGTCCAAATTTCAAATAAGAGTTTTAATTTGACATCCGAAAACTCAAATGGTACAATTTAATAAAACACGCCTCAATTGTGAATAAATTGAAAGCCCTTTCTTTGTAAACGTGTGGTGCATTATAAAATGTAAACACTCAATCAAATCAAACAATATTTGTACCTAAATTGTAGAAAAATAAAGCATCTATCTACTCGAGTTCATGAAAATTAAAAATAAAGCCACTTAAAATCTTTGAAGTTAGATCATTTACTATATGTTAATATTAATTTAAACTCTTAAAAATCAAAACTTTTTGAAACTACAACTTTCTATGTTTAAAACATTAATATTTTTGTAAAAAGAAACATTTTTCTCCATGGCTTTCAAGTTCTTGAAGCCCACAGCTTCTTCTTTATTTTCTTTAGCTATAAGTTGATATTTTTCTTCAAATCATAGAGTTCATTAAGTAGATCAAAAAAAAGATAAAGCATGTGTAGATCCACTTAAAATCTTAATAAAAATGAAACCTTTTCAAATAGAAGTAATTTTGTTTAACCTAAATTAACTCTAGATGATTATGAAATCAAGTAAATAGGAAGGGAAAAGAGGAAGAAATATACCCCCAAGAACTCAATAGAGGATGTACAAATTTTCTAAAATTTCTAAGTTGCCAACACTATATTGTTCAGCTTCTAGGAGAGAGGGGGGGAACTTAAATGAAAGGTAGGGAGAAGTAGGAGAGATTGGAGAGGAACAGAGAGAACTAGGGAGATGAATATGGAAATAATGTAAAGAAATGAGAATGGGGTGAGAGGGCTCGCTGCTGTTCGTGTTATATAAGGAGAGAGATGCCAACTTTTTTTTTAGGCAAGTTTTGGAAGAGAATTGGTACCCAAGTAAAGAAGTAAAAGAAAAAAATTAAAGAGATATTCATAAAAAGGGTCAAATTCATTTGTTTTTTTGTTGATATAAGACCAACTGTGTGATTTGGAACAAACCAAACCTTATTTCTAGCTTTGAAAGTAAATAAGCTTGGTAAACGATAAAAAACAAACACGGGAAGATAAGGTTATTATGTGTAAAATGCCACCGTGCAAACTTCAAATCTATTTTTTTAATACTATTATTTGCAATATACATATTGTTCCAAATGGGTATTGGTCTTCTTGGAGTTATTTAAATTATCAAGGAATTAATTTCAGAATAGTTACCAACAAGAATTGGTTTAAGTGGTAACTGGATTCAGATCCCACTACAAAGTTTCAAGTTCGAGTCTTGAATGTGGCAAAAATTCTATTGAGAGGAGAAAACCACACGAACCGATAAAGTCGGATACACGTGCCCAACAAAGTTCATCGATGTAGATTAGTCACTGGTAAAATTAATAGATACTATGCGCCAAAATACACAACACGGTAACAGAAAAAAAAATATAATGTTAACGTTACATTTACATCCATCATTTGTGGATTTATCTATTTATTTATTAAGTAAAACAGGACGGTTATGACAAACAGTAGTTCCTTCAAAAATCTTGATCTTTGGTTGGGGATTAATTTTAAATGCTCTATCGGTGCGTGAGCTACTGAAAAGCAGACAAGTTATTCATTCAGAGGAGGGGGGCTATGCGTTTATTGTAATAATCACAGTGAGGATCTCCATCATCTTTTTCATGATTGTGATCTTTCGAGAAAGGTTTGGAAGGAGATTGAGCAATGGCTTGATGTCCAGCTGACTATGTCTCTTACCTTATATCAACACTATATTCATTTTGGCGAGTTATGTTTGGGGAAGAAATCCAAGAAGGTTAAATACTTACTCTGATTGACAATTTGTTGGTGTCTTTGGCTTGCCCGGAATGGAGTTTGCTTTAGAAGGGAAGAGGCCAAGAGTGATTCGAGTGTCGCTCATATTAAGTTTTTATCTTGGTGTTGGTTTATTTCTAGTGTGGGTAGAGATTCTAGCTTGTCTTCGCTTCTTTGGTAGAACAATGTTTTGACTTGTATTAACAATTTCTAAATTCTTTTTGTATTTATGATTTTTAGCATACCTAATGCTCTAATCAATGAATCATTGTTTATCGAAAAATAAAGATTATTATGTGTAGAATGCCACCGTGCAAACTTAAAGTCTTCTTGGAGTTATTTCATGATAAGTTTTTGTCCATGAGTAAATATATATATATTATCCAATAACATATTTCAGAATAGTTACCAACAAAAATTGGTTCAAGTGGTAACTGGATTCAGATCCTATTACAAGGTCTCAAGTTCGAGTCTTGAGTGTGGCAAAAATTTTATTGAGAGAGAGAACCACACAAGCCAGCAAAGCCAGATACATGTGTCCAATCAAGTTCCTTGATGTAGATTAATCACCACAAAATTGATAGATACTTTTTTGACAACTCAAAATTGGTAGATACTGTGCACCACAACACGCTAAGAGAAAAAAAATAATGTTAACGTTACATTTACATCCATCATTTGTGGATTTATTTATTATATAAAACATGACAGTTATTTTTAAGCTATTTTTTGAACCCTGTCAAAAAAAAACTATTTTTTTATATAAACAATTATTTATTCATTCATTCATTATATAAAACATCACATTTACTTTTAAGATAATCACTTTTAAAAATTAAAAATAACTATCTTAATATTTTTTGACAAGATAATTATCTTAATATTGTGAACTTAGATATTTAATGCTTATTGTTGGCAATAGGCGAAGCGCTCCAAATTGCTTCGTGAACCGTTGTCCACGTCAAATAGCGGGCGAGATGATATATCATGGGTTTGTCCTGAACCTCGTAGTCTCAAATGCAACGTTGATGCAGCTCTTTTTGATGATGGTCGGTATGGTGTTGGTCTCTATATCAGGAATGAGAAGGGTGAGCTCGTGAAGGCGAAGTCAGCTTGGTTTATTGGCAAGCCTCGCCCTCAAGAAGCGAAAGCTCTGGGTTTATTGGAAGCTGTTAATTGGTTGCGAGTGTTAGACATTCAACGAGTCTCCATCGAGCTTGATTACAAAGCGGTTGTAGATGGAATCCGTGGTGTGTGTAACTTTGTAACTGAATATGGCTCTATTATTAAAACTTGTCGTAACTTATTAGCGTCTTTAAGAAACTACAGAGTTAGTTTTGTCAGGCGGCAAACAAACCTTGTGACTCATACTCTAGCTAGAGCATCAAGGAATTATGCTAGCTCCCACGTTTTTTATTATAGTCCTACTTGTATTGCTACTTTGATTTTGAATGGAATACCATAAATTTTCTTTGGTAAAAAAAATGCTTATTGGTGCGGTGCACTGAATGTACTTATTGTAGATGAATGTTATTGTTCATTGTAGTTGGGAAATCTTTATTTGGTGCTTTTTATTTATTGGTATTTTGCTACGGACGATAGTTTGGAATTTTGAGTGTAACTTTTCATTTTGTAGTTTATGTTGATCACGTTCAAAAATTATTTTTTTTATTTTTTTTGTTTAAAATCTCCACCAAAAGATGGAGTTTTTTTTTAGATAAGCAAAGATTTCATTCAAAGAGCACTAGGGGTGCTCAAACTCAAACAACGAGATGAGTTACATATTGTTTATGCAATCTAGAGGATTAATCCATCACGTGGAAATTGACAAACTTGAACTAGACCCCCCTCTATACATAATCCAGCTCCAAGCTAAGCTCTTAATGCGGATCACAACGGATTCAATAGAAGACTCCTCATTTCTAAAGACAAGCTCGTTGCGAGCCAGCCAAATACACCAACAAGTCGTGACCCAAATCAAGTATTTTATTTTTCTTGACCTACCCCCTTTGCACAATTTTCCAAATCCACACATGTGATCAAGAATAGATGTTGCTTCTAAACGTTGAACCCCCAACCAATCGCAAACACAAGACCAAATGTCGTGAGCGAAGCTGCAACTCAAGAACAAATAATACAAGTCTTCGCGATGATCCAAGCATAACAGACAACCAGCTGCTGTTTCAGTTTGTATAACATGACGACGGAAAAGAAGATCTCTGGTGGGCAAACAATCACAAAGTAAACGCCAACCGAAGATAGTGACTTTGGACGGAGTGATTGTTTTCCAAAGCTTCACAAGAATGCGCTTCAAATTGCTTCCATCTGCTTCGGATTCAGAGACAACAGCCTCGTTGCCAGGGGCAGCAACAATTTCGGTCAACAACCTGTAGCACGAGCTAACCGAAAACACCTTCGAGACTTCCTACAACCAGACCCAAGCATCACGCCCCTCCCTTAAAGGGGAAACATCTTGTAAAATATTGTGTAATTCAGCAGCTTCTTCGACACAAACCGGATCCTGAATAAGCATCCACGGTCCTCCCAAAGTCAAGAGTCACCAACCCACGAACCAATGTCATCTACCATGGCTGTTTTAAAGGAACAACCTGCATAAAGATTAGAAAAAACAGCACAAAGGGGTGAATTTCCAATCCAATGGTCTGTCCAAAAATGAGTGGATGCACTGTTGCCAAGCTTCCTTCTCAAACTCAAACGAAACCAATCACGGTTGGGAAGAGAACTCCCCAAATTAAGCAAATCTCGCCACCAAATAGAACCAGTCGACCCCCTATTAAAAGCCTCCACCAAACCATGAATGAAAGCTAAAGAAAAGTTGACGTATTTAAACAGTAACAACTCCCTCCATCTCGCATCCTCTTCCACTAACATCCTCCACTTACACTTAGATAATAGAGCCATGTTGAACAACTTTAAGTTTTTAATGCCGAGGCCTCCCTCCTTCTTCGGACGGCTAACCTTATCCCAAGCAATCCAATACATGCCTCTATTACCTTCATTAATACCCCATAAGAAATCCCTTTGAATCTTGACCATGGCATTCAACACCAACTTTGGAACTTTGTAGAAAGAAAAGAAATAAAGTGGAATGCTATTTAAAACTGAGTTGATAAGAGTCATGACCCGACCTCCAATAGATAAATAGCAACCCTTCCACGATACAAGTCTCTTCCGAAGCATATCAATCACCGGCTTCCAAGTGGCGGCCCTACGCGGATTAGCACCAACCGGGATCCCCAAAAATTTAAACAGAATGGATTCCGTTCTGCAATGAAGAAAAGTGGATGCCGTTGAAAGAAACTCATCCGCCACATTAATACCGATAAGCTTACTCTTATTGAAATTTACCTTCAAACCGGATACAAGTTCAAAACCTCTCAAAATAGACTTGATACTCCAAAGATTCTCCCTTGTAGCCTTCCCCATCATCATTGTGTCATCCGAAAATTGCATAATAGAAAACTTCAAATTATCATTAACGGCATAACCGTGAAAAGAACCAATCGCCACCGCTGGATTCACAAGAGTCGTCAAACCTTCAGCCACGATAAGGAAAAGAAAATGTGACAAGGGATCCCCTTGTCTCAACCCCCTCTTTACCTTGAAATCGCTAGAAGGGCTACCATTAACTAGCACTGAGTCACTGACATAGTACTAGAAGTAACACACACTTCCAACCAATTGATCCATCTTCTCGGGAATCCCATCCTATACTTCATATAAAATAAAAACTCCCATGATATTGAATCATAAGCCTTCTCAAAGTCGACCTTAAAAAATAAACATTCAGCCTTATTTCTCTTTGCATGGTCAACAACCTCGTTAACAACCACCACACCATCCAAAATCTGTCTATCGCACAAAAAAACTGTTTGAAAATTAGAAATAATATCTGGAAGCACTCTCTTCAACCTACTAGCCAGAACCTTCGCCAAGATCTTATAAAGACAACCAATCAAACAAATAGGTCTGAACTCACCTAAACCTTGAGGGTTGTCGTTCTTTGGAATGAGAGCAATAAAAGATGCGGAGATAGCTTTAGGAAGAAAAGCTTTGGAATGAAACTCATTGAAAAAATTGACCACTTCTTGCTTCAACAATTCCCAAAAAACTTTGATGAACCTCATATTATAACCGTCGGGACCCGGGCTCTTATCACCATCATAATTCCACACAGCCTCCCTTATTTCCCCCTCCGTGAAAAGCTCTACCAAATAATCACAATCCGCGTAGGAAACTTGAGAAAAATCAAGCCCATCAAGATTGGGGCAAATATGACTTGGCTCCACGAAAGCATCCTCAAAATGCTTTCTAACAAAATCCTTCACCTCACTAACATCTTCAATCAAATCCCCATTATCTCTAAGAATCACCAGATTGCAACGCCTTCTTCTATGTTTCATTAAGGAATGGAAATATTTGGAATTCATATCCCCTTCCTTAATCCACTTAGCCCTTGATTTTTGAGATAAAATTGCCTCATTTACCCGAATTTCTCTCCAAAAATTTACCGATACCTCTCTTCTATCACTACAACAAAATAGACAAGCGGCGGCGGTTGCAAAAGCATTCTGCGGCGGTTTTAACCGCGGCCAAATGCCACTGGCGGCGGTTTTAGAACCGCTGCAGTTACCTCCGCCGCGAGGGAACTCTGCGGCGGTTTTAGCAACCGCTGGAATAACCGCCTGGAGCAGTAATTAACGGCAGTTTGTCTTTTGTGGCGGTTCTTACCCGCCGCTAACTAGTTCGTTAACACCTATATTTCTGCGGCGGTTGGTAGGCATTTTGCGGCGGTTTGGTTTTTGCGGCGGTTTAGAACCGCCACTAAACAGTTCTTAAAGCCAGTATTCTTAGCCGGCTGCGACTGTTTTGTGGGTGTTTGTGGCGGTTCAGAACCGTCACTAAACCATTTCTGTGATGGAATATTCGTTAGTTATCTGGAGCGATGTTTGCGGTGGTTCAAAACCTGAAGACAAAACTACTTTTAGTTTAAAGGCTCAAAAATTGTTTTGTTATTTATAACAATATTTTCTCAAATTATTTAAAGACATAAAATTATAAAGTCATTCATTCATACTTTTAAAGTAAAATAACAATAATATCAAAAGGTACTACTGTCCCAAAATATCAAAAGATACAGGGTTTAGGAGTATAAATAAATTTCCCCAATATAAGAACATGTTTTTCAACATTACTAGTTAATAACAAATCCTAAATCTAAAGAGTAGATGTTGGTCCATGATGTGTTGGGGCATGACTAGCAGATGAAGAGCGCATTGCTTCAGCAGGTGAACGTAAATCTGCAGCCTGAAGTTAAACAAAAATAATTATAAGAATTAGTCTTAAAAGATTTAGTAAAATATCAGTTAATGAAACAAAAGATTCAATGAAAATCTCTAGTTAAAGAAGCTTAGATGTTAAAACTTAGATGTCACCAATATAGTTACTAAAACCAATGAAGTTATGAAAGCAAAATAAAACCAATAGTTTAATTCCAGAATAAAGTTATGACATCATAATTGTTTAATGAATGACGGCATAATAGTTTAATTCCAAAATAAAGTTATGACAGCATAATAGTTTAATTCCAGAAATAGAGTATCAGACAGGTTAAACTATACTCAATGTTCATGTTTCAAACTATATCCATGGCTAAAAAGCAACACCAGAAATTGAGTATCACAGGTTAGGACAAACTTGAAATAATGCATCAACTCTAGCTAACAGCAACAAACAAATTAGCACCATTCTTTAAGGCAACTTCCTCAACTCTACAACACACAAAGACGACGATAACAACTACTAACATTAAAATAGAGAAAGGCTGAAAGAATTTGTAGATTCTAGGATCAAAATAAGGAGTTCAATCATTAGTTTGCAACTGAAAAGAATCTCTCCCTAATTGACCTTAACAACAATATTCAAGATCAAAATCTGCACATAAAGTTAGTCACTCTTAATCATCTTATTATGCTAGATTTCTCATTCATCAATGAAACATGAACCAGACAAATAAGAAGATCCAACATTAAATTAAAGGGCAGGAAGAAACCATGTAATTTCATCAAGACAACAATTTCAGCTCCAAATGGCAAACCATGTAATTTCAAATCCTTCTTCATGGAAGGAAGAAAGAAGCTCAAATGGGTAAAGGGCAGGTGAAAATTAAGGTTCTCGTTCAACATGCTCAAATGAGGGTTTTTCTGAAAATTAGGGTTCTGAGTGAAAATTAGGGTTCTGAGTTTGTGGCTACTACACAGAGAAAGAGAGAATTTCAGAGAGAGAAAAGGGATTAAAACCCAAAACCCTAAAGAAAGAGAGAATTTCAGAGAGAGAGAGAGAGAGAGGAAGAAAGAAGACGCACCTGGTTGGGTGTGGCGGAGGCGAGAGAATCGTGAGCGAAACTGGTCGTCGTCGTGAGCGAAACTGGTCGTCGTCGTCGTGGGCGAAGCTGGTCGTCGTCGTCGTGGGCGAAGCTGGTCGTCGTCGTGGGCGAAGGAAGCTGAGAGTTGAAACTGAGAATCGTGAGAGAGAGAAATCAAGCGCTTCTCGTCGTCGTCGTGGGCGAAGGATGCTTAGAGTTGAAACTGAGAAATCAAGCGCTTCGAGAGAGAAAAGAAACTGAGGGGAGTTTAATTTTTTTATTAAAATAAAATAAATAAAAAAGAAGCGCTTTGGTCAAAAAAATGGGGGGGAGTTTTTTTTTTGACAAAAAAGGGAGGGAGAGTTGTTTTTGGCACGAAAAATTTCAAAACCGCCGCGGTATAAGCCAATAACCGCCGCCGAATGAATCCCATTATTTATATTTTCAAAACCGCCGCAGTATTCCCACAAACCACTGCAGTTTACGTGCTTATTGAAGCGGTTAACTTCACCGCCGCGTAAACCGCCGCAAGATTTACACCGGCGGCAGTTTTGCCATAACCGCCGTAGAATAACCGCCGCCGGTTGCCATTTTTGTTGTAGTGTATTCACAATTGCATCTCCAATCCTCCCCTCACTAAGAGCTTGATCCCACGAATTAAAATCACTAACCAAAGATTCAATCTTTAAATCAGGATAGCCAAAAACCTCCCTATTCCAACCTCTCAACTTCCCTTCCTTGATGATAAAGAGGGTTGGTGGAGTACAACTGTTGGTGTTATTACATTCTGTTTTCATACAAGTTTCTTTTCTATCAACCTTTTAGTTTGCTTAAGATATTTTGGAAAGTAATGTTTTTCCCATTTGCATTGTTTGTCGCGTGAGTGACACGCTCACGTGTGTCATTTTCACATTGTGTTCATATATTTAACATGCAAGGAAATTTGAGAGTGAAAAGTATATTACGTTTTTTTTATCAATAAAAAAAGTATATTACGTTTAAGAGTGCTAATAATATTGTTCTAAATATCAATATCCATACTAATGTTATTCTTGAAGAGCATGGCACTTTGCCTGTGATTGTGTAGAAAGCAAATAGCAGCAGAGAATTAATTGTAATTTTCAAATGTTGGTTGAAATGTTACATTAATGAACCCTACAAGAAGAAACGATACTACCAGGGATCAAAATTCACCGAAAACGCTCTAAAATCGTCGGAAAAATGCTCATAGGTAATGTTTTTCGACGGATTGCCCGCCGATAAATACTGACGGAAAATCCACCGGAAAGTTTTTTTTTAAAAAAAAAAACCACCGAAAATGTCATCTAATCTACCAGTAAGTTTTTTTTGAAAAAATCCGCCAAAAATGTCATCAAATTCGCCGGTAACGAAATGTTTTTTTTATTTGTATTATTTTAATTATAATTATAATTTAATATTAATTATAATTATAATTATAATAATTTAATAAAATATAATATTTATTAATAATAGTTAATTATACCTAACGAAAATAATTACAATAATCAAAATGATAAACATTCTTATATATCCAAAAAGTACAAATTAAAATATCCATACAATATAAATTAAAATGACAAAAGTTCAAAATCCTCCACATAGCTGAAGAGAGAAATCAGAAAAATGAAGGAAAAATGTGATGAAGATAAAAGGGGTACTATATAGTTTTTTAACAAAACCAACAAATGAGTGATTTTTTTTTCAATTCTATGAATTATTTAATAACTTTTGTTCTTTAAGAAGTATAATTTTATTAAAAAACTATTATTTTTTATCAATGAGGATAACTCTTATTCTATATGTATATTTTTTAGAAATATATACAGTTTTTACTATTATTTTGTAATAAAAAAATAAATATATTTTAAAAGTTGTTAGACTAAAACTTCATATAAACAGAGGAGTATAAACTTTCAACTTTAATTTTTTTTCTTCATACTATATAAAATTTTTGAAAATTTATAAATTCTTTATACTTTTGTCAAAAAAATTGCATTAAAAAATAACCAACTTTTTAATATATATTTTATCTATTTTATATTTTTATATATTAAGTAATTATCGTTTTTAAAATAATTTCACATTTTTTTACAAAAATGTAACTCATTTAATAACTAGTTTTTAAAGGACAATTACCGGTACCCTATTATTTTCAACTGTACCATATAAGTATCCTTATTTTATTGTAAGTGTTACTCTTTCCCCTACTTGACACAACGAGTATTTTCTCCTACTTGATATACAACGTCGTTGTAAATTTTTTTTACACTATTAATGAATAAAAATTTATGGTAAGAATGACTTTTAAGATAGTTGAATAAAGTCAAACCTTTATTATAACGTGTCGTTTCGTGATTGGCCGGCATTGAAAAAAATCTTATACAACAACGATTTAAATAAATTAAATTAAAAAATTTATTAAAATGATTACCGAGTAACTTTGAATACCAAAAGAATGTGAATACCGCTGCGATGACTAATTAGTTTTTAATGTACGGCACAAAACAATATATACATAACCTTTCTAGTTTCTATACACTATTTTTTTTGTTACCATGTCATTAGTACGTAGTTTTCACCGACTTTACCAATGACTAATCTATGTTGAGGAACCTGTCTGGCCACAAGTACCCGACTTTGTCTGCCAGTGCGGTAGTTTCTATACACTATATATCCAACGTCGTGTAAACATGTGAATGGATAATATTTTATCCTTCAACTTCCTTTTTTTTGAGAAAATATAAATTAAATTGAGGAGAATATGTACACAGTAAATATTGATGTGTCAAAATTAAAAGTGCCTCCACATCGGTGTCATTTATTTGACCGAATGCATCATGCATGTGATCCCATTAAATTCATATTTCTTCACCCTGTTACTATTATAATTTTCTTTCATGAAAAGGGAAAAAGCAGAAAAATAATGGTACTGCTAGAACTAAAGTAGAGAGACTAGAAGAAGAAAAAGTTTACATCACACAAATAGACACTTTTCTGCTCCACTCTTTCTCTTTCTTATTATGAGTTGATAGACAATTTGGTTCTTTAAATTTCAGAAAAGTTTAACTTAAGGAGATGTATTGGATTGGAATTTCAAGGGATTTTAAAAGACTTTTTTTAGGTAAAACAATTCTGTGGTATCCAATCACAACCTTTAGTTACTATAAAAAAATATGTGATATTCAATCAGGATTTTCAAGACTTTTTGAAGAGTCTCACAAAATCTGGTGGTATTCGTTTGAGAATTTTTACAACTTAAAAAGAATCTGTTGGCATTAAAAAATACAAGGATTTTCAAGAATTATTTTACTAGATGAACTTTGTAGAGACTTTTTAGTACAATTTATAACTACTACACCTATAAAACAATCCCGCCAAATTCCTCTCTTTGTAGACTTTTTTGGGTGAGTAAGTAGGTCTGATTAGGCTACTAGTATTTTTTTAATTAGGCTCACTGAGTAGCCAATTAAGATCATTCCAAACAAACCAACACAGTTGGCGTAGCCGTATAAGTAACACTGAGACATAAGAGTTGACCTGGTGGTGTTCCCGAGTTCGATTTTTTTTTAGTAAACCCGGGTATCCACCGCACGGACAGCAGTGACTAATCTCTCGCTCATTGTAGGTGTCTCGAGGGGACAGGACAGCTGGCCCGGAGTTTTAATGCTACTCCGTACCCAATGAGGAGATCGAACCCCCGACCCTTAGTTAAATGAGGTTCAGCCCCAACCGCTGAACCACACGCTCTGGGTTTCCCGAGTTCGATTTGCACAATGACAACAATCGTTTGAATCAAAAAATAATTATTTTAAACAAAACAAATGTGTGTTGAAACTTGAAAAGGAAAAACCATGTCAAAAGGAGAAACTGCGAAACCATGTGAAGAGCTGAAGAATGATAAAGAGGAAACGAGAATATGCGGTCTTGGGTGAAGAGAAAATGAAAATTAGGATGAGGCCACAAAAGGTTAATTTACAACGTATACAAATAATTATTAAAATTCAAAAACATGGGGGTGACCATGGCACCAGCAGGTAGGTCCTTCAGTGCCTTCGTAATTGCGTCTTAGGAATAGGAGTATGACCATATCATAATGCATGCATGTCAACTTATTGAGTGAACCTAATCATATTAATGCTTCTGTTAGCCAACGAAAACTCAAAGAATTAAATAGTAACTGTGTAATAAGAAGAATTTGTTGTCTAAGGAATTATGTGTTAATTTACATAAACTCATAGAATTGAATTAGACAAACCAATTATTGGATGACATTTTTTAGGATAAAATGTGTGTTAAAAAGGAAAAACCATTATTATTTTATATTATGTGAATTATTGAATACGACCCTAGTTTGCAACACCTCTACCCAAAATTATAGTTTGCAACAACATAATTTGTCTAGAAATAAACTTTTAGACCACAAAATGGTACTCCTTTTTGAGCCTTTTTGTTTCAGCTTATTTTGAAGAATAATCACTTTTTTAAAAAATCTATTTTAGAAGTTTTTCATCCAGTTGTTACTACTTTTAAAAAAAAATGAGAATCTAAAAATAATCTAAAAACTAATTCAAATGAGAGTCTGTTTTGAGTAGCTTCTCATAAAAATTAGTTTTTTAGGAATGATTTTTTTTTTAATTAACTGATTTTTTACAGAAATAAAAAACAACTTCTCATTTTCTTAAAAATTTCTAAAAACTAATCTCTAAATTATTTAACAACAAAATCACTTATTTTTTAATCCGTAGCAAACAAGCCATTTGTTTCATCATCACAGATGGTGTGAAACCAATTAAGTCAGAGTAGGGTTCAACTTACTCCAAGAGTAATTTTTTTAGAGTTACTTCACATCTTAATCGTTGATTTGGATCTAATCCAATGGTAACAATACATCATTACATAGGGGTGTATTGTTACCATTGGATTAAGTCCAAATCAACGGTTATGATGTAGAGTAAATCTATAAAAGTTACTTTTGGAGTAATTTGAACCCTGCTCATTAATTCAACAGTGATTTCTTTAAAGTAAGTTTTAATACACATAAATTCCATGATATCAAGTGTCAAAATTGATAAAAATATATGACCATATATTTATGCTTTTTACACCTTTTACACTAAACTACAACCGTAGTAGCCTCTTTCCCCAATTCCTTTTTCCTCTTCCCGTTCTTCTTATCCATTTACTGAAGAGAGGTCATTTTGGGTCATTTTGTTGGCCCGAAATCATTCATTAATTTGCATGGTTTTCTTTCTCTTTTTCATCTAAATGAGTGGTTAATTACCACGTACATAGATCTAGTTTTTGTTTCATGTTTTTCCGTGAATTCGATGTTCGAGTGCGACATTGTTTGTTTGTCATAAATTAAGACCATTAATTTCAAGTCTAAATTTATAAATGTCTCTATCTATAAATACATCTTCCTGAATGCTATACCTCCCACACCACACTTTCAATCAAAATCTCTCTTCCACTGAAATAATCAAGATGTTGAAAAAATCCTCGCAACCCTTAATTCTCTTTCTCCTTGTTTTCATCTCTACATTTTTATCATCACAACATTGTAATGCATATCCTCTATCAACTCAAGGAAGATGGATAATAGATGATTCAACAGGACAACGTGCAAAGCTTGTATGTGGAAATTGGGCTGGTCACCTTAAACCAATGATCCCTGAAGGTCTTGATAGAAGACCATTGAAGGAGCTTGTTTCTGAGCTTGTCAAACACAACTTCAACTGCGTTCGTCTCACATATGCAATTTACATGTGGACACGTTATAGCCACCAAATTGTGAATGATTTATTTACGAACGATTTAGATGCACCAGAGGTTGTGGAAGGAATTACTAAGTACAATCCTTCTATATTGAATATGACTCATATTGAGGTGTTTGATTCCGTTGTAAAAGAACTTGGTGCTCAGAATGTGAAAGTGTTGCTTGATAATCACGTAAGTGAGCCTAAATGGTGTTGTCATGATGATGATGAGAATGGTTTCTTTCATGATAGACATTTTGATCCTAAGGAATGGGTACATGGCCTTACTTTGGCAGCTCAACACTTTGTTGGACATCATCATGTACGTATAACTAACAACCTCATCCTTTTTATTCTTATCTTCAGTTTTAGAATTTTTTTATCAGATGATATATTTTATTTATCCAATCTTCAGTTTTAGAATTTAAGATAATACTAGCTGATTATTTGCGTCATTAGTTATTTTTTTTAACTTGACTAGTTAACGAATGTGATATTATGTCCTAGCTGATGTATATATAAAGCCTATAACACAACAGATTGTTAGGTTGGATATTTTTCATGGCTATCCTCGAGGGGCAGATCCACCCATACCGCACATCCTGAAAAAATAAAATTAGCACCAATACTTCCTATTAAAAAATATTTTGCACAACCTGAAAATATTATATTTGCACCAGCTGAATTCACCACACTCACACAACCACTAACCGAATGGGGGAAACATAGATGAACGACTGACTAGTGACTTATATTGAGAAAGATATATTTAATAACATTGATGCTGAAGTCATTATTCAACGATTTCCAAATATACTAAAGGTTTATTTTTATTACATTTTTATCGACGTGTGTGTTTTAAAAATAAAATAACCCATCACTCACTGTTGGTTGTCTAGCAATTTCAGCGACATAAGGACGTCGGCTCTTAGGTTTGAACCCGGATGCTAGCAGTGGTAGTGCATGTGTGTGCATGTAATTAGACCCAAAAAAAATTACCCGTCTAGTTTAGGGTCCTAGATCTGGCACTAGTTATCCAGATTCGAACTCGGGATTTCCACTTCGAATGTGTGAGTTTACGAGTGGTACTCTGCAGACCAAAAATATTGTAGCTGATGTGATATTTTTGAAAGATTATTATAGTATAGATAACATAACATGACTGTGATTGGTTTTTAATCACTTGCAGGTTGTGGCAATGAGTTTGAGGAATGAATTGCATGGTCCACGTCAAAACCTAAGAGATTGGTATAGGTACATCAGTGAAGGAGCACTAGCAATCCATAAAGTAAATCCTAATGTACTTGTGGTTATCTCGGGTTTAAACTATGACACTGAGTTGCAATTTTTAAGGAACAAACCATTGAAGATAGACTTAGGTAAAAAAATGGTTTTTGAGACACATTTGTACTCATGGTCTGGAATTGGGACACTCAAACTAAAAGAGATTTGGACAAAGCAACCATTGAATAGAATATGTGCTAATAACATCATGGAATTAGACCAAAGAGCTGGTTTCCTTACCACTGGTAAGAATGCAGCTCCTTTGATCTTTACAGAGTTTGGTTTTGACCAAACAGGTTCTTCAGTTGAAGACAAGAGATTCTTGACATGTCTTCAAACTTATCTTGTTGAAAGAGACTTGGATTGGGGTTTATGGGCATTTCATGGTAGTTATTATGTTAGAGAAGACAAAGTTCAACTTGATGAGACCTTTGGTGTTATGGATTCCACTTGGCACAACCTTAGAAACCCTAATTTCACCGACAAGTTCCAACTTTTGCAAAGGAAGAATCAAGGTGAGTTACAATTTGAGTTATAAATATAATTCAATTGATTATTTTGTGGAGATATTTCATATGCTAATATAAATATCAACTTATATTTTTCTTATGTTTGTTAATGTAGATCCTACTTCTAAAGTCTCTCAATCATATATTATGTACCATCCACTTACTGGTCAATGTGTTCAAGTTAATGACAAGAATGAACTTGAAACTGGTAGTTGTAAGAATCAAAATAGATGGACTTATCGTGAAGAAGAGTCTCAAATCCTTTTGAGTGGCACTAATAAGTGCTTAATTGCTGCTAGTGAGGGGCTTGCTGTATCTGTTTCTGATGATTGTCAAAGTATGAATAGCTTCTGGAAAGCTGAATCACTTTCTAAACTTCATTTGTCTACTATAGATCAATATGAGAATCGACTTTGCTTGCAGAAGGATTCTAACTCATCCGCTGTTGTCACTTCAAAATGTATCTGCATAGATGATGATTCTCTTTGTCTAGACGATCCTCAAAGCCAGTGGTTCCAGCTTGTTGCAACTAATGTATAGTTTGAATTAACAAGGCTTAGTAGTTATGTTTTTGATAATTTGTCTTTTTCAATTTTGCCTTATTTGAATTGCTTTGTTACTATAGAGCTTTTAATGTTTAAGTTTTTAGAAATCTCATCAACTAATAAGAATGTATAATTTGTGCTGTTGTACTCTAATTTTGTACTCTAGTCCCCATTGGTCTCTCTTATGTTCTATTTCTTTTCTTTTTCTTTTTTAAAAAAAGAGAGAGCAAGTTCAATGTGTGAAAAACTTAAAAGACATAAATAACGAAGTCATCCAAACAAGCAGAGTGCTAATTCAGTCAAGAGACTTTTTTTTCACCACCAAATAATCCTCAGGTGCTAAAGCAAAGGGTAAAAAATCTCAAACAAAATGACTTGCACCACCAACGCGTCTCAAGATAACTATTTCTTGTCTTCCTTTTCTGCTTCAGCGGCTCTCTTTAATTAGTCTGGCGCCTTGATAGCGCTGGTTAGTGCATTCAAGACAAAGCTTATAATGAAAATAGGGGTAGTATTTTTTTCCTTCTTAATATTTTTTGCATGAAATGGTTATAACGAGTTTACTTCCTACTATTTGCAAAAAAAAAACTTAAAAAATGTATGAGAAATCTATGATAAATATCGTCACCCATTTTCTTTAAGTTGCCAAAAAGAGACCATATTTATATAAATAGTCTCGAAGTAACTGAATAAAAGAATAGTAATAAAATAATTGTATAAAAAAATAGTTGAAACCTCATAGTTGATAAAAAATAGTATTATTATAAGAGAAATGACAAATGGTAAGAAAAAAACGTAAGAATAAGATAATAACAAAACAAGGCATTTGGTGTCTAGTGTTAGTTGGTGTCCTATAATTTACCTTCTAGTGTATTTCTTACATTTCTTACAAAAACTATTTTTATTAAATAACAGTGCTCTATTATGATAGGTTATTTGTAGGAACCTGTTTTGTATAAGTTGAATAAAAACTTGATTTGGTCTCCTTGTCTTTTTTTTTGTCAAAGTTGCATGATTCATTGAACTGGGCAAGGCCCAAAAAGGAACCAACACAGCCTAGAACTAAGGGACAAGGTACAGCAAAGGAGCGCACAAGCCCAAAACAACAAAAGACAGTAAAAAAAGGGTTTTGCTTTTCCCACACCCCCTCCTACTCTTTCACACCCCTTAACAAATTTTATTCCAAAAATAACCTCGCGTGAGACGCTGCGAGGACGTGTTTTATGACTGTTCGAACGACCTTGTTCGAACAGGTTCGCATGACCTCATGCGAACAGTTTAAAAACGCCCAAAAGGGTGTGAAGTCAAAATTTAACACACTCGAACGATGTCGTTCGAATGTGTTCGAACGAGGTCATGCGAACAGGTTCGCATGACCTCATGCGAACAGGTGAAAAACGCCCAAAAGGGTGTGAAGTCAAAATTTAACACACTCGAACGATGTCATTCGAACCTGTTCGAATGCCCGTGTTCGAACAGGTGAAAATTCGTGAAAAAAAAGAGGTTTGGCCTGGCCTTTTGGTCTTTTCACACCCTTATGGGGTGTGTTTCGAGTAGGAGGGGGTGTGAGAAAAACAATACCCTAAAAAAACCACTTAAAGTCCACTTAATCCTATCCAACCATTTAAAGTCCACTTAGTTGCAGACCCTAATTGAGAAAAGGAGAAGCATCTTCAACCCGCATGGCACCCAACCCAACAAGAGACATCAAGGCGCAATTCTGCCATTGTCAATCAAAATGGCTCAACGGAGAGAAGGCGGAGAGTAGAGGGTCAAACTACCTGAAGCTGGCCAGAAGAAGCTAGTTGAGCAATCCAGTGAACAGTCGAGTTACCGTCCCTTGAGACCCAGGTAAAGCCACAATCATTGAATCTTACTTTGAAGCTTTTGATGTCATCAATTAGACCCCTGATTTCTTCTCTTCTCATGTTTCCTCTACACGCCTCATTCAAAACTTGCTTGTCCGATTCGAAAATAACCGAGTTGAGGTTAAGGCTCTCTCTAAGCAACATAGATTCACACAAGGCCCGAGCTTCAGCAGACAATGCAGAATACGTAAAGATTCTCTTGAAGGAGGCTGATACTAAGGTACCTTTATCATCTCTACATATAATCCCTGTAAATGCTTTCCCTATTGACGCCTCAAAGGTTGCATCAGTGTTGATTTTAAAGAATGGGGGGCGTGGGGGCCTCCAAGCCTTTAGAGGAGGGGAAAAAGGTGTGTTAGCAGCAACTGTAGCTATCCTTTCCTTACGGGGCCTCCAAGCCTTTAGATCTAGGAATTCATTGCACTGTAGTTGGATCTGGATTAAAGTTCCTCTAGGATTAGTAGGTTTGTCATTGAACACAACATCATTTGTGGACTTGAATCCAAAATGGGTTCATATCAAAATAGATCGATCTCGTGAGGCGTAACTTCTGGTATCCAAAACTGGATGCATGTTAGGTGATTCATAACAAACCACTGTGCCTTTTTCATGATTTCTTTGCTGTGACTTTCTTCTTCAAATATGAACAGCTTATGGAAGCCCAAGCTTTTGTGATAATATCTTTAGCTGCTTCCTTATTTACCACCTTGGATGCTATTATTTCCCCCCTAGAGTACGTCTAGCTATTGCATTGTTGTGAGATGGGGATTTGTGTGTGGAACTAGAAGCCATGGAACTCATGTAACCAAGGAGACTGAGAGGAGCAGCCATGGTCCTTTATATTTCAAATCTGTGTCAAAGTGGTCATTTATCTTTTTCTCTCACTTTAATCCTTTATGTTTCAAAATTGTGTCAAAGTGATAATTCTTTTCCTCACTTTGGTCCTTTATTTTTCAAATTTGTGTCAAAATAGTCCTTTTTTCTCACTTTGGCCATTTTTCCCTAAAAATGACCAGACCAGTTGACACAAATTTGAAACATAAAGGACCAAAGTGAAAGAAAAAGAGATAAATGACCAAATTAAAACTTTGTTCAAAGATAAAGAACCAAAAATAGAATTTGGCAATAAAATATTATTATAATAGTATTTTGTAGGGATCATTGTGAAGTTGTGGTATGTGTAAAACTTCTTTATAGGTGAATCCTATTGTATTATAGAGATTTGTGGACAACACATCACTCACTAATTTGAATAGTAATGTGCTGCGAATTCAAGTATTAGTGAATAGTCTCACATCATTTAGAAATAGGCTAAATGAAAGATAGGTGTTCACAAATATAACTATTGCCTTAAGTTTTTTGTCGGAGTTATATATGGTGTCTAAAATATTTTGATAGTGTAGATCAAATCTAGTGACGTGAATGACTCACACTTGAGGAGGAGAATGAACGTTGAGAAACAAAAAATTCTAAGGAAATATCTAAAAAATCTCTCAATTTCCAATATCTGACAATTTTTCTCCTTTAGCTCCAAATCACGTACCTGTAACATTTCCAAAAAAATTATTCTTTTAAATAATTATCATCGACTTTGAAACATCAAACAGTGCTTAATGAATAGTGTGATCACTTTTTACTTCGTTATGAATACAATAATACAAATTATCTCTCCTTACAAACTGACAAATTAGACTTTTATTTGACCATCCTATGCCTTGTGCTTCCATTTAAGGGTCCTGTGGCGCTCATATAGTTCCCTAGTGTTGTTTCATGGTGAATGGCACAAGGTAAAAGTGTGGAAAAACAGGTTGGTTATTTCTCAAAAAAAGATGGTTAATTGCGTGGGTGAGGTGGTAAATTGATTCAAACTGACAAATTAGGCTTTTATTTGACCACCCTATGCCTTATGCTTCTGTTTAAGGGTTCTATGGCACTCAAATAGTTCCCTAGTGTTGTTTCATGGTGAATGGCCCAAGCAAAAATATATAAACACGAGTTGGTCATTTCTTAGAAAAAGATGGTTAATTGCTTTTGTGAGGTGGTCAACTGATTCAAAGTGACAATTTAGGCTTTTATTTGACTACCCTGTGCCTTGTCCCGTTTAAGGGTCCTATGGCACTCATATATATAGTGCCCTCATGTTGTTTCATGGTGGATGGCACAAGGTAAATAAGAAAAAAACAGGTTGGTCATTTCTCCAAAAAAGATGGTTAATTGCGTAGGGTGAAGTGGTTAACTTGTTCAAACTGACAAATTAGGCTTGTATTTGACCAACTTATGCCTTGTACAACTCAGCACGATACTACTAGTGGAGATTATATGAGTTCCCAAAGGACCCTTAAATGGAAGCACAACGGCATAGAGAAGTCAAATGTCCTGTAATTTGTCATTTCGATTCAATTAACTAATTCAGAAGCACAATTAACCAAAATAATGAATTTCATTAAACTTGGGTCCAAAATAATACAATTTTATTAAGTTACATAGCTGAACTGCAACCCAACCACAATTTAACATAAATTGTATCTTAATTCAACAACTAACAAAAAATTAACAACACAATAGAACCTAATCATCAACTTAACAACTTAATAGACACATTGATGAACTTAACAAATTAGTCTGGTCAACAACTTAACAACTAAAACTTCCATAACCAATAATAATCTAAACTAGTTTAAATACATTGATGAATTCATTGTCATATAAAGTTACAACTTTCAGCACTATTGCTTCGAGCATAAAATAGTTGTCATGCATCTATGATGAATTCTTTGCACAACAAAACATTCACTCCAGCATCTCTTATTGCGTCGAAATTTTCAAAGCTTCCCTGGACAAGAAAACATAGATCAAGTTGGAGTAGTTATTATTTAGCTGCAATATCACTTAGTAATCAACCAACTAAATATTATCATCTAACTATTCTCACTTAGCGGATACATCCCTTCAGCTACTAACTCCAAACATGCCAAAGGGCAGGCAGAATGACAAACCTCTAATCCTGAAAAGTAAGCAAAATAGGACTCATACTATAGAACTCAGTTGTGCATGGAGATACAATTATACTGGTCTTGCATAGTAACACATTCATCTAACAGAACGACAATTATCACTTACAGAATGACAATTATACAGGTCTTGCATAGTAACACATTCTACTAAAACTTGGAAACCATGAGCATAAACAATAACGAACTCTCAACATGATGTAAATACTTAAGACTATCAAATTACAAGACCGATGCAGCGAGAGAGTGAGGATCTCAAATTTGAAGTTTATACATAAACATAAAATTTCCCAGCTAAGTGATTCAAGTTAGCCACAATTAAACTAAGATATTAGATCTGAAATGTTATCTTGAATCCTTAATAATTACCAAGCTATTGATCTAGTTTTTGCCCCCTTTGACAACATTTTAGGAAGCAATAGCAACATAGAAAGGTTATATATAAAGAATAAGTACATACCTTTACAGCTGGCTCAGTACCAAGTTCCTTTAAATCATTAAATTTCATCACCTGAAACAAAATTTGCAAAGCACCCAGATTAGTGGTTGCAAGATTGAAAATATTTGTCAATGTAGAAGTCACCGCAAAAACAATTATAACAAGAAGAAAAAAATTAAATGATCAATCATCATAATTTTAACTACATAACCAATTGAAGACAATTATTCTTTAATTCATTACATATATTCCTTAACTGATTACTCAACTGCAACATCGACATCTTTCAACTAAATAATCAAATAAATATACTCTACTAACAGAATTCACACCTCTCGCATGCCTTGCGTGACTGCTGCCAGCGTGGCAGCAGTTGGTTACCTCATTCCACTATTACCCTAAGTGGGCCCCCATACAATGTGTTTCCATTTCCCTCCCTTAAACATTTACTATTTATGGAGTCCTAACACATTATTAATGAAGTAAAGAGGAAACTGAATACAGGAGTACAATAACTTTTCCTGTTAACTCAAAATAAAAATAGTTTAACTGTTGAATTGCATAGCTGAATAATAATAATTCAACGCAAGAATACAATGACTCTTTTGTTTACAATTTAGTACAAGATCTAAATATCGATTATAATTACAAATTTCTAGATGTGCAAACCAAACTTTTTTTTATCTAAGTACATGTTTCTTCATCGTCACATATAATTACAACATCATCTTTCTTCTTAGCGAGCTCCTTTATAATTGGATTGAAGTCATCTGCAAGTACTCTGCAGACATAAAAGGTGATGGCAATGAAACATGTAGAAAATATGCACATATTCAACAAAAATAGAGCAAGTCACTATTAGTCTAAAATTACATGATGCTTATGACATGCTCCATTGTCAAAACAAACATATACAAGTTAAATGTTATAATAGCCTAAAAGAATCGTATACTAAAGGATCCTAAAAAATATCAAATCATAGGGACTAATGCTTTCCATGTTCCTGTAAGTTAAAAAACAAGAATGAGTAATTGCTAAGAATCTCTTAGGCAACCACAATTTGGCAAACTTAGAAAAGAAACCAAAAGAACCATTTGTGAATTGCAACAGATTCAAGCAGCAACAAGAAATTCAAAAAAAATAAGCATCAAATACATTCATAATTAAAATAACAAAAACAAAACAGAAAGAACTTACAAGAGGCCTAAACCACCATGTCAGAGGTGAGTCCCAGTGCTATCAACGATGTCTGCCAACATTGTTGCGCCTCCTTACGTGCGGCCTACATCTTATTCTCCTTCCATGCCCGCCTTCAATCTCCCCCGTGAATCATATCTCTCTTTCGCGGTTCCTCTCCATTGCTCTCCTCCTCGCCGCCTTCTCTCATTTCTGTTGAAACAACCTTCAAACAAACAATACATGAAATCAGATGAGGTAACAAATACATAATTATAGATTGTTGTATTGTATGATTGCAAAGAATTATTTAGATTCACGGTGGTACTAGTTCTATGCCCCATTCTTTTACAAGCGTGACTATTTTTTTATGACTAATTTCTTTATGAATCATAAAAAACATACATGTAACCAAATCCAAGAAAGGGGTCTAAACCCTAAACAAATACAAGTATATCGGTATATATAGTTTTCCATAACCATACAAAAACCGATGAAACAATTTCTAAACACTATGATTTCCTTTCTCGGCAAAGAAACAAACACAAGATAGGCATAACAATTAGAATGAAAAAGTAAAACATAAAAGGAGGTGCATACAAAACCAAGAATGCATAGCACCATCAGTATCACCATGTATATGCTTAACCCATTTGCGATTAGGGTTTTGATAACCCATTTAAACAGATTTGAATGTTAACACATTTGACTAATATCATTAGAGTTTAGGAATGATCAAGATTACTCAAGTCAGTAATAGTAAAGAAACTTACTTGACTGAAATTTCGCAGAGATGGCAGCTTGCAGAAGAAGTGAATCGTAGAGATGATTAGGATTCGTAGTTCGTTCTTCAAGGCACTACAAAAAAACTGGTCATTAGCGACGGACATTTCCCTCGCAAAATGACCTACATCCGTCGCTAATGGTCATTTGCGAGGGAATTAGCGACGGATTGGTTCCCTCGCTAATTCCCTCCTCGCTACTGGGATTAGCGAGGGAATTTTAATCCCTCGCTAATTAGCGAGGGAATTTTCCCTCGCTAATTCCCTCGCTAAGTCTGACTGTTTCTTTTTTTTTAAATCTGCTTTTTTTTTATATTTATTATTATATTATTTTAATTATTATTACTACTATTATTATTATTATTTCCAAAAAGAGAGAGAGAGAGAGAGAGAGAGAGAGAGAGAAAGGAGTGAGAGTGGTGAAGGTGGCGTGGTGGTGGTGGTGGTGGTGGTGGTGGTGAAGGTGGCGTGGTGGTGATGTGTGGATGGTAGAGAGAGAAGGAGAAGAGTAAGGGAGAAAGAGAGAGAGAGAGAGAGAGAGAGAGAGAGAGAGAGAGAGAGAGAGAGGAGTGAGTGTGGTGGCGGCGTAGTGGTGGCGTGGTGGTGGTGGTGAAGGTGGCGTGGTGGTGATGTGTGGATGGTAGAGAGAGAAGGAGAAGAGTAAGGGAGAGAGAGAAAGAGAGAGAGAGGAGTGAAAGTGGTGGCGGCGGCGGTGGTGGTGGTGTGAGTGAGAAGAAGAGGAGAGAAGAAGAGTGAGGGAAGAGGAAGGGTGGCGTGGTGGCGGCGTGGTGGTGGCGTGGTGGCGTGGTGGTGGCGTGGGTGAGAAGAAGAGTAAAGGAAGAGGAAAGGTGAAAAGGAGAGAAGAAGAGTGAGGGTGTTGTGAGTGAGAAAGAAGAGTGATGGTGTAAACGGATTTAAGGAAAAAAAGTAAAAAAAATTTGCGAGGGAATTAGCGACGGAACTGTCCGTCGCTAATTGCTGCACATTTACCAACCCCTGCACTGAGTCCCATCATCTGAAAAATAAAAAAAATTAGCGAGGGACTGAAATTCCGTCGCTAATTTTCCCGCCCAAGCTTTTAGCAAGGGAATTTCCGTCACTAATGTCTAAATTTCCGTCGCTAATTCTCAAAAATACGACAGCCCCTATTCCCTCGCAAATTCCGTCGCTAATCCCAATTTTTGCTAGGGACCATTAGTCCCTCGCTAATTTCTGTCGCTAATAGCTTCTTTTCTTGTAGTGAGGGTTGGAGCTCCCAGTTCTTCAGTTAAGGGTTGGAGAATCGAAGAGAGTTTCCATGGATTCCAAGTGATGAGAGATGAGATTTAAGAGTGATGAGAGCGTTGTGCGAGTCGTGGTTTTGTGTTTCTGATGAGAGAGTTGTGCGAGATGAGAGAGTTGAGGGAGTGATGTTTTTGTTTATAATAATATTTAAACAATTGTTTTTATTTTCAATTAAATCAGACCGGGTCCCACCACCATATTTTCAATTAAACAATTGTTTTTGTTTAATTATTGTCAAAAAAATTTACAACTTTAATTAGCTGGCTTCCAGGTACAAGGTAGATTATGACGCCTAAGCTAGTTTGTAGGTTATATACTTTTTACCAAACATTTCCTTCGTGCGTCAGGATTAACAAAAGCTAGATAACAATGTGTAGGCACTAGGTTGAGAAAAACGTACATCAATCTTATCTCTTGAGGATTTCTCTTGAGGATTTCAAAGAGATAAGAATGATTCTGATATCAATTTCTCTAATAAATTACAATAAACATAACAAAAATATTGTTTACTCCCATCTATTCTAAAGTTAAAAAATGTCTCTATCTATAAATACTTCCTCTCCATTTTCTATCTCTCACACCACACCTTTAATCAAAATTCTCTTCCACTCAAATATTCAAGATGTTGAGAAAACCCTCACAATCCTTAATACTCCTCCTCATTGTTTTTATCTCTATACTTTTATCATCACAATATTGTAATGCATATCCTCTATCAACACAAGGAAAATGGATAATAGATGATTCAACAGGACAACGTGCAAAACTTGTATGTGGCAATTGGGCTGGTCACCTTAAACCAATGATCCCTGAAGGTCTTGATAGAAGACCATTGAAGGAGCTTGTTTCTGAGCTTGTCAAACACAACTTCAACTGCGTTCGTCTCACATATGCAATTTACATGTGGACACGTTATAGTCACCAAATTGTGAATGATTTATTTATGAATGATTTAGATGCACCAGAAGTTGTGGAAGGAATTTCTAAGTACAATCCTTCTATATTGAATATGACTCATATTGAGGTTTTTGATGCTGTTGTTAATGAACTTGGTGCTCAGAATGTGAAAGTGTTGCTTGATAATCACGTTAGTGAACCTAAATGGTGTTGTGACGACGATGATGAAAATGGTTTCTTTCATGATAGACACTTTGATCCTAAGGAATGGGTTCATGGCCTTACTTTGGCAGCTCAACACTTTGTTCAACATCATTCTGTATGTATTACTTATATAACAACTTTATCCTTTTTATTCTTATCTTGAGTTTTAGAGTTTAAGATAATACAGATAATACTAATTGATTATTTGTATCATGACTTATATTATTATTTTAAGTTGATTAGTTAACTTATGTGATATTATATCCTATCTGATGTATCTAAAAGGCTCTATATTTTCCGTGGTTACCTGGGTTCGAAAATATCCTAGCCAATGTTATATTATTGAGTTTACATGTGAGTTTTTGAGTGGTACTCTTCTGCAGACCAAAAATATCCTAGCCAATGTGATATTATTGAAAAGTTATTATAATATAGATAACATAACATGATATTGATTGGTTTTTAATCACTTGCAGGTTGTGGCAATGAGTTTGAGGAATGAATTGCATGGTCCACGTCAAAATCTGAGAGATTGGTATAGGTACATGAGTGAAGGAGCACTAGCAGTTCATAAAGCAAATCCTAATGTACTTGTGGTTATCTCAGGATTGAACTATGACACTGAGTTGCAATTTTTAAGGAACAAACCATTGAAGATAGACTTGGGTAAAAAAATTGTATTTGAGACACATTTGTATTCATGGTCTGGAGCTGGGACATTGAAACTAAAAGGGATTTGGACAAAGCAACCATTGAATAGAATATGTGCTAATAACATTAAGGCGTTAGACCAAAGAGCTGGTTTCCTAACCACTGGTAAGAATGCAGCTCCTTTGATCTTTACAGAGTTTGGTTTTGACCAAACAGGTTCTTCAGTTGAAGACAAGAGATTCTTTACATGTCTTCAAACTTATCTTGTTGAAAGAGACTTGGATTGGGGGTTATGGGCATTTCAAGGTAGTTATTATGTTAGAGAAGATAAAGTTCAACTTGATGAGACTTTTGGTGTTATGGATGCCACTTGGCACAACCTTAGGTCCCCTAATTTCACTGACAAGTTTCAACTTTTGCAAAGGAAGAATCAAGGTGAGTTAGCATTTTGAGCTATAATTATAATTCAGTCAGTTGATTATTTTATGAAGACATGTCATATGCTAATATAAATATCTACTTATATATCTTTGTTGTGTTTCTTAATGTAGATCCTACTTCTAAAGTCTCCCAAGCATATATCATGTATCATCCAGTTACTGGTCAATGTGCTCAAGTTAATGACAAGAATGAGCTAGAAATTGGTAGTTGTGAGAATCAAAATAGATGGATTTATAGTAAAGATGGGTCTCAAATCCTTTTGAGTGGCACTAAGAAGTGTTTAACTGCTTCTAGTGAAGGGCTTGCTGTTTCTGTTTCCGATGATTGCCAAAGTAAGAATAGCTTCTGGAAAGCTGTATCACTTTCTAAACTTCATTTGGCAACTACGGATCAAGTTGGGAAACAACTTTGCTTACAGAAGAATTCTAATTCATCTGTTGTTGTGACTTCAAAATGTATCTGCATAGATAATGATTCTCTTTGTCTAGATGATCCTACAAGCCAGTGGTTCCAGTTAGTTGCTACCAATGTATAGTTTGAATTAACAAGGCTTATGAGTTTTATGTTTCTGATAATTTATCTTTTCAATTGTGATAGGTGCTTCTATTTGTTTGTCTATTTTAATTGAAGTTATAATATAGCTATGAATTTTTCTTTACGGCGTCATGCATATATAATGACTAGGCAAGTGGGATGCATAATTTGATTAAAAGGATAATATGTCATAATATTTCATGAAATGAGCACCAAAACTCGGTGCATATATTGTTTTCGGAGGACATGCACCATGTTTGGATTATTGCGTTCGCACGGCCCCTTCCAATTACAATTCACAGATTTGATAAAAATAAAAAATAAAATAAAAAGCAAAATGCACAACCCGGTCCGGTTCGTGTCGGGTTACCGGGTCACCGGTTTTTCCAAAAACCGGCCAAGTCACACCGGTTCCCACCGGTTTGCTGCATGGTCGATCCAAAACCTTGACCGGCTCGGTTACCCCCCGGTTCCCGGCTCGACCGGTCCGACCGGCCGGGCCGAGCCGATTTTTAAAACACTGCATGAGAATACCCATGTCAAAGAAAATTTTGGTGACAAAACTAGTGGAAAAAAGACATTTGGAATCGGTTGTTTGACACATTTGGAATCGGTTATTGGCCGATTCGGATACTCCCGATTCTAAATGTGGGGACATTTTGAATCGGTTAAATAACCGATTCAAAATGTAACATTCAGAATCGGTTGTTTGCAACAACCGATTCAAAATGTAACATTCAGAATCAGTTGCTGCAAACAACTGATTCAAATTGCTTTTCCAGACACACGTTATATACGAACCTTACAAATAGGGCATTGTGAATCGGTTATATAAACAATCGATTCCAAATGTCCTTAAAGAAACAAACATTTAAAATCGGTTCTTTATATAACCGATTCCAAATGTCCAATTTTCTTTTTTTTTTTTACTTTTTTTTACTCATTTTTTTTCCATTCACACCTATTAACCAATTTACTTCCGGCAACTCATACATCAACTCACCAATTTACATACACTCATGATAATTCATATACTTAATTCCATTAAACTTAAAAGTACTATAAGTACAAAATTCCACCAATTCATTAAACTACATAGTAAAGAAATTATAACTTTATCATAAGATATGGTAAGTATTTTAATATGAGACACTTATCAAATACTGCAGAATGTGATGGACTGCATGCAAGTGAGGTGTCTGTGGTGCTGTCATAAACTGGCTCAGCTTGTTCACAACAAAAGCAATGTCTGGGCGGGTGATAGTTAGGTAATTGAGGCGCCCAATGAGCCTTCGGTACTGTGATGGATCGACCAGAAGTTCCCATGCACTATCAGTGAGTTTGATGTTTGGATCCATGGGCGTGTGCAGAGATTTGCAGTTGGTGAAGCCTGTGTCCTGTAGCAACTGTGTGGCATATTTGTTTTGGCACACGTAGATGCCCTTAGGTGAAGAGGCAACCTCAAGGCCAAGGAAATATTGCAAGGGACCTAGCAATTTCAGTTTGAAGAGGGTCTGGAGAAGTTCTTGTGCCAGCACTGATGAACTGCATTTGAGGACCAGCAAGAATGATGTCATTCACGTACAAAACAACACAACTAATGACTGTCCAGGACCTGTTGTAAACACAGAGGGATCAGCAGAGGACTGTACAAAGCCATGATGGAGAATGGTAGAGGAAAATTTGTGGAACCATTGAGTTGTTTCAGGTGACTTGCTCCTCTAGTGCAAATCAAACCCAGAGTCCGCAAACACAAGAAGAAGACTACAAAAAAATGAAGATAAACAAGGGTCTAGTAAGTACCTTCAATTTGTATTTGATAGAGCAAGTTCTTCACGGTTTTATCCATATATTAGTAGCCAATAACCACTTCTGTACCTGATGGATGCCATGAACTACAGATGAAATTTCTGAGGGCTCAACATTTAAATTGTCCAAAGTGATTATGATGTATATATAGCAGGTAGCAAAATCATACATAGAAACACTTCCAGAAATCCTTTGATCAAGACAACTATGCAACATGACAAATAATGAAACTTCACACGCACAAACGATGGACGACTTCATCTTAAGTAAAGAATACAAAATAAATGCAATTTTGTTAAATATCGAAAGCAGTCCTAAAAATTTTTTATGCTTGTGATACCATAAAGTTTGCATACCTTGCAGTTTATCAACCCCATAACTTGCTTCATCCAATGGAATTTTTGCTAATGGACTCAAGGAGTAAATTAGAGCTGAGATCAGGTTACACAGACCTAAGACTCTTCAAGAGATGATGGATTTCTTGGCTTTGAATTTTTAAGAAAACAAACAAGATTAATGATGCACTTGCTACTCATTTTCCTTATGGGAATACAACTCCTGTGACAAACAGGTGTATAATCAAACACATGTGAATAACAATAAATAAACCTACATAATCTATTCTCTCTCTGCTAATGTGAATGCATAGTCTAGCAACTAGAGTAAAATTAAGAAACAAAAGGACAACGGTAATGTAAAATTATGTCTCTTCCCATTAAGGTAATGCCTATCAAAGAAGGCAGGCAAATGTGTTTTACCTTTGAGGTCACGTTTTTTGAGGAGAGGAGAGTGATATCAAGTGCATACCTACTTGAAAATGGAGGGAGCCAAAGTCCAACAATAAGTGAAGATTGGGATGCCTGCTTGATGATGAAATACAAATTGAGATGTATCAGCAAGCATGAGATCTGACATCAGAAGTAAAAACTGACCCACAAAATGCACAAGGAACCACTTAAACTGCCACTCTTATGTAAGATAGACACTTCAATTTGAGGCACCATTTCAGCATTTTCTCCAGTGGCAATTATAAACCACTGTCTCCACCTTGTCCCGACTCTTAAAAAATTCAGTTTTGCACCGGTGCGATAGTTTTATTGAATGGGAAAAGGAGAAAAAGAAAGCAGTAAGAAAAAGGAAACACGGTAGCTAGGGACACTGAACCACCTCTTGATCTAAAAATTAGTTGGTGAGAAGAGAAATCCAATACCACACACCGTCAAGCTAAGAATGCAACATCATCTAATCAGGCGATGCTTTCTTTTTGATCTTTTCAGAAAACAAATGAAAGTAATAATGCACTTGCTACTCACTGTTACTTTCTTTATGGTAATACAATTCAGTCATATTATGGATTTCAATAACATCAATAAGATAAATGATGACATATTATCAAATATGAGACACTTACCAAGAATCCAACGGCCTGCTTATGTGCTTAAGCTCATCCCAAGATGACCCAGCATATTGCAAAGCCAAGGTAATTGGGTTAAACTTTTTGAAGACACAGACACCAACCCAAAACCCATACTGAGTAGCCATAGGGCATTACCATATTTTATTATAGCCCAAGTCATATATGCACTAACTCAAAACTTTGCTGGGGTTGCATCATTTGCACCACCAGATTTCAAACTTTTTTGGAGCAAAAACAATAGTGCGGACGTATTTGACAGCCAATAGGCCATAAGATCATTGTCATCTTGATCATTATGAAATCATTTAAGAAGAAAAAAGTTATATAAGATAATTGCTCCATTAATTTATTTTACAATACATGAAAAGAACCATAATTATAGACTTTCATGTAAAAACTAGAATCATATAATTTAACAACACAACAGATGTGATAAATAATTTATTGTTCCAACAAATGTTATAAACTCCTTTAAGAAAAATTAATGGAGTAACTATAACAGCCGAACCATGAAACCACCAGGGGCAAAAGCAACATTTACATTTGAATTCATTTACTTTACACTTCATATTAGCAATAGCTTCCAATTCTGCCTTCATATTTTACCTTGCAATATTGTAAAATATCAGTCCTCGTATCAGGATACACTCAGAGAGACATGCCCATACATGATATCATAAAGAGCAACAGTCAAGAAGATGTGTTTATGAGTCTTACTGTTGGTGAGTTTCCAGTTTCAAAACTTTCAACTCCCTCCTCATAGGATTCGGGTGAAACTGAGTTTTCATTCACAAATGTTTCTTTACTAGCTCTTCATTTCTTGTGAACAACCTGTAAAAACGATAGAGATACAATTAACATAATGGATTTGAAGAAAACTCTAACCAAAGGGAAAGAATGTACAGAGAAAGAACTCACCTTTGAAGTAAACCCTAGAAAGTAGAGAAAGGCAAAGCTGAAGAAATGCGAATCAAGAACGATGATGCTAATTTTAGCGCAACGAAAACAGAGTGAGGGTGACGTAGAGCTCGTGACGCAGAGATGGCGAAACGAAGTGACGGCAACAGTGTGACACGGAGACGGAGAGAGTCGATGGTGAGCTGGCGACGGCGAGGGAGAACACAACGCTGGTGACGGCAACAGAGGGCTAGGGCGAGAGCGAACGAAGACAAAGTGAGGGCGACGCAGAGCTCGTGACGCAGAGATGGCGAAACTAAGTGACGGCGTGACAGGGAGACAAAGAGAATCGATGGTGAGCTGGTGACGGGGAGGGAGAAGACAACGCTTGTGACGGCGAGGGAGAAGACAACGCTGGTGACGGCGAGGGAGAGCTGGGGACGGTGAGGGAGAGCTGGTGACGGCGAAAGCATGTGAGAGGATTTTTGACAATAGGGAAATGTGAGAGGATAAGCGTGAGAGACAGGGAGACAGTGAAAATTTTGATAATGACAAATACTTTGTTAATCGGTTGTCTACAAACTCGATTCTAAATGTACATCGATTCTAAATGTACATATTCCTAATCGGTTGTTTATAAAACCGATTCAAAATATCCAAATATACACATTTTGAATCGGTTGTTTAAAGAACCGATTCAAAATGTATAAAAAAATCTCTCAAACATCCATTTAATTGCAAAATTGCCACCGCGTCTACATTTGGGATCGGTTATTCAAACAACCGACTCCAAATAGTGCTTTTTAAAGCAGATTTTGCACTAGTAAACCCTTAGAATCTGGATTGTTGAATGAGTTATGGTGGAAGAATCTTTTTGGTCCCCATAATGCTTGATAGAAATCAAGTCTGAATCAACAAGAGCGAACTCATAAATTTGTTGGATTTTTGTTTGGAGAGGTGGATTTAACTCTGGGGAAAATATTTTTTGTGGAATTTTGTTTTGATTTGGGTCCCAAAATTCTGGTTCCATTTGGATTACGTGATCAAATTTGGCTTTTGATATGTTACTAGTTTGGGTTTTTGGTCTTTGGAAAGTTGGTTGGGTGATTTGGAGTTGGATTTTACGAGAATTTATTGTTGTCTCTTTGTTTTTGATATTTTTGATTATCCCAAGTAGGTAGCTAAGTTGACGAGCTAAGAGATACCGAAAGAGTGCACCAAAGAGTGCAAGAAGGAGATCCCGGGTTCAAGCCCCAGAAACCAACAATTCCCCCACCCCCTAACTTTGCTTATCAAAAAATAAAAAAAAAATAAAACTAGTCAACTAGTCAATTAACTATTTAAGAAAAGAATGAGTTGATAAAATTACTAATTTGCCCTTTTAAATTTTTTCTTTGTTGAGGGCAAATTTGGAAATTGATTTTTATTCTATCTCATATTTTATTTTTGTGGGTCCCACTTTCTTACATCATCTTTTAAATTTTTTATCTCACATTTAAGACTCACTTTTTTATCTCTCTCACTCTTATCTTTCTCAATTTTCTCTCTTTCTCTCCCACCTCTACCCGCTCTCTCTTTCTCTCTATCTCTCTTCACATTTTACTTTTTTATTCTATCTACTGTCTACTTAATCAAAGTATTAATCACCAACTATCTATTAATCAATTATCAACTATTGATTTAAGGAAACAACTAATCATCAACTATTTATTTATCAAGTATCAACTATCTATTTAATCAACTCAATCACTACCAAAAATACCAAACTAACCATGTCTAAAATATTGGACGAAAAAATATGTTTACTATTTTAAATGGATATTTCGTTTTCTTTTTATAAATATTTTTCTATCTTTCTTTTGAGTTTTAACGGGTAAACATTACATGTTGTTGATATAATTTCATTATTTTTGACTTCTTACGGGAAAATTTACTGCATTGTCGATATAATCATTTTTTGAGCCGCGACAAGAAAGTACTAGATATTATCGAAAAATTATTTTTTATATTTAAGTTTCAGCGGGTAAACAATATATGTTGTTGCTATAGTTTCATTTAATTTTTTATGGTGGAACATTACACATTATCAGAATAATTATTTTATATTTTGTATTTTATTCAACGGGAAAAAGTTACATGTTGTTATCATAATTTTATGACTGAGAAAATGTATTTTGTAACGATCAAAAATGTCAAATGAAGAAAATATTCTAAAGTTGTAAAAATTCATTTCTTAATAACTTGAAATATTTATTGTAATTGAATTCTGTCTATGTCTATTTATACAAAGAATATGGGTATACTTCTAGTATATCAGAAAATATAGGGTCGGTGAAATTATGAAATTGCCCATATAACTTATTACTTTTTTAAGGGCTTCTTTGAAAATTTATAATTATTCCATTTCCTTTTTTGTGGGTCTCACTTTCTCCCATCGTCTCATAAATTTTTTTATCTCACATGTAAAGCCCACTTTTTTACTTCTCTCTCTCTCCACTTCACTTTTATGATCTATCTATTTAATCAAAATACTAATCATCAAATATCTATTTTTCAACTATCAAATATCTATTTAATCAACTCAACTACTATTAAAAATACCAAACTACCCATGTCTATAATATCAACTAGATATATAACAAATACAGGGCTGCTAAAATTACCAAGTTGCCCATTTAACTTATTACTTTTTTGGAAATTTATAATTATTCTATTTCATTTTTTTGTGGGTTCCACTTTCTACCATCATCTCTTAAATTTTTGTTATCTCACATTTAAAACTCACTAGAAGTATACTCGTGCGTATGTACGAGTATACTTCTAGTTTGGACAAAAGAAGATCACTCATGTTCTTCTTCGTTGTAAACAATTTCTGCCGAAGACTTGTTTGGTAGTTCGGTCGGATCGTGATTATAAAAGGCTTGGAGTATAGGGATTCAGAAGGCGTAGTCAACCTTGGTTTGTTTGTAAGTCTCTGGTTTGAGCTGCTAAGTAGATGACTCAACTTGGTTATTGGGGTTCTGGGTAGATGATGATCCATCAAGGATAGATGACCCTATTTTCCGACTCCAATTGTCTAATTTTTTAAATGACAAAAGATTTGGAGTCATATCAAGAACCAACTCTAAAGATTCAAATTAACAAATTTTAAATGCCTTTTCTACTCGTAATAATATGTGCCCATTAACCAAAAATTATGAGAGAGATTATCCAGAATTTTTTTGCTTGGCATACACATGTCTCATCTCATTTTTGGAGGACACTTGAGGTGCTAGCTCAGTGGTAAGACTTTAGCCTTGTATCCTAAAGGTGCTGAGTTCAAATCCCCTCGGGCTCGGAGATAGTTGTAAAATGACCATTAGTGTCACTTTGATTAATAAAATTTTCCCTTCCCCAATTTATTGTCAAAAAATATCTCATTTTTCAAGGGTGAGTGTTGTATTTGTAAAATGACCATTAATACCACTTTGATTAATAAAATCTCCTCTTCCCCCAATTGATTGTCAAAAAACAGAGATTGATTCAAACCTTTTGTACAAAACTCCATAGTTTATACCATCTTTCTTCTTAATTTGCCGGCAATGTAGGGAACAAGATCACGAATACCTGCAATTTTTCTATGAAAATTCCCACCATTCATATAGGCTACGCTTGCCACGTTCTATATAGGCCAAATTGTATTTTTGGTCATTGACAAAGTGGTCATTTTTTAACATAAAAGACCAAAGTAATAAAAATGACTACTTTGACATATACTTGAAACATAAAGAACCAAAGTGATAAAAAGAAAAATAAATGACCAAACTGAAAAAATAAAGATGCAATTCGATCGGCTTAGCGACTTACACCAATTAATATCTTGATATAGAAAATGAATTTTATTAATCCGACCGTTGAATATCGTCATATTATCTCTGGGATCATGTATATAAAATTAAAAAAAAATGGATACTCATAGGTATGTTATCTAACAACACACATTTGTTTATATTTAAATAACATATTAGTCATTGAAATAGAGTAATGCGATGGACCGTCAAATAGTTTCAGATTTTTATGAAAATTGATATATATGATCTCAAAGATAATATCATGTTATTCAACACTTAGATTGATAAATTTCATTTTATACGTGAAGATATTAATTGGTGTAAGTCACTAAGTCTGACGTCTGGTGTCGATATATCCTAACACACACACACATATATATATATATATATATATATATATATATATATATATATATATATATATATATATATATATATATATATATTTCTTTATT